>OY720678.1:85633788-86245129 GCA_963170755.1 Amphimallon solstitiale | reverse complement strand
TAGGTACTAAATGTGTACAAATCTAAATTGTGAAGATATAATTTATGGAAAATTCCCAGAAATAATACTCATTTATTTTGAAAGTTTGCAGGTGGCAAATAACTGATATTTTATTGACATTCGGAATAATTGAAAGCCCATGTTCCTACAAATTGTAGTGCAAAACTTACCAAGGGGCGTGGTTAAAGCTAAGGCTACCCCATGTATACTCAAACTTTCGAACCATGCTAGGTATGTTTAAGCGCACCAATGGCCACTGTAAAACACCTTAAGAATTTAAGCTTTGGCTTAAACTAAAGCCAGGGCTTAAGCTAGTACTGTAAAACCGGCCCTTAATGATATAACTTAAGACAGACGTTTTACATTCCATGGCAAACTTTTATCAACATAATTTTTGATCTCGCGGTATTAAAATTAGTATATAAGGGAACAATTTTTTTGAATCATATACCTATTAACTATACTATGCATATTCGCACACCGCACATTTGAACGAGTACTCGATAACGACTAAAATGTAACGGATAGTTACAAGTACCTACTAAAAAGTAACTGAATTCAACATCACTAATGGACACATAATTGATATATAAGATCAGCTTCATAAGCTTCTCTGCTCTGTAAGGAAACTACCAAAAAAAAAATTAATTTCTTACCTTAAACCCTTGCATTTTCAATGTTTTTTGACAAAAATTGTCATTTGTCGAAAATTATGACAGATAGATTTTGACAACCTGGATTCATTGTACGGGGTTATTCAGTCTAAATTACCCACTCTTTATCATCGTTATTATTGCATATACAACAAAGTGTTTCAAAAAAATGTTTTGTGGCCGAGAATGAATTTTATTTGCATATTATCTAAAACACAGTGGCGTGCAAATACAACGGTATAAAAAATATGTTTTTTAAATAGAATACCATGTATATTATTAAATTTTTATAATGGTCTTTTTACTCTAATTTCAAAAATATACCATATGATACCGGTATCTTAAACAATTTTCGAGTTATTAAATGTCGAATATTGTAGTTACTCTACTATAGAAAATTTAACATTATTAAAGTAAACTATGAAAATGACAATTATTGTGTTTTTGATAAATGACATTTCCTTAATAAAATAGTCAAAATGGTTTACAGTGAGAATGAAAAATACATTTAAATACCGTTATTTTCAATGCATAATTGATAACGTCTTCTTAAATATATAAATGTATTGAAAATGATTTCATTATTAGATAATTTATTTCAAATCGAATTATTTCTTAAATACTATGGTTATTATTTTGACAGTATCTTTTAAACATCCCAAAAAAATAAAGAATCCATAGGGGTCAAGTCAGGACTATTAGGTGGCCATTTAATAGCTCCGTTATTCCCTATCCATATCGCGAATACATTATTCAAATGATCTCGAACCTGTAAGAACTGTGCGGAGTTGTCCCACTTGCATCCAAATCATATCATCAAGTTTGGCCTCTAAAAAATTCTGTATAGGAATATTTTCAACTTCTGGGATAATTATTTCCAAATAGGTGGCTTCATTTAAATTATAATCATAAAATATAGGCCCAACAATTTTGGTTCGGAAAAGGCCACACCAAACGCTAACAGATTTTTTCCTCATTTTTCTACTAAAACTGGAGGTATTGTTTACTTTTTGGTATATGCTCTTTTTGCTGCACGTTTATTTTTATTATTTTGTATAGAACAGATAAATATTTGCACTTTACACAAATGGTTTACATTTTGACTATTTTATTAAGGAAATGCCATTTACCAAACATAATATTTTTATATTTAATTTTCATAGCTTACTTTAGTAATGTTAACTTTTTCATAATACAGTAACTACGATATTCGACATTTAATGACTCGAAAACGCTTTAAGATATCGGTATCATATGGTGTATTTTTAAAATCAGAGTAAAAAGGCCATTATACACGGTGGCCAGAAAAATGCGGACAAACGCCACGCAGGCAAAATCTTTGTTTAATTCTGAGTTGACAATCTTAATTGAAAAAAGTAGTACAGTGCTTTTTTTTTTTTTTTTTTTTTTGTAAACCATTGGTATTAATCGATTAGTTACATCAATGCATTTGAGATAATTCCATTTCTAAATTTCACCACAATGATTTTACATAGATAAATTTGACGAATTTTGCTAAATTTTAGCCGTACAACTTAATGTTTGATGGTCTCGTATGCCGTAAGGAAGGACCGTATAACTTTTTTGGATTAAGATTATCGCTTCAGAATTGAACAAAGAATCGTTCTACCTGGCGTTTGTCCGCATTTTTCTGGCCACCGTGTATAAATTTAATAATATACAGGCTATTCCATTAAAAGTATATATATATATATATATATATATACATATATTGGGTAGTGGATTCTCAGGATAATCGGACCGTTTTTGTTTAGAAATTAAAAACTCATTTATTCAAACTCTATATATTTCGCCACTGCTTTGTGGCTTCCTCAGGAGTGAATTTGAGTAACTTGAAGAAGAAATACACTTTTTTCATAGCAGTAAAAGTTGTAAAAACATTAGACAGTGAAACAACACGTTAAAAAAGACATCAACTAATAATAACTAAGTGTGTCAGTCGTGAAAGCGATGTGTGTACAGTACACACATCGCTTTCACGACTGACACACACTTCGTAGCACACAACTTTAAACAATTAGGAATGTATTTTGTGTTGTAATACTTTGATATTTTAGTTTTTAAAAAACGGTGTAAAGTGTTTTTAGTTATTATTAGTTGATGTCTTTTTTAACGTGTTGTTTCACTGTCTAATGTTTTTACAACTTTTACTGCTATGAAAAAAGTGTATTTCTTCTTCAAATTACTCAAATTCACTCCTGAGGAAGCCACAAAGTGGCGAAATATATAGAGTTTGAATAAATGAGTTTTTAATTTCTAAACAAAAACGGTTCGATTATCCTGAGAATCCACTACCCAATATTTAATAGTACGGACGAGAAAACAATATTTATCATATATACATATATATATATTATTTTGTTTATTTCGTGGGTACTTTCGGCAGGTAAAATGAAAATGCTCCTGTAGACTAGGATGTAAATTTTTTATTTAACGTTTCGACCTTTTATTTTCGGTCTTCCTCAGAAATTTTATTTAAATCTGTAAACAAGTCAATTTTTTAGTAAAAGATAGTACAATTACATTAATTTATTTTTTGCATTCAGTATATTATTTAGTAAATTAGTCAAATTATTTTTTTTATTTAATTTATAAGTTGAATTTTATATCTAACATTGATCACAATTACATTAATTAAAATGTTAAAACATTATAAAAACACTAAAAATATATATAATTACGTTAATACATTATGTTCAAAAATAATAAAAAAATTTAAAATTTTAAAATAAATCATTTTTACCAAACTTTCTTTTTTAATAAAAGGGAGGATCTATTGTTACAGTGACTTAATATAATTCTAACAAAATTCTAAAACACAGCAAGACACCTATCTCTTAAGTACATAGATTTTTCTTGGTTGTCGTTTCCATATTACACTTAAAATAAAATTCTCACCACAAACACCACATCTTCTATATTTTTTATTTTTTTATTTAAATTTAAAATGTGAATGGTTTGTGTAACTGATTCTCATTAAATAAAAAATTAAATAAAAGGTCTAAACGTTAAATTAAAAATTTAAATCCTAGTCTACAGGAGCATTTTCATTTTACCTGCCAAAAGTACCCAGGAAATAAACAAAATAATATATAATCATCAGGCAACGAAAAAATCCACAAAAAAAAATATATACATATATATATATATATTATACCGTTGTATCTGCACGCTACTGTGTTTTTGATAGCATACAAATAAAATTCAGTCTCAGCCACACAACTTTTATTTGAAATATTTTTTTGTATATGCAATAATAACGATGATAAAGGGTGGGCAATTTATAATGAATAACCCTATACAATGAATCCAGGTTGTCAAAATCTATCTGTCATAGTTTTCGACATGTGACAATTTTTGTCAAAAACATTGAAAATGCAAGAGTTTAAGGTAAAAAAAATAATTTTTCTTTCGTGCTTTCCTTATAGTTTAGAAAAGCTTATGAAGTTGCTCTTATATGTCAATTAAGTTTCCATGGGTTGCTACGATTTTATGACATGCAAAATAAAAAATATTAAAGACTCGATTTTTTCAAATGGCACATTATGATCCATTATGAGACTCTGGCTCAAAATCTGAAACAAAATGCTAGAGGAAAAATCCCTTACCACAGAAATTAAAAATCTATATACGTATCTCGACAACTAAGTTGCCATCTTCGGTAGAAATCTATACAAAAACAGAAAAGAGTGTTAAAAGTAGTGTTTTTGGCTAAGGTGTTTTAGAAAATATGTTCTTCACCAAATCACCAGTGGGATGTTGTTTGTTAAGAAATCAGTGTTATCCCACATACACAATTGCATTGACAAATGATCCGTTCAAATTTTCTAACGAATAACATTTTTTCATTTAAGCCTTAGTTTCTCAAATAATTTGTGTGTAAAGAGAAAAGTTGGTATATTTTCGTAATTTTTTTTGTCATTCATTTCGATGAATTCCAATTTAAAGAAATTCATTCCAGCTGTAAATGTGTTCCATATATTTCGAAAAACAGTTAAAAACAGAAACGGTACAAACTATAAAAAAAATTTTTCACACGAATATTTCTTTTATTTGTTCTACTTTTTCATTTTGTGTGTAACTCAAATTTCACGTGTCCTTTTGCATATCCTGATTTTTGACAATTTCGAAATTTCGAATTACAAGGGCGATGCTTTCAATTTCAAAAAATTTCAGATTCTAACACCAAAACGTCCGCATGAAAGTCGTTTTTTACGTAATTTTCGCAGCCCATAACTCTATAGTAATATATAAAGAAAACTATACACCAGAAATTGTTCTTAAAATAAATCACACGCTCTTTATTACTTACACATTTTACTTTTCATTTAAAATAATAAAAACAAACCAAAACGATTTCGTATAGAATGACACGTTGCCCGTTACTACTTCCGCGAAATCTACCCGTATTAAAACTAAGCACCCTGCGAGGAGCGTCAGAAATATAAAATAAAATGTAAGGTCTGGTATTATGTTTTCTTTTAAGCACTATCGTAAGATATCCAATATACGACCGTTTTGAATCTAAATATTCTTTCTTCTAATATGTTACTAGTCATCTAAATTGTAATTTATCCTTAAAATGATGATTAAAAAAAAGGAAATTAAACTTTAAGTGACCTACGATAGACTTCTATAAGAATGAGAAACAAACACAAATCCTGAACAGTATTATGTATTTATAAATATCGTGGATATCTTATCATGTGATGGACAAATCGCTTGATTCCGCTAATTGTATCTAGTTGGCTATGACTGTGCCATATTGTGTGTGTAATTTTATGAAACATAGTACATACTTTCATTTTGAAGGAATATTAACGAATTTCCTTTATAAATTCAATTAACTCATTATAGTATAAATAGCTTAAGATGTGTTAATATTTTGAGATATTAAAAAAAACAATATTTGCCGATTTCAATTTTCCTCAATAATTCGATAACACCTAATGCGTTCGCTATTAAACTCTAACATTGTTGAGATACTTTTTTAAGACAAATTTTTAGTGTTAAGGGTCCTATATAGAGGATCGGAAGTGTAATATTGGTTGCATAGCACATAATTTAATAAGCCAAGGATGTCCGAGTACTTATTACACATAGGGAATATATAATAAATATTTGAAATAATAACTCAATATCTAAGCGAATAAAAATTCATTTATGATCAAATATTTACACATTTGTAACCGCGGGAAAGATTTTTCTAGAATAACAATTCATTGTAATGTGCTATTTTTCCATTGTTGGCAGATCCACTATATAAGTAAGTTCTTAGCGCTATCTTTTGTTTTTCCTATGACGGCCATATTTAATTCTTAATTAGTTAGATAGTCCTTAAAAATAGCTTTTCAATAATGTACGACATTTTTTTTTAATTGACTTCGATAGTACTTATCCAACGGTATAAAACTTTAAACATGTTACATTTGAAAAAAATTAAGAAAAAGGGTCTTGAAGTGCGAATATTAAAAATTCCTTATATTGGCATAATAAATTTAGTTACAGGTGCGTAAAACAAAAAAAATTAGTTACGGCTGTCAGAATAAAATAATTTGTCAGTTGTAATGGTAGGTACAGCCCCAAAGTTGGGCGACATAATGTAATGGAACCCGTATACTCAAATTAATAAATTTCATTTAAAGTTAAATTTTAGAAAGAAACTGTAAAATTATTTGGTTTGCCGGCTCAACTCTAATTATCTCAGGGCGATTTGAGGTTCTCGAAATGATTAAGTAAACGGGGTTCCTAAACACTAATAAAAAAAATATGTATATTTCAACGTAGATTTCCTTGGTAGCCCCGACTCAGGCGTGAAGAATCTGCTTACTTGGAAGTACAATATATTTTTTATGATGACACAACACTTGACGTATACTGTGTAGGTGCCCCTTCAATCACTCTTCACTATTTTTTAAATAATTGGATTGTTTGGATTTCGCCCTTTTGATACAACGTTTAATCGGCGACTTCCCTTTAAGTCGACTCTCTGTTGGCTGTTGCTGGTCGACTTTATTAGCCGTTCGCTTGTCGACTATCTCTGGACTGTTCCTTTCTAACACATATTTTCTTTTTTATATTGGAATGTCTGTGGTTCCCCTTTTTCTATATAGTTCGGGTGTTTCCACTTAAGTTTCCCATACACACATTTTTTTACGTGGGCGAATGTTTATCACTAATGTAAACACTCGGCTCCACAGTTCTTATAACTAAACTAGCTAATACGGCAGGCCTAGAAGGCCCGCTGCCGCCTCTTATTCCGCTTACAGTTGAGGTACCGCTCTCCCTTATTCTTCTAAATTTATTGCGGATTTTGTCTTTATTGCGATTCAGTTTTTGAAACACCATGTCGTTCCGATATATAGCGAATAAGTAAATATAATTGTGTTTTAGATGTTCAATATTGCTTAGTTGTTTTTATACATCCCTGTATATAGTTTACAACTATGCAATATTTTGTTCAGAATGCTTATCAGATGAAAAGATTAATAATAGATTTAGTGGTAATAGCAGTTTTTAAATTTAAAATATTAAATGGCTGGCCATGAAATAAGATGTATTTTATCGTTTAAAGTTATATTGACATTTTTCACATACTTTTCCTGTGCCTTCACAGTCGGTATTTTTTACTCTATTTTGAATTTTTCTACTATTATTGGTTTTTGTGCCTTGATTGGCCGATGATTTATTTCACTTTTGCCTAATTTATCTATAGTTTGAATTTTGTTTGTGGGTATAAAATTAGAATAATCTCGAAATCTGTGTTTTTTTGTATCAGTTGGAAAATGTGGTTTGATAGTTTTTGATAATAGTGTTTCAGTCACATATGTCGATTCCATTGGTCTTTTTGGTTTAAATGAAATTTCATTAGAAATTTTAAAAAAACATCGGAGATAGCTTTATTAGATGTTTTATTGACGCGAATGTATACTTTTAAATAATTCATTATTACAAATTGATAGTTTATGTAATCATTGTTCTGTAACAAATAATATTTATTTCATTGGCATTTTTTATAATGATTCCCATTCTTATACTTTTATAATTTGCAGTGTTTCTTTGTGGTAAATTGTATTACAACTGTCAGTTATGTATAATGTTTAATAATGTTGGTAAAGCCTTGTTCACACTCTACACAATAATTTTCTTTTGCATTGTACACCTACAATTTAAGGAATATATAGATATAATATATGTATTATGGTAATATTGATTACTTAGTGTTATATTCGAAAATACTGTAAAACATCCTTATAGAATTTCTATTTAGAATTATTGTAATTGACGATGTCGCGGGAGGTACATTTTCATCAATGATAATTAAACAATCTTTTTTGAATACGTATGATATTACTTCTCAATTTGCCTGGCACAGTAACAACATGATTAAGTGCTTGTTTAATCTTGTAGGAATATATTTTAGTTTCTTTTTTCTATTTACAATATCTTATAATATTTTGAAGTATTTTTACAACTTAATTCATGGACGAAATGACTCCAGTCATGTAATGATAATTGCTAAAAATGAGTAGACAGTATTTATAAATAAAAATAAGGAATCGAATTTATTAATTTCTTACCTATACACTATTATCATTGGGCCAATTATTATATATTGCAATACATATTATGTTGAATGTTTGTGAGCTAATGCTTCAATCTTTTCGAGCTTGAATTCGCCATTTTCGCGTCCGCTTACAGCTCTTTTACAGTTTCCTGTAAAACGCGATCACTCTCATGGTGGTTTTTAGAATGTACGATTTTATAGACTTTTGGCGCAGCCTGTATATACATATATTTTGTAAAGCCAATTGTATACTTCATTTAGAATTCTTCTAGAATTTCTTTTTACACAAACTGTTAGACACTGAAGAGCGAGAAAGATAATTTAATGTTAAACATAAGAATGATGTTAAAGTATCCGAAGAAACAATATGCTCAATAAGTGCATCATTTTCATTGAGACAATCGGGATAATACGCTATTGAAAGAACAGTGGAAAATGTAGTATATTAACAAAAAGTATGTCAATTGCTCGGAAACAATTTAAGATAGGCATGCACAATATTAATAAAAAAGAACCTAATAATCAATTTGACACAGATATTATCACCCAAATTATTTGAAGTGGAACAGCGCTTTCATTATGAAATTTTGGTCAGCAGATTTGAAATATTCGTCTGTCACATACTCAAAATTAGTTCGCACGTCAATTGAAAATGAAGGACTTGTATTGAAGAACTTTTAAATTTTCACTGAATTACATTATTATTCGTACTGTTCTCTCTCTGACGATATAAAGAATATACTACTCGCCCGCTATCGCGGGCTCGTCATTTTAATTGACATGCTCAAATATACATAGTATCTGCATAGTGTTTAACATGTTTATAACAAATTTTGTTTGATAAATGGGCGTCGCTTTCAAACATTATTATAGAATGCTAATGAATGCTGATGAACTTCAAACATATAGCTCGCAAACATATGTATGTGAATGGGTAAGGTAAATTTAATTTATAAAGTATATTACTTTCTTACTACCTTTTCGAAGTCCACTATCGTTAATAAAAGAGCACAAAATAATAATAAAAGTAAAAAGCCCAAGCTTAAAATTTAAGCCCTATTGAAGCACCTTTCATTTTCATCAATGATAATTAAACAATCTCTTGTGAATACCTACGATATTACTTCGCAATAGCTATTTTTCAATCTCTTCATGCTTGAATAGCCTTTTGCGCGTCTGCTTACAACCTTTTTACAGCTTTCAGTAAAACCTGATCACTGTCAGGACCGTTGTTAGAATTTCCGTTTTTATAAACTTTTGACACATCCCTGTATATACATTATGCCATTATATTTTGTAAAGTCAATCGTATATATTACTCAGAATTCTTCTCAAACTGTTTTTAACACAGACCGGTATACAAATAAGAAAGATAATTTAATGTTTAACATAAAAGTCATTTTAAGGTATCCGAAGAAATAATGTGCTCAAAGACAGCACCATTTTCGTTGATACAGTCTGCAATACGCTTCTGATGCGACAATAGAAAAGTTTGACGACTGTTTCAAAGTCTACAGTTTTTAAGAAAAAATCAAAAAGAATGGTAATAACTCAAAAACAATTTAAGATAGACATAAACAATAATAATAAAAATGAACCGAAAATTCAATTTCATCAAAGACTCAAAAGGGGCCAAGTAAGAACCGTCAAATTGCACTCGTCATTTGGCATTTTGAAAGATTGACTTCGGAAGCGTCAACAGGGACCCCAAAAACCCTCAAGTAATAAATTTGAGAAAGATCTAATTATGTTTCGCACATTTCCACCATGTTGGTCGCCCCACTTTTTTTTTGATATTTCGACTTCCAATTCGTTATCAGCGACAATAAGAATCCCAAATATTGAATTCCACGCGGATCCAATACGTTTTCGAAGAACCATTACGCTATATTGGACACGCCATTTTATTTTTAAATATAAACTTCAGATTCTTCATCAGCGAACCTAGAAACCCCAAGTAGATTCCGCTAGTGAATATTATTACATGAAAACCAGTTACAAATATACCTACTCTTTCTATACATACATTTTATTTAATACTTGGCTACTCTGTATAATGGGCAAGCATTTTTGATAAATAAAGAGGGTTTGAAAGACAATTATAATGAACATCAAAAGGTAATTATGACAAATATCATGTTTAACAAATAAACTTATGCAACATCTCAAATTTCACGCCATTTTAAACTACTGGCGCATGTTGGTTGCCAAAGCGACATAACCATATAGAAAATTATTGCAGTTGTTGGTTGTGTTGCTTTTGTTTATGAGCGAATGGAGATTCCTTTATAAATATTTATGGAATGTAGATTTAATTTATTTTATTATTTATTTATTACGTGCACTATATGTGTTATTGAGTATGAATAATTATATGATTGTAATCTAACATGTTAAGGAACATGTTGGTTATAATAAATTATTTAAATTGGACTAAGTGAAAAAAGTATTATTAGACGTGATTAAAAATGTTTGATTCTATTGTATGGAAAATAACATCTCTCCTTTCAGCACAAAAGTAAACAAAACGTGTGAAGTAAATTACAGAAATACATACTTGTAAACTCAAAATACGTTTTCCAATAAACACAACAGACAACTGCATTCACCTTTTGACATGTGTCTTAATTTTATTTTGACGTTTGTTATAATTGTCATCAAAATAATGTAAAATTGTCAACAATGCCTGCCTACTACACAGAATAGCTATGCATTAAATAAAATGTCGGTGCAAGAAAGTAACATACAATAACATTATTTATAATATTCATTTTGTAACCGGCTTTCATTTAATGGTATTTTTGTAGCGGAAGCTATATATTCTAAAACATTAATTAGTTAGTTTACTTTCGTTATTTTGAAGTTGTTGCGGCTAATGTATATTTGTAGTAGCATTGAACCGTCGTTTCTAGTTCGTAGCTTAATCGTGCCATTTACTATATCGAAACTACGCATGTGTCCAAAACGTACCAATGTATAGGGATTTTTTTTTAAATTAGTCAATATTTCTCTCATAATGTTTGCGCCATTTTCTACATTTGAACTTGTTTTTTGTGCTTTTTGCACTTTTTTTTTGGTTTATATTCTATATAATTAGAATTTTAATTTTAGTAAATAATCTGTCGACATTTAGCACATATTTAAAATTTCTATTATGGAATAATAGTGAAAGGTGAAACAAATTTGAGGGATACTGAAAGTTTCTGAAGAACCTATTCGTATGTTGGATCCGTCATTATGTAAATAAAAAAGGCAAAGTAGGTTGATTTTATTGTGTTTGTGTTGTTACTTTTATCCATAATAAAAATCTAATTATGTCCAAAAAAATGATTTGCAAAAATGAGCTTGAACTTATTGGACATGTTTAAATTAAATAATAAGAAATGCATAAATTAACTGTTTCATACTTTGAAAATTGAAAATTAAAGAGTATCCATCTGGCCATTACCAACAATAAGAAACTTAAACTTCAGCACACGGAGTGTCCTACAGAAGTACATAGATTTCATAAGCACTGAATCATCTTTAGAGCCGCTTTAGAAACTTAATTTTAGTAAATAATCTGTAGACATTTATTTTGTGAATACATCTGAAAATTTTTGTGTAAATAGCACATATTTAAAATTTATATTATGGAATAAATAGCAAAGTACAACAAACTGCAGTGATACTGATAGAAATTTATTGATTACTTACTGCTATTGACAAATACAACAATATAGTAAAAATAAAAAAAACTAATACAACGTACATCCATGTGAAATTAACAGTTACCTACAAATATGTGAAACATGTGACATGTAAAAAGTTATAAAAGTGGGAACAGTTTGTTGAAAAAGAAGACACTTCATCTGCCGTCATAAACTGGATTATCGATCATATTCTTAAGATATGATCAGTAATCCAGTTTATGACAGCACTTTCACTTGCCATATTTGAGACAATTTAACTTGCACAAATTTGTATAGGATGAATAAGGCCAGAAACATTTACTGAAAAATCATATATCAACTGTTTACTAAAAACATTATATTTTACTGATTGTATAAATTTCTTAACTCAAAGAAAGTTGATTGAGAAAACCTTGTCTCCAAATTGGTATACATAATTTTGACTTACAATATTCTGGAGGAATCAGAGTGCCAATAATAATTATAATTATTAATGTAAAATTTAACTACACGTTAACTGAACAAACACACTATTTATCCAAGCCCAGTTTAGTCAAGAGTAATTTATACAGTGTCTGCATAAGCTCTTAACGTGAACATGCCAGCTTCAACTTTGCGTCCGCTTACAGCGGTCCGTCAATCTCCTCTAGTTTGAATCGCCCTTTTCGCGTCCGCTTACAGCTTTTTTACAGTTTCCTGTAAAAGGCAATCACTGTCATGACGCCTCTTAGAATGTTATTTAGTTAGTTAGAATTTTGTTATGCCAATCGTAATATTACTTAGAACTTTTCTTTCCTTCTTACACAAACCGTTACACTGAACACTGAAGAGCGAGAAGGATAATTTAATGGTAAACATAAATCATGTTAAAGTTTACGAAGGAAGGATGTGCTCAGGTCCAAGCACTTTTCACCAAGATTAACGGCATTTTGAAGAACCTTTCCGCCATATTGAATCCGCCATTATGTTTTTTGACATTTCGACTTTGAATTTGTGATCGGCGACCCCATAAACGCCCGTGTCTAAAATTTCACATTCATACGTCAATTTTAAAAAAACTGGTCCGCCATTTTGATTCTTTTGATATTTTGACCTTGGAATCACGATCGGCGACCCCCAAAACCCCCGCATCTAAAATTTCACATTCATATGTTAATTTTCAAAAAACTCGTCCGCCATTTTGTTTTTTTTTGACATTTTGACTATGGATTCGTGATCGGCGACCTAAGACACCCCCGTATCTAAAATTTCACATTCATACGTCAATTTTCAAAAAACTGGTCCGCCATTTTGATTTTTTTGACATTTTGACTTTGGAATCATGATCGGCGACCCCCAAAACCCCCGTATCTAAAATTTCACATTCATACGTCAATTTTCAAAAAACAGGTCCGCCATTTTGATTTTTTTGAAATTTTGACTTTGGAATCATGATCGGCGACCCCCAAAACCCCCGTATCTAAAATTTCACATTCATACGTCAATTTTCAAAAAACTGGTCCGCCATTTTGATTTTTTTTGACATTTTCGCTTTGGAATCATGATCGGCGACCCCCAAAACCCTCGTATCTAAAATATCACATTCATACGTCAATTTTCAAAAAACTTCGGCCATTTTGTTTTTTTTTGACATTTTGACTTTCGATTTGTGATCGGCGACCTAAGACACCCCCGTACCTAAAATTTCACATTCATACGTCAATTTTCAAAAAAATTCCGCCATTTTGTTTTTTTTTGACATTTTGACTTTCGATTTGTGATCGGCGACCTAAGACACCCCCGTACCTAAAATTTCACATTCATACGTCAATTTTCAAAAAACTTCCGCCATTTTGTTTTTTTTGACATTTTGACTTTGGATTCGTGATCGGCGACCTAAGACATCCCCGTATCTAAAATTTCACATTCATACGTCAATTTTCAAAAAACTTCGGCCATTTTGTTTTTTTTTGACATTTTGACTTTCGATTCGTGATCGGCGACCTAAGACACCCCCGTATCTAAAATTTCATTATTCATAAATAATAATTATTTAAATAATTATTTCGTAGGGCACGTAAATGTTAAAAGCAATATTTTTTCCCTTAAGAAAACGACATACCCGTTTTAGAATTATTGTATTTTAAATGGAATTTATAATAATTAAGAAAAAATCATGCTGTATATGTGAATGATTATTTCATCGACCGGGAAAATTATGTCGAGCAGTCCGGCGTCATGTCTTATAAATTGCCGGTAAAATACACGAAATAAATACACAACATCTCATTCGAAAAAAAAATATTTTGCCCCGGCCTGGGTTCGAACCGGACCCGGCAAGTCATTGTATTATGAAGCCGTCAATCTTGTGCATCGGGCTATCGACCTATATGTAAATAGTTTGTTCAACTGCCATATTTATATGTAAGCTTGACTCTATGTTGAAATCTGCAATATTTTTTTTAAATCTCAGAGAATATAGACGTGTAATCTTCAAAAGAATACGTTTTAATTGCGTCCAGATAATTAATTTAGTATCTTGTCCTTGTCCTATATTATGTGTGTTTATTTGCCATGAATTTATTCTGACGTTAATAATTAAAAGCAATCCTTTTACTCATTAAGGAAACTGGACTACGCGTATTTTAAAATTTAAATTTGTAATCATTAAAATATATCAGCCTGTATGTAAAAATGTTAAGTCAAGCTACCGATATAAAATATATTCACGGACAGTGCATATGAGTGTATGTGTGTGTACATAACATGTTATGAGCATTGCAATTGATTTATTGTGTACATTCATTTGTGACGTATTTCAGCCATTTTTCGAGTGCATGAAGAGTTTAAATTCCTTGTCCTATCAATACCGCATCTGTATCAAGCTGGAATAAGCATGGAAACGCTTCCTAAAACGATATTATTTTAAATTTCAAGTCGTTTTCCTCTCGAAAAATCGTCAGAGCTTGGAATTTCATGCTTAAAAGTCAATGTTTGGAAATATTTAGTCCGCCTGTCAGATTTGCGAAAAGTCAATTTTGTGTTTAGTCCTCGTTTTTATTTACGTAAAATGGGCTTTCTTTAGGCACGTCATGGATAAATTTCGCGTGTTTTGACAAATTCGACGGAACACGGTCAAACGTATATTTTAATTGCTCACGCGTCCCTCGACCTTAAAATATGCATTTGGGCGCGTTGAAAAGCAGAAACTGCGGGCTTTTTAACCGTACTTTTCCCTATACGTGTTCTAGATTCGTCTCGGATGAGATACCTTCAGAAAATCGTGCACGTCGAAAACGCAACGTTTAAATTTGTCCGTAAATATCCGGCGATCGGACAGAGCTATAAAGGCGAAATTTTTACGGTAATTAGCTCGGACTTTCCCCTTCACGAGACGATCGGTCCGAACGCGCTACCTATACGGGGTGTCGCACAATTTAGAGAAACATCATCCGTTGCACGGTCCTATCTCTATCCCGTACTTACTTCAGTGAAAGAGCGAGAGTCACCTAACAGCTATTATTAAGGTGAATATATAGTAAGCTTATGACTAATATTATCATACTGCATCCATTGATTTTAAATATTTCTTTTTAATATACTAATAAAAAAATATACTTAGTTAAATTCTAAAAGATAAAAATTATAAAATTAATAAAATTAAATGGTCTGTACCATTACACAGTGTCACAATAAAATAAGTGTCATTTCCCTTTTCTAAATTAGAATAATTTACCTATTGCAGACTATTTTATTAATAAAAAAGAGAGAGACAGAGAATTTAAGTGTTAGTAATGAATGGTTATGGCGACGGCGCTAGAACACATCAAGAAGTGTGTAAACCTTTTAGAGAAAAGTACCCGGATCAGCCCGTAAATTAATCAACAATTAGTAGTATTAATAAGAAATTTCAAGAATATGGCATTGTAAAGAATCTTCAAACAACTGGACATCCAGCGACGTTAATTGAGGATGCACAACTTGATGTAATATTAGAAACTGAAAACAATCCAAATTCAACTACTAGAAACATTGCTTTGGACCACAATATAAGCCATACTTCAGGTCTGAAACTTTTGAAATTTTAAAATTTCACCTTTATAAGCTGCAATTGGTTCATCAAATGGCAGAAAATGACTATGTCATAGGCCAGTATTCTGTAAACAAATGATGGAAATTTTTCATCGCAATCCATTGTTTTCCCAGCGTATATTATTTTCGTATAAGGCAACATTTTATTTAAATGGAACGGTTAATAGACAGAATTGTAGATATTGGGCTAGGGAAAATCGCCATTAGACTTTTTTTCTATGGTAAAGTAAGTAAGTAAAGTGCGTAAAAATCGACGTAATAATTTAGAAGATCTCAAGCTTAGAATTCAACATGAAATACGATTAATATCAGCTCAAACTATTCAGAATGTGAGAAATGAGTTTTATAATCGTCTCGGGTATTGTCACATGGTACAGAGTCATCATCTTGAACACTTAGTGTAAATTTAATTTAAAAAGTGCTATTTCTATGCTTATTTTTGTATTTCATGTTATTGTTAGAGTTTTTTCTGGTTAATCAATTTAGTTTTAATGTTATTTTTAACTTCGGCAAAAAAGTCGTTATGGAAGAAATATTTGTCGAACAGAGACGATATGACATATGGTGAATACAAAAAGCAAAGTAAAAATATGAAGAAAGTGAGAGGAACTTGGAAGAAAAATGGAGAAGGATTTCAAGGGAAATCAGAACTTTTCTATAATGTAATGAAGGGATTAAGGAAAAGGCGCAATAATACAACAAAATTTATTAGAGATAAAGAAGGTAAACTAGTCACTAAAGAGGAAGAAATTATAAATGTATGTCAAAATCATTATAAAACCATACTTGAAGGAGAAGATAGAAGAGCGGAGGAAGAAAGGACAGCAAGAACGGAAAGAGATAACGTAACAGATGAAATAGAACTTTGGGAAGTCGAGACAGCGGTAGCTGGAGCAAAAACCGGTAAGGCTCCAGAAGATGGAATCGGGATGGAGCTGATAAAATCCATGGGAGTAAAGGGCGCGTGGTTGCTACATAGGATATTTTCTGCAGCTTGACTCAGTGGAGATATCACCACGATTAGGATGTATCCATAATTGTTCCTATATACAAAAAAGGAGATAATACTATATACGACAATTACAGAGGTATATTGAGTCAAGTGGGAAAGATATATAAAAGAACCTGGAAAGAAGATTGAGAGAAAAGATAGATGAAACACTGAATGACAATCAATATGGATTTAGAGCGGGTAGAGGAACTCAAGACCTGATATTCTGCTTGCGTCAACTAACATCTAAGGCGTTGAGGTACAACAAAAACCTCTGTATGTGCTTTGTGAATTTGGAAAAAGCTTACGACAGTGTTCCCAGGGATAAGATATACTTATTAGAATCATACACAATTAACTCTATAGAAGAAACGTGAAAATCAAAATAAACAGCACATTGGCCTCAACAAAAATACTTACGGCTGGCGTCCCCCCCCCCCCCATTTATATGCAATCTTCACTTCAGATATTCCAAAACCCGAAAAAGCAATCTTAGCCACCTACGCAGATGATACAGCCATCTTAACACAATCACTCCAACCCAACAGAGCCCTCAAACTCCTGCAAGAAACACTAGATTCCATCATAAAATGATGCCACACATGAATAATCGCTATCAACGCCGAAAAAGCACAAGCAATTATCACCAATACCATGGTCCCCTTTCGTGAAATATCTTGGAGTCACCTTAGACGGTAAACTATCCTTCACATTGCATCTCAAAAATACCGCCAAAAAAGCGAAATCAGCAAGAGCACGCCTCTGGCCATTATTAGGCAGATTCAGCACCCTATTCGCCACAACCAAACTCCGAATATATAAACAAATCATCAGACCAATCATCACCTACGCCGCCCCTATTTGGATCAACGCCTTCCCCACCCACCCGTAAGCTCTCCAAGTAATACAGAACTTGACACTACGAATGGTACTCAAAGCCCCATGGTACATGAGGAACAATCAAATACACGAAGAAACTAATACCCCAACAATAGAAAGATACATAAAGGAACTTGCCACAAAATTCTACAACCATGATGTCAACACACACAAACTCAGACTTAGAAGAAACACTCAGTAACGATCCACATGTACCATGGAGATACAAACGCCCCCGGCAGTCCATCATTCAAGACATTTAAACTGAAATAGTGCGTCATCAACCCTAAATCAAGATCATCCTCATTCAGATTAAAAGTAAAAGGTCATAGACCTAACTCACAATCAACTATGAAGAAGAAGAAGAAGAAGAAGGGATAATATAGGATGTACTACGGAAAAGAGTAGTAGAACAAAGCTTAATAAATGCAAAAATGTTGTGAGAACTGGTAATATCACGTCGCAGGAGTTCCATACCCATAAAGGGGTGGGATACTTAGTCCGTTATTATTCATAATACTCATGAATGAATTATCACACAGGGTTGAAAATGAACTGACAGGAATACATGTAGGGGAGAGAAAATTAGAGCCAGTGATAATAAGAGAACTCATGTGTGCTGATGACATGGTGTTAATGGCGGAAAATGACACATTGCAGAAATTGATAAACGAGTGGAATAAAGTTTTTAATGAAATCGGATTAAATGTGAATGTTAATAAAACGGAGTTGATTGTATCAAAAATTAAAATAGAATTATATATCAATATCGATGGAAATAGGTTAAAGCAAGTAGATTTGTTTAAATACCTGGGATTAAAAATTAGCTACGAAGACAGGTTAGAGTACGAAATTAACGGCCGTATAAGTAGTACTTCAAGGGCTTATTACGCATGAGAGAAATCTATTTTCGGGAAGAAGGAAATTTCAAAGGAAACAAAAGTGAGATTTTTTAAGTGCGTAATAGTTCCAATTCTGATGTATGGAAGTGAGGCATGGGTACTCACCGAGCAGCTTAAAAGCAAATTACAGGCACTTGAAATGAGGGTACTCAGAAGAATAGAGGGTTTGACGCGTAGGGACTGTATCAGAAACGAAGAAATTAGAAGACGTTTATCAGTGAGGTCAGTTAATGAAACAATAGAAAATAATCAGTTACGCTGCGCTGGTTTGGCCACTTAGTACGTTATGCCTAGAAATAGAATAGTTAAGAAAGTATAGGGGTGTTTGCGGGAAGAGATAAGAGGTGGCCCGAAGCAACGTGGAATAAAAGTTTAGCTAGAACTTTAAGTGCTAAAGGACTTATTTGGAATGAAGCAATAAACACAACTTTAGACAGAAAAAAATGGATGAAAGTGCACGGAGGAGAGGAGTCATCTGCAAGACTCCGGGCCTCGACACCCTACGGGCTCAAGAGGTGAAGATTAAGTAAGTAAGTAAGTATTATCTGTGTTTCAGGCAGAGGTGTATGTCATACTCCAATGTGCTATAGAAAACAGTAGGAGTGACGTGAGTCACCGGCGGATTCTTATATTATCTGACAGTCAAGCGGCACTAAAGGCACTATCAAGCCAAGAGGTGTCGTCAAGACTGGTCTGGGAATGCCTCGAAGAACTCTAAACAGCTGGCATTCCGTAATAAGGTAAACTGATCTGGGTGCTAGGGCATAAAGGGATTGACGGCAATGAATAAGCTGATGAACTCGCTAGGAGAGGATTAGAAACAAGATTAATAGGCCCAGAACCGGCTCTTGGGGTACCCAAAAGTATGACCCGAAGCCACGTTAGGTTTATGAAAAACATAAGCATCACTGGGCAACAATTCCAGGACAAAATCATGGCAAGGAATTTATTGGCCAACTATGCAATAAAAGAGCCGCAGAACTACTACGCATGAGCAGGGAACGGCTGCGAACAACAACGGGTCTTTTGACTGGTCATGCACCTGTTAAAGTGCATCTCAACAGGATAGGCCTGTATGATGGAGACCTTAGTTATTGACTCTGCAATAAAGAACCAGAAATAGTCGGGAATATCCTGGTAAACTGTGAGGCACTGGATCACAGGAGGCAACGCATCTTTGGGCAACCGAACGTAGATCGAGAGATGCTCAAGAGACACCCACTAAAAGACCTGTACAGACTTGTACAGGATACAACATTGCTGAAGTGGATAACATAGACAACACAGGTTAAGCACAGTAAGCCTTATTGGCCGCGGTGCAAACTGGAGACGTTAGTCAGACAGGCCTGGAGGAAATGGGCCGTCAATCTTACCATCAAATTTATCTGACTACTTAGATGAATTTTTAATATTTTAATTTTAAGACTTTTTCTAAAATTTTTTCAAATGTGACATATTAAAAGTTTTATACCGTTGGATAGAGAATTGAAAATACTATGTAACGAAATCAATTAAAAAATTAGAAGATGTCATTCAGAAAAAAAAAACGTCGGTGACGTCATAAACATGAAATCAAATGAGGTTGGAAATGCAATAAATTAAAATCGCTACACCTCTTCAAGATTTTTTCAAAAAATTAATATTAACGAACACTATATGAACTTGTACAGTGTTTGTTCAAAAATTTGGAAAAGTTGAAGAGAATGAATCGCCCCTAGATCCTCAGGTCTGGTTAAGGAATTAGTAGAGCTTAGCTGATTTGTGATTCAAAACCAGTGAAATTTGAGATTCTCCCGTAAATCCGGAAAAACACACCGGAAAATCTCTCAACTATACGGGCACGGTCGTCATACTTGAGATTGCCATCATGCATTACTGACGAAATCTGAGAAGTGCCTTCTTTAAGGAGAATGTAGGGCCAAAGTTGTTTTGTTTCACGTTTTAGGTTTGATCCAGCTTTTGGATCTTGAATCGCGCCCACTTATTAATTGTGGCAACAACGTTGAACATAAAGTTAGCAACTTTCTCTGGTAAGGGATGAATAAATAACACACTTTGATAACAATAAAATCATATGAAACACGCTATACTTATGATAATTAATTGTAATTTTTGGCTGCCCTCACCAAAAGATATGACAAACATGTAAACATACGCATGCCCTATTAGTCTTTTATGCGTTGGTATTAAAGTAACCTATTTTACATGGTGAAGATACTTAGTTAAAATGCCCTATGCGAATGAATAAATACAGATAGAATCATCTAAGAAAGTATCATACAAATTGGACATTATGTTTAAGCAAAGCAGGATTTTGTAACTAATCTTATGGTCTTATGTCAAAATAAAATCATCTTTTTGCCGATATGACCTCATAACTACGCAGGAAAGAGTTGTTTAAACGAATATTGTCCAATAAAATGTCAAATCTTATAAAAAAAAATTGGAAAATATTGCCGCCAATTTTTAAATTCACAGTCAATTTCTTAGTAAAGATCCATAGATTTTTCTTTAAAACCATAAATAAGTATAGCTCTTGCAATTCAAAGCTAATGTTATTTATTTATATTAATCTTTATTACATTTTGCTAAAAGTCAATAAATAAATGTCTAATATTAAAATTGCACACAATATGGCCGACTTAAAATATATTTCTCCGCTATAAATATGTATATTACTAATTGTACCAAATAAGTATGTAATTTAAGTATCACTTAAGATATCCAACGATATACGTTAAAATTGCAGTTAATTTTCATTATATACCTTTATAATACTAGACCAGAAACAATGTATATATAATAAACAAATAATGCTATTGATATTACAACAAATATTTGTTCTATAGTAAAAATTTAAAAAAAAAAATAAGAGAGAGATTAATAAAAATAAAATTATTCTTAAAGTATTAAAATGACCATTTTATATATATATATAAAAAAAAACTTAAATTATACGATTTTTTGAAAATAAAACCATGAAATATTTATTATTAATTACTATTATAAAATTTTTCGTAGAGAGAAGAGTTTGTTATGATTCTAAAAATTAAGGCTGCAATAATAATGGAAAAAAATCGAAATGTTATATTTATTAATGTTATTGGTTAACGATATTATCTTTAAAATAAGTGGTTTCCTAAGCTTTAATAATGAAATAAATCCTTTGACTGACACTCTGTACTGTTAATATGCGCGAATATAATTCTGCCGCCATAGTAGAACAAAATGGCGGAAATAAAAAAAAACACATTTGGTTTATTTTCTGGAGCCTAGAATATATTGCTATTTCTTTCATTCATTTAACTAATTTTTGAAGTTTTTGAAGATGTTATTATCATAATAATGCATAATTAGCAAACAAATGTCGAAATGTTCAATTTTGACTATAACTATAGGGGAAAGTGACGTAAGTTGGCGAAACAGGTAAGACAAACGGTAGGTGTTAAATATATTATAAAACAAACTATTTCAAATATCAAAATTAGTAGAATTATAGCCTAACTAAAGGATGTCTCATCCAGACATGTTTAAAGAAAAGAGGCCCGAGGTTCATGGTGGATTTTAACGTCATCATATAGGTACTGTAAACGACCAAAAGTGGCGAATGTAATGAATGAAATGATTCAGCGGTAAAGGTCGACATGCATCAAATACGTCGGTGAGAAATGAGAAACCGAAACATTATTTGTATTCTAACATTCACTCACGTATGTCAACATCAGGTATATAGGGAGGGGAGAATGCTCTTCTACCACTGGGCATCTAATTTATTCGCGACGCAATGATCGCCGCCATTTTGACCCAGTGTTCGACGTTGAGTGGTTTGTTTATGTTCGTCTAGGTTATGTTTGTTTTTCTGGTTTATGTACTAAATTATCGCTAGTGGTGAATGATATTCAAGTAGTATTTGAAGAAATATGAGCATACGTGGTGTCCACCAAATCAGCTGTTTTCCGTTTCATCAGGGTACCACAGAATTCGCTGCATGGTATTTGTCATTCAAGTAGGTACCTATACTCAAATCGCTGAACAGATTCAGTGATCACGTTGGGTTCACGTAATCACACAAAAGTCGTGTGCACACATATGTATGTAGGGTATGGCAAATTTGCCGCCGTTTACTAATATTATCGCTTTAGTAGTAGTGCGTACAAGAAAGCGTTGAAAGAAGTGCGTGGTAAAAAAAGTAGGATAATCTTAAACTTTGAGTAAACAAAAGTTAAACCACAAAACTTTATTAAAACCCTGCACATTCAACATAATATGTAGAATTTAGTAATCTACCTCGGTGCATAGTGGAAATTTATCTTTTTCTACTCCCATACTTTAATTGTATTCTTAGATATGCCGAACCTGTACTTTATGATGTCTATTAAGATACAGATTTTTCATCAAGATACAAGTTTATATCCAATAGGAATGCGACATTTCAATATACAATCAATATTTAATATGGCGACTGCATATCTGACAGATATAAAAATTAATTAAATGTGGGATAATGTCAGTGAAATGTAAAATTTGACTCCACCAGAAATTATGGAACAAGCCTTAATAGCCACGAAGAATTTATTACCCGCTAAATTCGCAAAGATGTACGGAAAATTTTACGCTCAATTTATGAAATGGAATGTTCAAAAAATAATGTTTTATTATGGGGTCGTAGAAAAAATAATGTATGCAACTCGCATTTAATGGCTATTAAGACACTCGTATTCATTACAATACTCGCCTTCGGCTCGTATTGTAATTTTCTTACTCGTGTCTTAATAGCTATCATTAAATGCTCATTGCATAATATACTATTAAGCGACAAAGGGACCTATGTATAGGTATATTTCTAACAATAAAATATGTATATAACTTGCTATATGGAATATTCAGGCTCTTTGTTTGTATGTCATTTACCACCATTTATTTCGGTATTGCCGTATAACATGTGTTCAGCTTTGCAGATTAGATATGTATGACTATTCAGCGAGGTAGATTACTAAATTCTTCATAAGTTGACGATGAAAGGTTTTTTCCAAATTTAAAATCAACAAAAATATCTTGCATCAAAGAGCTGCTATTTTTCAACCATTCACAGATCCACTATCGAGGAGCCTTAAAGAAATATTGAATCTAAAGTAAGGAAACTGATATCATATACCTGAAGTCGTAACTTATACAATTACTGGATGCTGCTCTTTATGATTCTCTGTGTAAATGTAGGATAGTTGAGGTTATGTTAACTAGGTGAATAGAAAAGACACGCACAAAACAAAAAAAATGTCGTTTGGAGCAGATTGGAAGAAATACGTGGGGCAGTTCAGGACAGGATAGTCAACCTGCCCCAATAGTATTAACGATCGGAATTGCAAATGTATATTAATGAATAAATGCTTTGATTAAGTTGTAATTATTCTAATTCCGCTCATTATAATAAATGCTTTCCGCAAATGTGGTGTTTGGCCCATTAAATCACTTGTTTTTAATAACAGATTTTATTGGTGTTTTACACCAAAAAGAAAACTCCAATGACCGTTCACATTCCCAAGTCAGTAACGAAGTAGACAAACCAACTACTTCTGATTTCGATTCTAGAAGATCCCCGAAGTTTAATATTATAAGCAACATAACTATAACTGTAGTTGCTGCGAGAGAAGAACTGTAGTTGCTGCGACAGAAGAAGGCGATAATGTTACGAAATTTTTTGAATCACTGGTCCAATCTCCTATAAACAGAGTCTTAGTTAAAGAACGGTTAAAGTTACTCTGCAAAAGGGACAGTTTCTCAGCCCAAAATACATAAAACCGTATACAAGCCTTCTAACAAAGCCAAAAAAAGACGTTTCGCAGGCAAGGTCGGTCAAGAATTTACACGAGCACACCTGAAAAAATGAAATTGAGCTAGACACAAAGAAGAGTGGAGAAAAACGAAAGACAGTACCTATATATAGCGAAAATTGTTGATAGAAAATAACAACATAGCAATTGCAGGGAGAAGAAACTAACAAAAGAAAAGAAATGCAGACTCATTCAAGAGAGCTCCGGAAACAGGAATTTCACAAATTCCGTTTTTATTTTGGACCATATAAGTCTTTTTTTATTTAACTTCGAAAATTCATTTTTAAGTTAGAATAACTTTGTATTAATAGCATTGCGCTATTTCTGTCTTAATGAAAATCTGGGTCTATAAAATTGCAGTAAAATACAAAATAAAATCTTGCTCAACATGTTACTGATACGTAGCGATAATAGAATGAGCTACAAAAAAAGATGGCCGATCGCTCTAGTAATATACATTTTTTAATTAGTAACCGCATAAACTACTTTTAATATTTATTTTTAATTATAATAAAGTAAATTATGATATAACATCAAATTGGCGTCTAAAGGACTTCCAGATTAACAGAGTACCGCATTCTTTTGATGTTTGAATATACCGGCGCAGCTGCTATTTTATATTGGCAAAAATGCTTAAATGTTGCTTTCAATCTTAAACAATTGTCTTGACTAATATTATAAATTATTTAGAGGCCATAAACTGCAGTAAGACGTTAATCTGCTGTAATATGCGTATATACCGGTATATACTAAATTGGATTAAAAATGGCGACCAAGAATTAGAATGCGGTACTCTGTTAATCTACTGGCTCTGAGGACTTCAAGATCTTAGCGCCATCAATACTACATGTGCTACACTGTCAGGCAATGCAAATGTAACTGGTATCTGTAAAAGCGTGTGACGGCCTACATGAATTTTATTTTACACAATTACACACTACTTAAAAAATTACACATATCTTTAGCTACTGTTACTATTTTGTTTTTGATCTTATCTATATACTTTATTTTGCGTAAAGCATAAAATTTACATGTTTTGGTTTCTAACGTCCGAAATGCTGGAAGTAAAAATGCTATATTTTGGGTACATTTCTTGCCCGCCAAAACCTTTTCACAAATCATGTAATTTTCAATTGTAATTGGATATAATCAAATACACTCTTACCTTATCCTAAATGTATTCTATATATACAGGTATACCACGAAAATTTTGCTTCTAAAGTTAGCCATTTTTAAAGTACCTATTCCAATTTTTGTAAAAAAATTGACAGCAGCAGACTATTACTCATAACAACATTCCCAATAATTGAATGCATGCACATATTTAAAATTTTAGGTAATCATTTTGGAAAGTATACTGCTTCAAATGCGATATTATAAACTTTTCAAAATAATACCGGGTGATCAGAAAACCATGTTAAACATTTCATCCAGAAAATATCAATATCTTGTAATTTTTAAATAGCTATTTAACGTACATTTTTTTTAACTTCATTGGATTGCACGTTCAAAATTAGGGTCAGTATGTATTTACTTCCCTATAACTAAACGTCTTAGTTTCAGAGTTATTTTGGAAAATGTATCAATTCCTATAAAGTTTTATTTTGTATAATCAATTAGGCTATGGAAATTCATGTGAATAAATAAAAACAAGTTGCAATCATATTACCTGTCATCAGTAAGGTATTTACTAGTGCTATTCAGCGTTTTAGTTGTCTTCCGTTTCTGAATACTTGAATAATAATAATAATGTCGCGATCTGGATTTAATAACGAAGATTTTTTAAATCTAATAATAACATATGGTGAATGTAATAGAGTAATCGAGAGGACATGTCGTGTTTATGCAGAGAAATATCCAAATCGGTCACGACCTACAAAGAGTATCTTACGCAATCTTTTAAAAAATTGCATTTCCTTCGGATCATTCTTGCCCAAAACAACCAAAAGAAAACCTGTTGTTGATAGTGAAAATGTGGAGGTAACAGCAATTGCTTACTTTACAGCACATCCTAGTAATTCTCTAATGGATGCAGAAGCTGAAGTAGGTGCATCCAGAATGAGCATACATCGAATTTTGAAAAAGAACAAGTGGCATGCTTACAAATTTCAACCTGTTCAACATATTAATGAAGCTGATTTTGTAACAAGAGCGCAGTATTGTGAGTGGTTTTTAATGAAATCACAAGAAGACGACGATTTCACAAAAAATCTTAGGCCCCGCGCACACGCATCGATTTTTACCGTACGGAAAATTCTCGTCGGATGAAATTCTTTAAGTGGAATAAAGAAGCGAATGGGAGCGCGCACACGATTCGGCACGATCGCCACTACGTACGAATAAAAATCGTGGCGTGTGCGTGCGTTCATTGGATCATATATGCCACTATACTCACGGTAACGGCACGGCGACCCTGTGTCGTAGTGGCAATTCACGGCACCAACACGGCATCGTGTGGAGTTCGAAGCGTGTGCGCGCTCCATTCACTTCTTTATTCCACTAAAAGAATTTCATCGAACGATATTTTGCCGTACGGCGTGTGCGCGGGGCCTTACATGGACAGATGAAGTAAAGTTTTGTAGAAATGGAATATCTAATCGACACAATAGTCATTTTTGGTCCGAAGATAATCCTCCAGTTGTTAGGCAACGACGTTTCCAATAGTCTTGGAGTTTTAATGTATTTTGTGCTATTAAACATGACAAAATATTTGCTTTGCATTTTTATCAAGAAAATTTAAATAGTGAGCGGTTTATAGACATCTTAAGAAATGTCATAAATTTAAATTTAAATACACTGCCCACAGAAGAAGCTCGTAGTGTATGGTTTCAAATGGATGGTGCACCAGCACCTAGTACCAAAGCTGTTGGAGAAGTATTAGACAACATATTTTATGATAGGTGGATCGGAAATAAAGGACCTTATAGATTTCCACCGTGATCACTCGATTTAACGCCCCTAGATTATTTTATTTGGGGCTATGTTAAAGATAAAGTATACAGTATACCTCCTACCACCAAAGAAGATATGATGGGCAGAGTGCGAGGCGCGTTCAATAATCTAGACGGTACCATGATTCAGCGTGCCACGCGTACGGATATTTTAAAAAGAGTAAGAAAGTGTTTAGAAAAAGGTGGTGATGTGTTTGAAAACTTTATTTAAGATTATTAGAAACTATTATTAAGACTACTTCTTCTCAATATTGTGTATATAGTTTTCATTTAAATGTTTAGGACATTATTAAATGATGCCTTGTTTTGTTTTTACTTATTTACATGAGTTTCCATTCCCTTACTTATTATACAAAATAAAACTTTAAAGGAATTGATACATTTTCCAAAATAACTCTGAAACTAACACGTTTAGTTATATGGAAGTAAATACATACTGCCCCTAATTTTGAACGTGCAATCCAATGAAGTTGAAAAAAATGTAGGTTGCTATTTAAAAAAGATATTGGTATTTTCTGGATGAAATGTTTAACATGGTTTTCTGATCACCCTGTATTATTTTGAAAAGTTCGTAATACCGCATTTGAAGCAGTATACTTTCCAAAATGATTACCTAAAATTTTAAATATGTGCATGCATTCAATTATTGGGAATGTTGTTATGAGTAATAGTCTGCAGTTGTTAATTTTTTTACAAAAATTGAAATACTTCAAAAATGGCTAACTTTAGAGGCAAAGCTTATTAGACAAACTATCCTTAAAATTAAGTTGGAAATACAAATCATTCATAAAAGATGGGGTATCCCATTTAAAATAAGGAAGTTGATATCCATTTCCGGTGTAACCGGAAGAAGCAAAAATTCAAAACTATTTTAAATCGAAAGAGAGCTTAAGGCGAAACTAATATTTGGGAAATTTCAAAACTCAACTCTATTAGTTTTCTATATTGTTCTAATGAAATCTCGTCGTGGTATACCCTGTATACACGAATTTTGTTTGCCTATAACCTATACTCTTCCTAGAAATTGCATTTATATAGCATGGTTAGTTCCATCATATATGCACAGTAGATTTGGATTGTTGAGAAATTCAAGTTTATATTAGTAAAAAAAAAAGGAAACGCATAATTTATAAATATTGCGATATATATTTATATCACTGACTTAGGTCAAAAGAGATTATGTACAACTTTTATTTACATAAACGCTTTGTTCAAAAATCACGATACCAGTCCAAAGAAAAACAACACTATAAAATATATTTACAATTATTCTATTACTACCGCAGTACACCAAGTTCCACATTTTAATGACATTACATTTTGATTACAGAAATCTTTCAGTAATTTAAATTCATTTATATTTATATTGTCTGTATTTCCAAGTTGCTTATATTTATTCCAACCACTACCATAAAGTTGATTTTCTAAAAATAATATGTATTAACAAACTAACAAAAGTGTAATTAAAGTTAACATTCACCTATTAAAACCACTGTATGCTTAGTGCCACATGCAACATCATTGACATTGCAGTCGAGATTATCAAAACAAACTGGCTGAGGAGTTGCATATACCGATACATTTTCTTTATCCAATAAACCTAGCTGACCATTGCTATTCCAACCCCATGCATACAGGTCTCCTGTTGAACTTATAGCACAAGAATGCCAACCACCAGCAGCAATTTTAACTATTTTAATTCCAGCCAAGGCCTCTATTTGCTTTGGATCCGTTTCATTTTCTAATGCACCATGTCCTAACTGGCCACGACTGTAAGAATATATACCATTCAATTCATTTATTCGTTATTTTCCTTAAATTGTTACATTCCACATCCAAAACTGTATATATCACCATTAGAATCTAAAACCAAGCAATGTTCGTGACCTGCAACTATTTGTTTGACTTTTCTGCCATTGTATTTTAACTTATTTGGAATATTAAATATTTTATTTTTTTTTGAGACTGCAACATTAATTGTTTTACCACATGCCATAGTAATAATACAGTCTCCATGATCATCACAATCTTCTACATACAGAAACTGTGGAATTATTTTTGTTTCAGCAGTGGCCGCATCTATTCTAAATATAGACCCATTTTTGTACAAAATAAAAATAATGTTATCTGCACATACTATTTTTTCTACGTTTTCAATTTCTTTTATGGAAATGTCTTTATTTATACCTCCACAAAATTCTATTTTACTTGATGATTGTAAAACTATGTATGTATGATCCAGAATTATAATGTCAAACGAGTTATATTCATATAAAGTGAAATCTTCTACTACTAATTCCTTACATGCACTAATTTGATTGTATAAATTGAACCCACTGTACCAAAGTTTCATTGTTGTTTTATTTATGAACAAATAAACATATTACTTTACTACCACTGGAGTCCAATATTAGGATGCATAATGATAATATTAATATACCTATCAGGTGTTCAGAAAATTTCAACTGTCAATTGTTGTCTGTCAATAATTATGAGAATCTACTCTTTCTCAGACACACAGACATGACATCAAATTTACAACAAATTTACCCTGATTTCAAACGGTTTCCTCATTAGAGACGGCCATGCTTTTTTTTCTGAGTGGTTGGCAGTGTTGCCAACCTATGAAATTTTATATCACCAGATTCTTGATTAAAAAATCACCAGAATTTAAATTTATAGTAAAGTTTAAAGAAAAAAATTAAACATTTACCATATATCATAAATATATTTATTATGTAAAAAAATATAAAATATATAACAATAAAAACAGTATATTTTATACATATTAACTTCTTGCATACTAATTACCATTACCGGTCAAATTTATGGTATCTACATTGTACATATCTAAATTATGAGAACGTATTTCATCATCTATTTTGTAATTGTAAAACTTTTTATTTTTATCACATAATATAATATGTTTGGAATGTAAAATGTCTGTTAGAGTATCTGTATTCAGTCTATTTCTAGTTTTTGTTTTATTTGCATTTATCTGGCTAAATAATCTTTCTACTGCCCCAGATAAATTTTTTCTAGCTTTAAAAATAATGTCGGATTTTTGTATTCAATTTTATGAACCAGTTCTTCTTTAAGATACGCAGGATCTATGTAAAACTCTAAAATTGTTAGTATCAAGGTTTTTATTCTTTTATATAATAAAAACAATTTTGAAGACTCGGACTGAAATTCCTTATTTATATCATTAATATATGGTAATATAAATTCCATAAACTCATAAATTGATTGGATTACGTAATCTATTCAAAATTATTTCCGATGCTTGAATTTTGTCAATCATATATTCAGACTGAAAAAATAAAATTAATAAATTATATTGTTCAATATAGTCACAGATAACAACGAAAGCCATCTTGTTTGACAATTCTGTAAAATTTCATGGGGTTTCACTTCGGAAAAACTTTGAAATTGTTTGTAATGCTCTTGCCTTTTATAAGAGTATTGACAATATGTGTATATATTTCGTGGTAGGTCCTCTGCTGTGGTAGGTAATTTTAAGCATGCTTTCGATGCGCATAATGATAGAGAATGGCATACACATTTTATTTCAATTAAATTTGGAACATCCTTTTTTAACAGAACTTGCAACGAATGTTTAAACCCATCATAGCATGAGCGCCATCGGTTCCTAAACCCAGTAAAAATGTTTTGTAATCTACATTATGTTTAATAAAAAAATTTACAATCAAATTATACATACTATTTGCAGATGCATCTGCCACAGGTAACAAAGTTAAAAACTCATGTTTTATATTCTTGGTAACCAAAAAAAATTAATAGTACCTATCCAAAATCACCAGATATTATAATAATTTAAAAAATAATCACCAGGTAATTTAAAATTAAGAAAAATAACCAGAACTGGTGATAAATCACCAGCATTGGCAACACTGGTGGTTGGTGACAATGCACGCACAATTAGAATGAGTTGGCGCAGTCAAGCCAAAATTTTTATCCGCGGTTTGTGTCGCCTGAAGGCCCATATAGATGGCACTGACATCAAAAATTACAGTTTTCAACACTAAGCAAATAGCGGGCGATTCAAAAGGTATTTGGTAGCGGGAAATTCAAAATAAAGTTTATTACAAATTAGGGTTTAATACCGCGAGATCAAAAATTATATTGATAAAGGTTTGCCATGGAATGTAAAACGTCTGTCTTAAGTTATATCATTAAGTGTCATACTGTCATTAATATTTGTCATTATAAGAGAAAATATAATGACAAATATTAATGACAGTGTGACAGTTAATGATATAACTTAAGACAGACGTTTTACATTCCATGGCAAACCTTTATGAATATAATTTTTGATCTCGTGGTACATGATCACAACACTGTCATCAAATTGCATACTATTTACTAGTTCCCGTAGTAATGAGGAATCATTGTTAAGGAAAACAGTATACAGTACAATATTCAATTACAATGCTGTAACCACACAATAACGTTTTAAAGAAAAGAATTCATAAAGAATTACTTAAATAATTACACTTTAATATTGTTACGTAGAAAAGGTACAAAGTACATTTATGATTATTAATAAGTAACATCTAACACGTATCTTTTAATTAAAAAAAGTAGTATATTTGAGTAACAAACATATTTTTCATAATAAGATAGAATTTCTGTCGAAAAAGCACAAGTACCTACTCAAAATACTACAAAGTAGAAGAGGTATAAAGTACATTTATGATTACTATTGAAAAATTATAACTAACATCCATCACATATGTTTTAGTTAAATTACCAGTACAAAAATAAAGTAACGAACAATAGCATAATCCACCAAAAGTAGAATATTCGACTAACAAACATATTTTTAGTAATACAATAAAACACCTTTTTCACAAAAAATAGCTTAATAACTAGATGTCACATGTGCACTGCACACATCGTCAGTAGTAACTGTTACTACTGACGATGTGTGCAGTGCACATGAAATGTGACATCTAGTTCTTAATCTATTTTTTGTGAAAAAGGTGTTTTATTGTATTACTATTTCTATATTTCACAAGTGCTCAACATATATTACTAAACAGATATTTTTAACAATAAGATAGAATTGGTGTTGAAAAGCACAAGTACCTACTCAAAATACTACAAAGTAGGTAATTAAACCCGACAGACACACACAATGACTTAAGCCCATGTTTACTACCACCATTTACAAAATCTTGTATTACATAAATGATAAACATAAAATAAGGCGACATAAATAAAAATATGGATACATATGATACCTAACAAATTTAGTAGACGTCTTTTCTTCAATATATAATTAAAAGAGTGACAATTAGGGCTTAAAAACTAAATAATGTTAATTACATGGCTATAGAAGAAAAGAAAAAAATAAACCTGCAATAACTAACACCAAATTGATTAATTTATTGTTGTCGTAAACAAACAAGACTTCCAATGACATTGGTGCCTTAGGCTCCATGGGTGGCCTCATGGGATGGAGTGACAGCACTGCCTTTCTGTTGAGGCATACAGATTGAGGGTGTGCATAGCAAGTTGTGTCAAAATGTAGGCTGCAGTTTCTTATTACACATTATACTGGCGAGTAGTCTGTGTACTGGCATTTAGCACAGGTTTCATGCCCATTTGCTGTTGCCAAGTTTCGCTCCTAATAAAATATAATAATAAAACTGTATACTAACAAATATCAACGATAGTATAAAGGCACATTTTCATTATAAGAAACTGCATTTGATGAAATAAGTTTTAATGAGGTTTCATTTGGTGATGCGTATGTAATTGCTAATAAGTTCAATGAATATTTTATAAGTAGCATAGAGGAAATTATAAATAGTATTCCTGACTGTAGCCCTATTGATGTGGAATAGGAGGAATCTTATACGTTGTTTGATTCTTTTTGTTTGCCTACAGCAACTGACATAAAAATGATATTAAACAGTATACCAAACAAAAGTAGTCCAGATGAAATAACAGCAGAATTATTGAAGATGGCTGGTGGTGTGCGGATTGATCATATTTTGCATCTGGTAAATAGTTCCCTGGAGAAAGGTGTAGTACCAAAACAGGCAAAAATATCTACAATTGTCCCAATTAGAAAAGTTGCAAACACAAAGAAAGCTACAAATTTTAGACCGGTTAACATGTTGCCAGCTATGGCTAAGTTGTTAGAAAAAGTAGTATATGGGCAACTACTACGTCATGTAGAGGATAATAAAATATTAGCACCAAAGCAGTCGGGGTTTCGAAAAAACTTTAGTTGTGAAACAGGTTTACAGTTAGTAATAACAGAGTGGAAAGAGAATATAGATAAAGGATTAGTTGTAGTAATAGTTTTCTTGGATTTAAAACGTGCTTTTGACACGATTAACAGAAATATTCTACTAAAAAAGTTGGAAAAAAATGGTGTAGGAGGTACAGTGCTAAAATGGTTTAGGGACTACTTAACGGACAGGAAACAACAGGTGAAGTGTGGAAGTAGTATATCGGAATTGAGGGAAGTCGTACACGGGGTTCCCCAAGGTAGTATTTTGGGGCCATTATTATTTATACTGTACGTAAATGATCTAGGAAAGATGTTGAAATATGCGAATTACCACTTATTTGCTGATGACACAATAATTTATTTAGCTGGAAAAAACTACAATGAAATAGTTAAAAAAATGAATATTGATCTTCAAAATTTACAAAATTGGTTAGAAACTAACAACTAAATTTAGAAAAACCCAAGGCTATGGTATTAAATAAAGGCAAGATTGAAAATAAAAACGGTAATTTGAAACTGGGAAACGCAGAGCTTGGATGGGTGGAGAGGGTAAAATATTTGGGAGTGATTATTGACAAGAAATTAAAATTTAGCGACCATGTAGAGTATATAAGTAAGAAAATAGCGAAGAAAATAGGAGTGCTAAACCGATGTAGCAGTTCTTAAGTGAATATACAAGGAAAATGGTGTATAATACGATAGTACTTCCTCATTTTTATTTTGCTGGAGCAATACTCTTTTTGGTTAGCTCAAAAGATATGAATACATTGCAATTATTGCAAAACCGGGCAATGAGAGGTGGATAGATATACATACAAGCATACAGTGGATGCTAAGTAGGTTGCAGTGGTTGGGAGTAAAAGCTATGGTAGAAATTTCTGTGTTAATTTACATACATAGGATTAATACCAGACTATTTTAAGAAATATGTAGTGCAATTTAAAGACATACACGAATATGACACAATAAATAAAAACGATATTATTTTAGAACAGAAGGAATCTAGACAGGGACAAAACAATGTAGTTTTTAAGGGAACTGTGGTTTATAACAAATTACCAAAATCAATTAAAGATATTTTAGAGATAGATAAATTTAAGCATAAGTTAATAGAACTATATCGAAATAATGAAGTACAATAGTATGAAAATGGTTTTGGTATTTCAGGGATAAGTTGTCATTATTAGATTAGATTTGGTGTTGAATGTTATATGAGCTTAAGAAGAATGAATGAATACATATGTTATGTTATAAGTTATAATTAATAGGATATAGAAAGGATTGTAGTTATATAGCAATGTAAAATGCTAAATAAAGTTATTATTAACATCATTACAAAAAGCCATAAATGCTTCTGTACCAAGAAATTTGAAGTTTGTATTAACACTGCTAAACATCGATTGATTGCTTGTGAAAAAACATAATATGGAAACTTAAAAACAAGTAGTAAGTTTTTCGTGTACTTTAAAGGCTTTCTTATACACTTATAATATACTCCGAATAATTATACTATTAATTGACAATTACTTACTTAATCGTCATTTAAACTTTAATTGGTGTAATCGGGAACCAACAAAATCCTTGCTACAACCAGGTGGTTGCACTTGGAATCAGAACTACAAACAAAAAATCTCCAGCTCACCTTCGGGTTATATGTCAACTATTAGTGACGTTAGTTACTTGTTCGCATTCTTGGAAAATATGCATCGCTCTTGCTTCCTGCTTGTATGCCCCATACAATGCATCAGCTTCTATCCATCCTTCAAGTCTAAAAATGCCTTATGTCAACTTAATAAAATTATCATATTACTGTTTACAGAACTTACGGTACGATTATCACTAAATAAGAAAAATAGCACAAGGTTTTACAAAAAATTTGTTGGTTGACGTTTCTATAAAGCGACATCTCAAGTTATTCGGTTAAAGTTAAAGTCATAATTCAAATTTACTTATAGGTTTGTCTCTAAAATCGTGGGGCCATCTAACAAGGCCTTCATTAAGATTTCTCGGATAAAACCGCCCATTTAACTGAACCATGCGATTATCGGTGAGTGCACGTAATTTGAATTTAAGTATGACAATTGTCAGAATTTGAAGTTTTCAAAAGCTTCACTAATTAAAAACAACCATGTACATTTTGCTCAATTTATTTGGTATTTGTCTTTATTGTTTTCAACTAAATTTAAATAATTTTAATAGTTTGCTGGATTCCAACATTTTTTAAATTATCAAATTTTGCATTTTTGGCAACTATTCATATTATTTCATATACAGTAAATAAATGGTAAGACACATGAGTAAGATTACACATATTAAGTTATCAATATTAACAAAACATCCATACCTTTGAAAGTATTGAATTTTTAACCATTTCTATTATCTTTCGATGCCAAGAAATAAGTATAGTTCTTTCCAGAATATTAGTATCATTTACTAAAAAATCCAATTTTAAAAAATAATTTGTTTGTTGTGGCTAACTGCAGTTATTTCAAGTAAAACACTATTTAAAAAAAACTACTTTATTTAGGAGCACCATAAGCATCTGGCATTTTTTCAATAGTATATCTATGATTAGAAACATACATAATAGGCACACCAGGAATTTTTCTAATTCTGCATTTCAAATCCTTATCATTAGTAGCAACGATATAACATTTATGTTGAGTCACTCTTTGCACTAAACAATCATCAGCATAAGTTCCTTTGTGCAAACAATTTATTCTTTGAAATCTGGAATCCTTAATGATCCTCAAAGCAACTTTATATTTCTGTCCCAATTTCTCTAACTCTGCCAAAACACAGTCCGTTATATAAGGTATACACTTTGCATATAAGCAGTCCATCATATTTTGTATGATGTCCAATTTATTCTTTATTGAAAAGTTGATAAAATTGGTATCAATTAATATGTGATAGGGTGGTCCGAGCTGAGTATTGTATTGGAAAAATAATGCCGAACTTATTTGTGGTGCATTATGTATTTTCATTTCCTGTGGATCTTCGGGTTTCTTCCGACGTGGAGCAGCTCTTTTGGACGCTTTTATTCTTGGATCACTCAGACTTATCATTTTCTTCATTTTAGCATAACGTTTCTCCACTATTTTTCTTGTTTTCTTGGACTTGCCCTATAAATATGTCATGGTTAATAGAGAATACAGGCTAGCAATAAATATTACCATTTTCAATAATGCAAGTAATTTCTTAGAACTTCTGTATACACAAATCACACAAATTATCAAACAATAATCATGTTTCATGAAAGTCTTGGACCAATTTTTACTTGGAAAGCATGGTTTGGTTAGGCTTTTCGTTTAGTCAGTTTAGTGACATCTACAAACAAAACCCAAGATTACAATTTCACAAAATTTTATTACAGTTGCCTTTAATTTTAGCAATTACTGTAGTATCCCTCTTATATTATAGATGACCGAATGCAAAACAAAAATTCATAAATTTGAATTTCAACCGTTAAAATATATCTATCTGACTTGGATAGTTTTTCATTTAGTGGATTTTTTTGGAAGAGTTCCAATCTTTTTATTGGCAAAATAACACATTTTTATTGTATATACGTTTCAAGTTGTAACGGATTATACTATTGTGTATATGGTTTTATGTGAACTGTTTTTATAATAGTAAGAACAAAAAATGGACCATCGAAGCCCGCTCAGAGATTTAACATCTCTTAATATACATGCTTTTGTAAGTACCTAGACTTTATAAATAATTTATCCGTTTTAATCATTATGGTTTTCAGGAAATATCAGAAATGGACAAATCACCTAATGAAAGTAATAAAAGTAAGCAACCTCTTTTAGTTTATTATTTTCTTTAATTTACATTCATGTGTGTTTTGTGTTTTTAGAAAAACCAAGGTTTTCAGTAATTAAAGCATTTGATCCTCTATATGATAGGTGAGACAATAAAATATTATAGTGTAAACAGATATATTATTTTTCTTTTGTAGTCCTCATCGCATATTTGTAGATATTTCAGACAGTCCAAATAATAGGTAATATTGTATATATATATATATAGATATATTTCTTTTCAAATTATATTTTATAGTAACATTTTTGAACATGGAAATGGGAACAGTCCTAATGATGAAAACATAAATCCAATGCTTACGACTTTAATTAATATATCTGATACACCTAATGAATTTTTGATTGATGACATGGAAAAGTTTATAGAAGAAGTTATAGATGAAGCAATAGATAATATATTTACCAGAGATAATGACCAGTATAATACTATAAAACAAGAATCAGTAACAGTAAAGGAAGATTCAGTAGCATTTACTGAATGTTGTAATAATGAAACACAACTAATAGAAGACAGTAAACAGTTTATTAGCACTCCAGAACTGATGGGAATAAAATATAAATGTGATCAACGCAACAAAATAGAAGAATTAGAAATTCTTCTACGACACAAAGATAATGAATTAACATCCATAAAAGAAAAATTGTTCGAAATAAAACCAGTATGTGCAGCATTAAAGTTAAGAGTGAAAGAGTGCGAAGAGGAAATGAGTTTGAGAGAAAAGCAAATTGGTAATTATATTGAAGAAGTTGAACAGTTAAAAATCATTCTTAACAGTAAAGATGAGGATTCTGTGAAACTTGAAGATGAAATATCACAAATAAAGCATCTTTATGAAGAAGCTAAATTGAAAGTAATTAAATATGAGTAAGTATTAACAAATCTTAAGATAACCTATTTTTAACTTTGTGTTATGATAGAGAAGTGAAAAATAAAGCAGACGAACAGGTTGCTAAATACAAGGATGATATGTCAAAGAAAGATGAAGAAATAGAGGCGTTGAATGAAAAAATATTTGTCTATGAAGATGAACATGTGAACTTAGAGAATAAAATAAAACAATATGAGTAAGTACTTTATAATTGATTATAAAAAAATAGAATATATAACAGGTGGAATTTATCTGGTGTTACTTCTTTCTTTCAAGAGATATCCTTGGATCTCAAGCAGATCTGCTCAACAAACAAACAACTGAAGTTGAACGTCTAAACGAGGAAAATCAGTGGGCTAAGAAACATCTATCAAATCAAGAAATTGCTTTTGGTGATGTCTACGAGTATGTATCTTATAAATTTGTCAAATAAAAAATTAAAAGAGTGCATTTATGTACAGAGTAATAAGTATTACTGTTGTTGTAGTAAATATGAAAGATCTAAACGAATAATAGAAGGTTATAAAACGAATGAAGACATTTTAAAGCACAACATACAAAAGATGCAGGACACATTAAATAAGTATGAAGTTTGGCGTGAAACAATGAAAGAAGCGGCCGATGTAAAATATGAAACGTAAGAGTTGTGCTTCTTGTTTTCATGACATTTGCAAATTACGATATATATTTTAGGTGGAAGATAGAAATCGAGAAAGTTAGAGATGAATACAAGACTGAAACTAACAAGCTTATAAAAAAAGTCAAACACTTGGAAATAAAAAATTCCTCTTTAGTTAGTACTCTGGAACAAAAGACCAACGAGTGCAATAAATTAACAGAACTGTGCCAAGAAATAACAGATAAATGTTAATATCATTATTTTACACTGTGTAGTAAAATAACAGATCGTCGCCCTAATATTACAAAGTTGGATGTAGACATGGTATTGTTTTGAGAAAATTCGGTTTATAAAAATGACCTTTTCGAGGCCGTTAACTATAACCTTTTTTTAGTCTTGTGTTAGATTGTGTTTCATGTGATATAAATAATAGGTATTCTAAGCAAAATGTTCATAAAAAAAACTCTTATGTAATGTTAAATCTTTATTTAAAAAAAACATAGAACTCTGATATTCCTAAACTCAAAAGATATTCTAAGAAAATACGTAACATACAACTTTGAAGCTAAATGAGATTTCTATTATAAACACATGAAATTATCTAAGTCTTGTTTTGACGTTTGAAAATGGCCTCATAGTATTGCCGATCCATTTCAGGAATCCACTTGCACATAGATTTTATAGCATCCACTTTTGTTTGTGGCAGTGCAATACAATTATCAGATTTTTTTAATTCCACTGGAATTGTTGGTTCTGTTTCTGATACAGTTTGACCTCTTCTAAGTTTCCGATGGTGCAAATTTATTGTAATTACGTTTTCAATTGGTTTAAACGAGTCTTTGTATCTCAGTTCAAAGAAGCATTTCGAAAACTGTAGAGATACTACTTTTGAAAATGGTACAATGTTATAATTTAACTGATTTGAATAGAACTGAAAATCTATAAAGTCCTTTTTTTCCATCTGAATAATTTTGTAAGGGTTTTGACGATTTACTTTCAATAGAAATCGTAGAAGTGATATCGGAGAGTAATATTCTACTTTGCTCAATGTTCTTTCTATCGCGCTATGGACTGCATCAACCTCTAGGATACAAGAATGCCCTGGAACTGAAAATTTCATAGTAATATTTTGTAGGTTGTTTTGGGTCTGAATAAAATGAGTGAGAGCATAGCTCATCAGACTGTTTCTATTCTGGGGAACACAGCTATCGCTCCATAAAATTATTTCGGTGAACTCCGGATGGTCTTCCATTACTTTATTTAATATTTTGTAAACTGCGCTAGCTATATCATTTCCAGTTCTACCATGTAAAGCTTCGGTCCATATGGCGCAATATACTTTTTTTTCCAACAGAAAGGTGTCCAGTCATGTTATAAACATTTAATTTACTTTTATAAAAGAAGTTTTTAATATCTGCTTTCGGGCATGTTAGGACATTTTCAAGATCAAAACACAATATAGGTTTCCCACTTTCCTTATCATTTTGTTTTTCTTGTCTCATATGTTCTTTTTCTTTCAGATGATTCATATACGCTCTTTCTGTTTCTTCATCTACCTTGTTCTCATCTCTTTTTACTTTCATTTCTTCACAAGTATCACATCTGTCTTTTCTTGGTTTGTGAAATGCTATGTTAAATGAGTTACAGAATATTTTTCGGTACACGCAAAATGAAACCGCAGTTTTTTCCTTTTCACTTGCATATTCTAAATACATTTCATATAATTTTTTAATACTCATTCCGCTTTCCAGATATTCTTTGTTACTTGTCTTACGACAGTAATGTGATTTTACTCTTGGAAACATGTTAATATGCTCCTTCACCAAAGCAGTATCTTCACCTGATGTGACCCGTTTCTGATGTTTCCCTTGTTTACTTTCACGTAATGTATTGGTTGGAGTTTTATTTTGATGATCTGTATACATCGGTTTTTGACTGATACACAATGTTCCGGTATAAAAATCTTTACATACTTGTATTTTATGACCATTTAACAGAAAATAATACCTATATGTTTTATTTTTTCTTGAGTTATTTTCATTTTTGCCCTTTCTTCTTCGGAAAGGGACGTCAATTTCAGTAGTATTTAAAATATAATTTTTCTTTGCTGCAGCTGAAAGCGAATAATAGTTTTTAAAAATTTCTTTTCTCTGTTCATGACTTATTTTGCGAGAGCATTGAAATACACATTTTTGTATACAGTCTTTCTTATTTTTAATTTTCTTTGCCGGTACTGCTTTTTTTCTTGAAGAAATGTAATCAAGACCCTGATCAAATCTTGCTTTTCTAATGTTGCAAGCCCATTCTGAAGTATTCTTTCTCCGTTTCCGTGTCAATTTTTTTTCTGTATTCTGGAATATGTCACTTGCTTGTGATGTATTTCCGGGATAATCCGGAAGATATTCAGAAATGTCCATAATTTGGTCTTTTTCAATATTCTGCGGACAATGTTCTTCCTCATCTTGATACAAACCCTGACAGTTGTTTTTTTCTATTGGAGCTTTTAGCACTTGAGCCATGGTAGAATCATATATATTGCTTAAAGAGATAAAAAAATACATATAGTTACTTTTTAACATCAATAATTAATAACTACAATAAAATTGCTACCAACCTATCTAAATCAGTTTTAGAATCATTGGTGATCAAGAATGATTTTGGTCCTGTAGTCAACACCTTACTGTTAATTTTTGGAACCGAAGTATTTGCAGTTTTCGTTACTAAATTATGTTTATTCATCATAGAACAACTAGACTTATTACTACAAAAAAATAAATGCTTTATCATTTTTAAGGAAAATCTACGATAAAACTAACTAACTACCTTAATGGATCAGTTTCTAGAGTGCAACTATTATAATCATTACTTTCGCTACTACTTCTTAGTGACAAAGGAACACTGCAGTAACGACCACGAATTTTTATTCTAAAACAAAATATTAAAAATATCGAACACATAACCTCACTTAAAGCTGTTATTCATTACCTGACTTCTTTTTTCGATGTTTCTTGCTGTGGCCTGTATTCCTCATCTTTATCAGAGTCGTAGTCAAATCCATCACTAATATCACTATCATTCATCGCACTTTGTTTTATTTTAAAAATAGAGATAGACACCGTAACCATTAGATACAACCATCAAAAATGTAACATAACATGAAAGATAATATAACAAAGTTGTATGTTACAACATAGAACTAAGTTTCACAACCTTCTCAAAAAATCTTTTATTACATTGTCCTATGTTTACCATACACCTTTGGTGTACATTATAATTATATTTTGCAACATACAACCTTGATTTTTTCACATTTGTCAGAGTTCTATGTTAGATAGAGCGTACGTTCCGAACTTACAATATATTACGCATCACATAGTACTTTGTAACACTACCAAGTAGAAAAAGTCGAAAATGTTACATACAACCCTGTAATATTAGGGTGACGAGATGTCATTTTTTTGTATATAAACTATGTATTTATATGTATTGAATTTATTTATACTTGTCATATGTATATCAGTTAAAATCAAATAAATAATTTAGAAGATAGAAAGAACTATTTCCATATCGTATGCCTGTGCAGAATGTGAAAAAAAGGTTGCTTATTTTGGCAAATTTTTGCAATTAAACAGTATCAAGGCTTGCTTGGGAATAATAAAAATAATTGTCGAAATATTTTTATCCAGATAGAATAAAAGCTGGTTTTGCAATATATATGTTTAATAACACTGGGCAACAAATTTTTGAAAAGTTAATGCTTCCAAGCTGAAAATAGTCATTTCTTAATGAATTCAATGTGCTGAACACGAAAATGACTAACAAAAAGCTGAATTGGCTACGGGTTTTCTGTTATATGTACGCATATTTAAGAAAAAGTGTACTTATGTCAATATTATAATACATGGTAAGAAAACATTTACGCATATTTCAGAAAAAGTGTACTTATGTCAATATTATAATACATGGTAAGAAAACATTTACGCATATTTCAGAAAAAGTGTACTTATGTCAATATTATAATACATGGTAAGAAAACATTTACGCATATTTCAGAAAAAGTGTACTTATGTCAATATTATAATACATGGTAAGAAAACATTTACGCATATTTCAGAAAAAGTGTACTTATGTCAATATTATAATACATGGTAAGAAAACATTTACGCATATTTCAGAAAAAGTGTACTTATGTCAATATTATAATACATGGTAAGAAAACATTTACGCATATTTCAGAAAAAGTGTACTTATGTCAATATTATAATACATGGTAAGAAAACATTTACGCATATTTCAGAAAAAGTGTACTTATGTCAATATTATAATACATGGTAAGAAAACATTTACGCATATTTCAGAAAAAGTGTACTTATGCCAATATTATAATACATGGTAAGAAAACATTAGTCTGCTTCCGGCTTTCGACTTCTTTTGGCCTGCCGTTTGTAGTGGACTTGTGGAGCATCTCTACTGATTGTCCAACAATAGTCAGCTAGCATTGACGTAGACCATTTACCTTGGTACCGTTGCTCCATGGTGGCAATGTCCTGATGAAAGCGTTCGCCGTGCTCATCGCTGACCTGCCCGCAGTTATCAGGAAAGAAATCTAAGTGGGAATCAATAAAGTGGATCTTTAAGGACATATTGCAGCCGAATTCATGAAACAAAGCCAACATATCCTCAACCAGACACTTGTAATTTTCTGCCTTGTCATTCCCCAGGAAGTTTGCTGCCACTTGATAGAATGCATCCCAAACCTGTTTTTCTTTACCTTGAAGAAGTTCCTCAAACTTGGGGTCTCGGAAGAGCTGTCTAATTTGAGGCCCCACAAAGATGCCCTCTTTAATTTTGGCTTCACTGAGTCGAGGGAATTTGTCATGCAGGTACTTGAATGCAGGTCCATTCTTATCCATGGCTTTTACCAAGTTTTTGACAAGACCGAGTTTGATGTGTAAAGGAGGAATGATGATTTTGTGTGGCTGTGCCAATGGTGGGTGCTGTACATTCGTTTCTCCAGGCTTAAAAAATGCTCTCGGAGGCCAGTCTTTCTTGATGTAGTGCAAATCGATTGCTCTGCTGTCCCACAGACAAAGAAAACAGCAGTACTTTGTATATCCCTGCTGCAAACCCATCAACAGAGATACTACCTTCAGGTCAGAACATATCTGCCAGCCATACTTGCTGTAGTTAATCGTCTCCAGTAGCTGCTTTAGATTGCCGTAAGTCTCCTTCATGTAGACCGCATGTGCAATAGGTATGGATGGAAGCTGGTTCCCATTATTCAACAAAACCGCCTTTAGGCTCAGTTTTGAAGCGTCTATAAACAGCCGCCATTCGTGGGGATCATGTGCAATACCGAGAGCTTGTAGTAGACCATCAATATCGCAGCAGAACACAAGGCTTTCTTCTTTCTTAAAGAAAGATTCGAAGAGCTGATGGCGAGTGCGAAATGAAGTCACTGTTCCAGAAGATTCCACTGTCGAAGTCTTGAGGCCAGTATCTCCGCTTTGCTTTTCGACAGATCCAAATCGCGAACAAGATCGTTCATTTCATCCTGGGTAATTTTATGTGGTGCAGATGTTTCGTCAAAGCACGAAAAGTCATCAGCCTTACTGCCACGTTGAGGAGAACTCGCCGACGCATGGCCATCCTCATCGTCTGAACTGATAGAAAAATCTGTAGGAGGTTCTGGAATTGGGAGTCCTTCGCCATGAGAGACAGGTCGCAGAGCAGATGGTATGTTAGGGTATTCAACTGTCCACTTCTTCTTCTTGGTGATGCCTCCAGAAGCTGGTCGTACCATACAGAAATAACAGTCGTCAACGTGATTGGTGGGCTCCCTCCAAATCATGGGCACAGCAAATGGCATTGCCTTTCTTTTGCCATTAAGCCACTGTGAAAGATTTACGGCACAAGTGCGGCAGCATACGTGTGGGGCCCAGTCTTTGTCCTGGTCGCCTATCTTGCAACCAAAATACAAATGATACGCTTTCTTAACTGTTGCACTGATGTTCTTTTTCTGTGCAGCAAATGTCACTTCTCCGCAAATATAACAGAAGTTATTTGCACTATTAACACAGTTACGAGGCATTGCTACTGTTTAGTTACTTTACACTATAGCAATCACTTATGTATGCTAGAGCTTCGAAAAATATGCGCGAATGAACGGACATTGCACGAGTTAACTGTCACGTCGGCTATTTATAAATAAACTATAATTAGCTATTGCTTGATATTGCGCAATCAATTTCGCAACACTCTCAATGGAAACTTACAGTAAATGCTGCATTAACTTCTTTGCATGAAGGGGTGATGCAATATGACGCAAAATTTCGTAATTTCTCACTAAATTGCATTACATTATGCAATAGCATCTATACAATGGACAAAACGTCAATATCTCTTGAACGTGAGCCAATCAACTTTTTTCAATGTGATATTCGTGTTCAGCACGTTGAATTCATTCAGGATTGGGTACTTTCACCTAAGAAGCAATTTCACTGTTGACCAGTGTAATGTATTCATATTTTAGAGGCTATTCATAATACCACCCACCTTTTTCGGACAAAAAAGGATATTCATTTAGGCACGATAGAATTCGGTTTCGTATTTTATTTACTTTGAAATTATGTTACTTATTACTTATGTTGTGCTTATCTTGAAGTTCCAATCCTAATTTAATTGTATTTAATCATGATTTTTTACATATGTGTCTATTTAAATGTCATGATCGACTGAGCTGAGCAGTTTACTGTTGAAAGTTGCCAAACATATTTGTAAGATGTCGCGCATTATCGAATTTTCTAGTGTTTGTGAAACCAAGAGGGAGGTTGTTAAAAAGAGAGGCTAGTTGTTACCGGTAAAAAGAATTAATCTAGAAGCATCTTCATTATTTAAAAGAAATTATCACCAAAATATTATTTATAAAAGATGACAGCCCCTAACGCCTCAGGTGATACCGTAAGATCAGGTTCTACTGCTTACAAAGACAAAAGTAAACCAGCTGATGTCCGCCTAAGCAATATAAATGCCGCTAAAGGTAAATTCTATGTGTAATATCTTATTATTCCTCACGTTATAGAAAAAATTGTTTGCTTGTTATTGGTCTCACTTACAAATATTTTTTTCTCTTGTAAAGCTGTCAGTGATGCTATTCGTACAAGTCTTGGTCCTCGAGGGATGGACAAAATGGTTAGTAAAGTTACTGTATAAATTAGGTGTGTGATCAAATTTAAAACTAAAATTAAATATTTGTAGATCCAATCAGCAAATGGAGAAGTTACAATCACTAATGATGGTGCGACAATTCTGAAGCAAATGAATGTTATTCATCCTGCTGCAAAAATGGTATCACTTCTATCACCTGCTTTACAATAATACATTTATGATAATTGCTTTTAGTTAGTGGAACTTTCCAGAGCTCAAGACATTGAGGCTGGTGATGGTACAACAACAGTTGTTGTTATGGCTGGTGCACTTTTACATGCTGCTGAAAAATTATTGTCCCGTGGTATTCACCCTACCGCTATATCTGAATCATTTCAAAGAGCTGCTGTACATGCAGTTAATGTAAGTAACTAATATTATGTTTTAAAAAAAAATTGTTAAGAGGTTAATTTCAGATTCTCACAGAAATAGCAACTCCAATTCAGTTAGATAATCGTGAACAATTGGTAAAAAGTGCCTCAACATCATTAAATTCAAAAGTGGTTTCCCAGCAGTCCAGTCAGCTTGCTCCACTAGCAGTTGATGCGGTTTTGAAGATCATAAATCCCGCGCATGAAGATGTAGTGAATCTCTCAGATATTAAAGTAATTAAGCAATTAGGTGGAACTGTAGAGGATACAGAATTAGTGGATGGTTTGGTATTTCCTCAACGTGTAGCAAATATTAATGGACCCAAACGGATGGAGAAAGCTAAAATTGGCTTAATACAATTCTGTATATCTCCACCAAAAACAGACATGGATCACAATGTCATTGTTTCGGACTATGCCGCCATGGACAGAGTATTAAAAGAAGAAAGAACTTACATTTTAAATATAGTGAAACAAATCAAAAAAGCCGGTTGTAATGTGTTGCTTGTAAGTTAGAATTGCCTAGTTTTTGTATGTTAAATATCATATTACTTGTTTTTCTTTTAAAGTATCGATCAAATTTTTATGAAATGTATACATTTTCAGGTACAAAAATCCATTCTTCGAGATGCTGTATCTGACCTTGCTCTTCATTTCCTGGACAAAATAAAAGTAATGGTGGTAAAAGATATAGAACGCGAAGATATAGAATTTGTTTGTAAAACTCTTGGTTGTCGTCCTATTGCTTCGTTAGATCATTTTACTGCTGAAAATCTTGTAAATGCAGAATTTGTTGAAGAGCTCGGTTTCAGTGGAAATAGGATGGTTAAAATTACAGGTAAGTTAGCATTTTTTATTTTACTTAAATAGTGATGTGCTGTGACCATTTTGTACAATATTACTACTTCCGGCCATACCTTAAACTCTTTTAGTGAATTTTGTCTCAGTTTAGTCAACATGCTTGCCATTAATTTGCGTAATGTATGGATTTACAAAATTTTATTTTTTAAAAACGTAGTGCAATCCCACGTCGTCTGAATTACGAAGTTTTTTTATACTAAATCATATACATATTTTATAATATAAGGAATAAGCAAAGCAAACATTATGTTTAATAGTGTTTTATAAAACAATTTTCTCTATTGTTTCCATACCTATTTCTTATTTTGCAATTTATGAAAATTATGCTATATGTTTGTAAACATGTGATATGTTTACAAATGCATGTGTGTTAATTTTTAAGACAATTTTTTATACAAATACTTTAAATCACAACATTCTTTTTATAAACCAGTATTTCATTTTTATATTGCTGTAAATGGAATGTATAAGAATTACAACAAGAGTGCATGTGTGATTCCTCCAGCAGCTAACTGGTTATTTTGATTGTAAGATAAGTCATACATTCAAGGCCAACTGTATCTGACATCGCTGCGCGATATAAGTTCGTCATGTAACCAGAGAATACCCCAAAGAGAAGGGACACTTAATGTTAAATTTTTGGATATGTATTTTGTGCGACACCTATCGAGGAGGCATAGTACTATAGGACAAAATACAAAAACTTGGTGTTCAACTTGAATAAAATCTGCATTCGAAGGTTCATATCTAAACCGACTTATTTAAATTATTCCCTTTGTAGTATTAATTATATATCTATTTAATTCAAAAGAAACACGTAATAACTATATATATACATATATTTATCAAAAAAATTACATAAATATTTCTAGAATCAGCATAGGTGTTCTTATTCTTTAGTGTAATTATTGATTACAGTGGTCAATAAAAAATAAGTGTGATTACATACATTTAAAGGAATCGTTGCAAAAAACATTACTTAAGAAGGTAATCCGTAATATATGGCGGTATACTCTTTTTGAGCATGAAACATCAAAAAATAATTATCTATAATAGCTGTTTGGCAGCAATTTGTAAGAAATGCCAAAAATAAATAAGTAAAGATAATTTAAATCAAATATCAATAATTGCACTAATGACGATTAATATTACATACATATACATATATACACATACATATAAATTGAACAAAATATTTGTACTCAATACACTTACATTTATAATGTTCTAGTATAAAATATTATCTTCTACGTTTCTCAGCTTTTATTACTGCTAAATTTTTAATTGGATCATGCTTTTCATTTGCTTTAAATCTGGTATCAGACCCACTTAATATCTTATTTACTGATTTGATCCAACTATAAATTACTAATTGTATTGTTATATTTTAAAATTTTCTTTTTAAGTCTCTGTGGTTTGGACAATAAAATGTATCAAAATCTACATGGTCTACCACATTACTAGAAATTAATGCATGTAAATTGTAATTTAAGCAAAGCCGAGGTAATATTTCAACAATTTTTAAAGCAATATTATTATATATGTAAACAAATTTTGTAGATAGGAGCAATAAACTCTTGTGTGAATATCGCCTTGCAACAATCATTGTATAATGACTTTCTTCACTACATGTAGTTAAATTAGTTAAACATGTACTACAATTCCATATATATGAAAGCAATTTTCGTGCCACATATCCACTAACATACGACCCTAAATATGAAGGAATATTTGTGGGTTTATAATTAAACTGTAAATTAATGTTAGGTACTTAATTATCATTAAATATTTGCATAGTAATGTATTCCCGCATATTACATAATGTTCCTGCAAAATTATCGTCCTCACAGTTTGATGAAATAGATTTACTTGAGACCAGGTCGTTGATAATTAATGTTTTAAAAGAGGTAATAAACGCGGCAGATGTTCGATTATTGTTCCTCAAACCATGGCCTCTTATACAACAAAAGAAATTTTCTATTCCATCTTGATTAAAATGTCTAGGAACAAGGTAAGTCAAACCTTCATTATGAAAATTTTTAAAAATATATTCCATCGCATTAACATTATGCAATCAATTATTAATAGATGGCGGGTTACTTATTTTATTTGTGGTCCTGCCTACAAATTTATGCTTCGTATCACTTCTTTGGCGTCCTTCCAAAATTCAAAATGCATGGAAGACTGATTTAATTGACATCGTAGTGAGTGTCCGGAATCAGCAAACCTACGAGTGCCATTGAAGCTATCAAATAGTTTGTCAAAAAACAATAATATAAAAGCTGTGCCTTTTGCTTCAGGTGGGAGTATAGTAGCACCTAAAATTTTTTTTTATTTATTCAATGCAATCATATGATAATAAATTACCTGAATCAACATGAAGATTTATGGTTTGTCCTACTCGCTGATTGAAAACTTGGGAACACAGTTAAACCTTCATTTTCTTGATTTTTTCCGGAAATACCTTGAACATGCCTTGAACTACTCCTGTCATTACAATTTGGGATAATACATTTCCGTATATATCGACTGCTGTCCATGTTAACGTTCCAAAATCTAGAAAATAAATTCATTGTATAGAATAACTGCTTGTAAGCTAGTATTCATTAGATATAGGCTTACTTACATTTATGGCGTCAATAATTTAAGAAAAGTTCTAAACTAACACAAGATAAAGTCTTTTTATACTAATACACTATTTAAAACAAACAAGATCAAACAAACTAAAAAGAACTTCCAACAACTACGTCTGAACTTGTGAACTACCAAATCAAATAATTCCTACATAGAGTCATCTACAATGTTAGCTTGTAATTAATCACGAATGTTTCCATGCCTCCTCGGCCGATGGCGCTTGAAATCGGAACCCAATTGCCCCATTAATGTGTCCCCCCCCTGATGTAACTAGATATTTCTTATTTTTATAACCTCAAAATATTATCCGTATGTGGCGCTATCTATCGAAAGCATAATAAACTGCTTGGTAAATTATTTTAAATCTTGGAAAGCATATACCGAGGTCGTCATATTTTAATTTCTGATAGGAAAGTAGTAAGTGGAAAAGAGCGCGACGAATTAAACTAAAGATAGACATAAGCGAGGCTGCCACACTGGACATTTGTAAGGCGTGGGGGTCCCCCGCCACTCCGTTGCTCTCCCTCCACTGTTAGCAAGCAGGCATCGCTGCATAGGATAAGATCATCTTTTGCATATGATAGAAGTGCAAACCGAAATTAAAATTTGACGCTTACGGTATATTTTAAATTTGAGTTTTGAACGTCAGCTTGACGGCAATTTCAATTTGAAATTAAGGTAAAATTCTAAAAATGTTTAAGAAATGTATTATTTGTGGAGAAAGAAATGTTTCTTTCGAAATTCCAAGTAAGCCTGATATCCGAGCATTATGGATAAATATTCTTCAAGAATTTTGTGTTAATCTTATCAAAAAAGCACTTTTTATTTTTAAATTTTATCTAAGAATAAAACAATCTGTGGAATAATGTGTTAAAATTTTGGTTGTGAAAAGCAATTTTATACATATTACTTTATTTTGTTCTACTGTCTTACCTAAATATATACAAATAATCTTATAACTAAATTTTAAAATACTCTTTTAAATATATAGTCAATTGTAACTGGAACATTAACTAAAAATTTAAAATGTAATAATAGAAAACAATAAATACTGAATACTTAATTTAATACTTTATTATAGATACTACAAAACTGACTGACTACAGTGCTGTTTGCATAAAAGATTTTCATGAAAATGATATTAACAGTTCAGACAAGAAAAATAAATTCAATGAAGGAACACTACCTTCCGTGTTTGTAAATTTTAACATTCCACAAGTAAACTATGCATCAGTACATAAAATAATTTTTAGGGCTTCCATGAATGTAGCATTTCCAATGTATCTTCTCCATGTACTAGCTGTAGAGACGATTTTGATTGTAGTAACTCTAAATTCGTTCAAGTTGATTCTGAAAATGAGATTCAAAATTTGAGGTACCACTGCAAAGTTCTAAACCTGAAGTTGAAAAGGACAACTGAAAAATATCATAAAACCTTAAGTGAATTAAAGGACTTACATGTTGAAAAGGAAAGAAATTCAAAATCGTTAACAGAATTAAAAACAATTTATGAAGGTTGTAAAGCCAATCATAACAGATATAAAAAATTACTGTAAAAAAGCTCCTCGATGGTCAGAAACATCTATTCGATTATGTACTATTTGGGGATTTACCTCTCCAAAAGGTTATGAATTTGGCAGGAAACATTTGATAAATTTACCTTCTAAAATGACAGTCTCACGATATCTAGGTCCTTTCAATGGTGTTAATTCTTTAATCAAAGATAGATTAAATGCAGAAATTAATCGGCTAAAAAATCCTGTCAAACGTGTTTGCTCATTAGTAATAGATGACATGGCAATTAAAGAAAAAATATTTTACAGCAGGTCTGAAGATTGTATATACAGTTTAAGTAATTGCCAAAGTAATATCGTAGACAAGGAACCAGACAAAGCAAACAAAATGCTTTGTTATGTTGTCTATGGACAGTACCCCCCTATGTAATATCTGCTGGGTATTTTTTTCGTGCTTCTTTATCATTGGAAAACTTTCACAAACTGACTCTTAATGTGTTGGAGCTTCTTTCTTCTATCGCGTTCATTGTTTTGAGACTTGTCACAAATGTAAAGCTTTTCAAAATGCTAGGTAATGGATCACTTCAAAATTCTCTTCCACACCCTTTTTTAGCACCACTACCATTGTTCTTAAGTTTTGAATTTTGCCATGCTATAAAAAAATGCGAGAACTTTATTTTTGGATAGAGACCTGTATTCAAGTGAAGGTCTTGTTACATCAGATTTTTTAAAAAAATTACATGTTATTCAAAAAGATTTGCCGGTAAAGCCTGTAAGATTTTTAACATGAAAACATTTATTTCCCACAAGTTTTGAAAATATGAACGTATTACGTGCAATTCAAATATTTTCACCAGCCGTCATTTGTTCTTTAAGGTTTTTGCAAGAGAATAAGCATCCCTAGTTTCAAGATGCAGATGGTACCATCAAATATTTAGAAACCATGTATACTTTCTTTCAAGTTCATAATGTTAGGAGTAGAACTCATTATATGCATGCATTAGACAGCACTGTTGCTCCATACATTGATATTACAGATGAACGGCTACACTGGTTGAATATTACATTTCCAAATTATAGAGCCGATATTCAAAAATCATCTTCTTCCGTTGATTTGGCAGATTAAACAAATGAAACAGCTCATGCAATAGTATTCCCCGCAAGAAGTACCTACCTTTGTGTGAAATTTCTTCTACAGCAATGTGGGTTTTATTATGTCTTAACAAGAGCATTTAGTTCTGATACTGTTGAAAGCATGTTTTCACATGTTAGACTTAATGGAGGTGCAAATGATGCTGCTGATGCAAGAGCAGCAGAATATGCTTTAAGACAAATATTGCGGTGTGGAATTGTGAAAGCTTCTAAATCATCAAATACAGATAAAAGCATCAATTATATTAGTACCGCAACATTTTCAGGATCCAAGAAATCTTCTAAAAATTCAATGCAAATACTTTACGACATAATTGATCCTGAATTCTTTTTACCTTTCCCATTATTAGAAAAAATTAGAAATTTGCGTAAAACCGTTGTTCCTAAAAACACTACTTACTCTGCATCCGTTGCTTTTCTGGGGGGGTTACATTGTAAAAAAATTAAATTAAATTATTCAGTGTGATTACTGCCTGTGTCCTCTACTATCTACAGAAATTCCTGGACCTTTGGTATGGCTAATTCATCTTCAAGACCATGGTGGTCTGACCTATCTGAACTATAAATTTGAAGGTCTCTTGATAGAGTTAGCAGATATTGTTGCCCAAATGTTACCATATTTGGAGTCAGAAAATCTTTGTCAGCAGTTAGTGACTACTTTACATCCACATATAATACAAAACACCATTTTTAACTGCACTGAACATAAAGACAAAGTTTGTAGATTAGTTATCGAATTAATGATGAAACCAACTCCTTACAATATTTGTCTGGAAAAAACAGATAGCATTAAAAGAACATACGTAGGAAACAAATCAGTAAGTAGAAAATACTGAAATTATAAAAAATGGCTTACCCACCCAATAACTTAAGTTTCAGCGTACTTTTTTAATTCTATTTTGTTCTGTTTGTTTATTTTAATATTGTTAATATTAATTATTGTAAAATTTATGTTTAAAGTACATAAAGTCCTATTTTAATGTTTATTATATAACACCACGTTTTTTATTATTTAACTTATCAATAAAAATTCAGCAATTATTTCCTTTACTACTACTACTACTAGATGGCGCCACATACGGATAAATACTTTGAGGTTACAAGAATCAAAATCATCAATGTAAATCGAAGTTATATGACGGCCTTATATCGCGCAACGATATCAGATACAGTTGGCCTTCATACATTTAACATTGTGATAGTAGTGCCATCTCTTGTCCAGTAAGTTCGTTCTGCAAACTATCTGACAAGTATTTCTAAAAAAATACCTACAGAAAATAACAAGAAAATCATATAAATCTTCATTCATATGGTTAAGTTTTGTGTTACCAATGTCCCCATATATAACAGTATCTGTATATCTTTTTATTTGTGGTATCACTGATTACACTTACTAAATGCCGTGTCTTCAAATACCGCGCGATCATTTAAATTCTAAATTAGAGCAGGCTGTGAAATTTAAATTAAGTTGGTATATAAGTACTAATTTACAATTTGAATTGTCAAAGTGACGTTTCAAAATGTTAATTAATCAATAATTGACATTCTGGACAACCTAATAAAAAAAATCCCGCCTGCTATAATTTAGAATTTAAATGATCGCGTGGTACTTTTCTCATTACAGGCGGCCATGCTTTTTTTTTTTTATTGGTTGGTGACAGTGCATAATTTTGATAGTTTGGTTATGTCATGTAAATAATAATAGAAATAATAGGCGTCTATAATTTGAATTTAAATATGACAACTGTCAGAATTTGAAGTTTTCAAAAGCTTAGCATGTACACCAACATTGATTATTTAAAACACAGCTTACTTTAATGAGGAAAGTATTTGAAGGCACGGTATACTACAGTTGCTTATACGCCGCACAGAAGTAATTTTTTAAATTTTAGGTGGAAATAAATGTGGCATATGAGAAACTTCCCATCTAGCCCACACGCAATTTGTTATTCACATGCAAATTATAAATATATATAATATATACCGAGTGTCTTAAAAAAAGGAGGAGTTAATTGGCCTTTTTTTTTGGACGATTAGAATGAGTGATACACCAAATAAAATGGGTGAAAGTAGACTATACAACGAAATTTAATAAAATATGAAGCATTATCGATTATCGACAGATTGCTTCTCCATTTTTTATTGGCTCTAAGACCTTAAATTGCTTATGTGTTACGAATAATTTTATCACTTCATTTTATAGCCTACATCTGACCGTTTTATTTGTCTTTTAAATTATTAAAATCGACTATTACATAAAGCCACTACAGACTCGTCTTTTTTATTATAAAACAACCTATATATATTTTTGGCATGGTTTAGTTGTCAATCATAAGCTCATCGTAGTTTTTCAAACAGTTTCATGATATTCAAGAGATCTACAGTCAAAACCATATGAGGTACAGTTTAACTCATTTTTATTCATATTTTTAACAGAAAGAGCATACTTATTTCTAATCGTATTATAAAGAAGAAAAAAATTATAACAACCGAACGCAAACTGTATTTGTTCATCTTTTTCTACTTCTTCTTCTTCTTTTTCTTCATCATCATCATCACTGTCATTGTCTTCCTCTGAACATTTTTTGGGCAAGTGAATCTCCTTGAGCAGTTTAAGAGCAGCTTCTTTATTGCAACGTGCACCTACACTTTGCGATAAAGATGAAATATAGGGATCGGACGATAATAAGAGGCCACAAAACACATCTCTCATTGTTCTCTCTCTTGAAAACTTCCTAGCATGAAATTCCCTATATGTCTTCTGAAATCTTTGATACGGGAAGGGTCTCCTCTGACAGCATTCCAATGGAAAGCGGAACTGATTTCACGATTTCCGGTCCATGAATTAGGATTCTATGATGGCTTCAAGGCATGTAATACCATGGATATAGCTCCACAAACATTTTCTTTTTCCAATTTACCAATTTCTTAACTATAACATATATGTCACACTCCGGAGATTGGTGTAAAATAAGCCTATCCAATGCAAAATTCAAAACAGGAGGCGTTTTTCTCTTCCAGCGATACTTGCCCGCACCAGATGACGAACAAATCATACCTTCGTATTGCCATAGTTTCTGAAATAGTATATTATTTAACGAGCATATAAAGTAGTCTATATTACACATTGAGAAAGAATAGGTAGGGAGACGACGTCACGTGATCAAACCGGGTACAGGTCCGCCATATTGATACTATACTTACGTTAAACAGGTAGTGTTGGTAAAAAGTGGATTGTTTGTTAAGTGTATCGTATATTAGAGTTATATAATAAGTTAAATATTAAAAGACATTATGGTTTCTTGTGCTCTACGTAGCTGCAACAGCAGAGACGGCGTTGATAAGAAGAATTCGTCTGGAATAACATTTCCTAGGTTAGTGTAGACCTGACAGGTGTGGGATGACAGATTATCATTTTGAGTATTCTGAACTAGGTGAGGCAGCCATATTGGTCCCACACTTAGCCCCGCCCAATGCTCCCGTTTTGAGAGTACAGCAAAGATGCTTTACAGCGTCTCCATAGTATTTTTCCTGAATGATATTACACGAGGATGAATTTTTTTTTGTGTATGGCATACCTAATCCTATTAATATTCCACACCCGTGGAAACCCTATTCCACGAGCGCATAATATGAATAGAATTATGCATCTATGGATACGTAGAAAATGAATGTATTATTTAACAGTCGTAGATAAAAATGATTTTTTCCAGTTCTTGACACTTTTTGGCAGCCAAGTCTGCCATGAATCAACAGATAATACACTGAGCTAACAATTAAAAAAATAATATTCAAACAAACATGCGTAAATACTGCATTCTGCATATTCTTTACATTACAATTTCCAAGCAGTTGTTATTTAATTTACTATATTTTTAGTATGTACAAGATTTACTGCACATTCACTGTTTAGAAAATCTTTATAGAACCACCAAAATGAACCATGCAAATGCACTGATGGGATGGCACTAAACGTATAAATCGCTCAAAATAAATATATATGTTATACTTCTGGCACAAAAAGCCAATTTTATAAACTGTCTCTTTCAAGATAAATTCATTGGAAATATATATTTTCATAATAAATTTTGCCTTTTTTTTCCACTTAGAATTTAAAAAAATTACCTCTGTGCGCCGCCTGAGAATGTTGCGCTTAGGATACAGACGTCGCTGAGTTCTCTCATAGACATTTGTTATAAAAGCCAACAGATACACTGGCGGCTTGCGTTTCTAACGAGCAACATGAAAACACGTTGTACGCTGATGAGGCCTATGTTAGTCGAAACACGTGTATGTGTGTTATAGTTCGCGATATCGGCTTGTATAGATACCTGCACTAAATGTTTTAAGCCGATGGTTTAAACCTAGTAGTGTAAAGCCTTGAACCCTGTTAACATGTGAATTTTCTTTTTTTTTTGTAGGTGTACAAAATGTGGGAAAAACAGTCACATTATTGGTTCGCGGTTCGAACAAACTGGTGTTGGAAGAAGCTGAACGTTCAATTCACGATGCCCTGTGCGTCATTCGTTGCTTGGTTCGGAAGAAGGCTTTAATCGCTGGTGGTGGCGCGCCCGAAATAGAACTTGCCTTGAAATTAGCCGCACTCGCCGACAAAAGCGAAGGATTAGACGCCATCTGTCTCAGGGCTTACGCGAATTCGCTCGAAGTCATTCCATTCACGCTCGCTGAGAATGCCGGTCTCAGTCCAATACAAACCGTCACCGAATTGAGGAACAGACACGCCAATGGGGAAATTTCAGCAGGAATTAACGTACGCAAAGGAACGATTTCGGACATTTTGGAAGAAAATGTCGTTCAGCCTCTACTAGTTTCCGTCAGCGCAATCACGTTAGCTACGGAAACGGTACGGTCTATACTTAAAATTGACGATATCGTAAACACAAAATAATATTTTTTTATTATTATAATTATTAACGCTTTCGAATTATCATCGTTTAGAACGTATTATTTTCGCTTCACACCATAATTTATATAATGCCCATTTTATGTAAATCTGTTTAACGTGGTTGCTAATAAAACACTAAAATTCTAAAACCTACGTTTTTTTTTCTTGTTTACATATCATTTTTTGTGGAAGAAAAACAATATTGGACCGACCACAGGATCCTGTGGGACACTTTCAGCGAACAATGTTTGCGTAAATTGTATCGAATCTTGCAATACAGTTGATCAGGAATACCTGTGCTCTATATTGACGGGTTGCTATGTATTTTTTAATTTGTAATTTGAATGTAAAATCAATACTTCATACAAGTGAAATAACTAAGCAGTCTTTTTACTGTTTTATATGTAGTATAAAGGAGTATTGTGATGATGAAAATTTCGACTTCGAGATTTTTGCAGATACCAAGAGTTTTGAAGTCCCCTGATACCGAAAAAGTAGTAAAAAAATTCTGTGTCTCTCTGTGTGACCACGATAACAGTTAAACACACCGCTCGTATTCGATCGCTATTGTACATGAAAATACATATTTTTTACCCTAATACATATTTTTGACATTTCATATTTTCACTTTAAACCCAGCATATTAAGAAAATAAATGCAAATTAGGTCGTGTGAAAGAAATTAGAAATTTTCAGAACGCTTACATTTTTGTCAATGGGCAGCAGATAAATTATCCTGACTTTCACAATTTTTTGTTGTTTACCGACGTAGTGGATACGTTCATCGTCACAATTATCGTTATTATAACACATGAAAACCCTCACCTTATCACACATAAAACTTTCAAATCGTTGGTCATTAAATGTGTGGGAGGGAATAGTGGGTAATAACATAATTGGACCTTATTTCTTTGATGAAAATGTTAATGCAGAAGAGGATCTTCGTTTTCTACGGACGGATTTTCAAAACTTTTTGAAGATAGGAACATTAAAATCAGAAAAGCGTTTACAAAAATATGTGGAAACGTTTTTCACAACAGTACTTCTTTGGAAAACAGAATACTCATGTGCATTGCACAAAGTTGTGGTTATGTTGAACATATTCTTTAATGAAATTTGTTTTTCTTACTTTTGATTGTTGTTATCTTGCTCAATAGTTTTAGGTTATTTTAATTGCGTTATTTTGTTGCTAATTTTTTTTCTATCTAAGTTTTAGGACAATTATTTATAATTTTGAAAAACTACAGCCAACTCTTATTAAGAGCTTCAACAATGAAAGAATAAGAGCAATTAGGCAAATTAAATTGAAGATATCAGCATTGTTTCATGCACCTTTTAGTGGGGAAAAAGATGTTATTTCGTTGTTAACCAACAGTGTAAAAAATGAAATACTGCAACTGGACATTGCCGAAGTTAAAAAATTGATGCTCTTCATTCTGTAAAATTATTATTTTTGTGATAGTTGAATTTAACCTATACTTTGTTTAACAGTTGACTAACTAAGTCGGGCCCCATTCCTGCCTTCCATTGGTTGAACGAATATTTGGGTGCATAGTGCATAGAACAACAGCGCTCGTAGTTCCTTAATTGACCAGTATAGTGATTATCTTTGAAATTACAAACATTTTTAACAAAAAGGAAAAAGAATACAAACAGGACCAAATGTAAAATAAAATACCGGGTGTCCCATTTAAAAAAAATAAGTTTTTGGTGTGAGAAAATTTCGGGAAGTAGGCTTTGAAAATACAAACTTTTATGAGGTATTGCCGAGTGTAACTTATACCAAATGATGCAGAATTTTATTGGCTACAAGCATCACCAAAGTTAATGTTTTTACTTTTAAAAACAATGTAAAAATGATTTTTTTCTGAAGACGTGTTTTGGTCAAATATTTTCAAAAAAAATTAATAACTCAAAAACTATTAGCTCAATTTTGAAAAAGAGGAAGCAGTTGAATAGACAACTTAAAGCAGTACTAGAAAATCCAAAAATATATAGGGTGTCATTTAAAAAAATTAAGTTCCGTGCATTTCCGGTGAAACCGGAAATGCGTCACGGCTTAAAGTATTTTACCAATATGTGGCACAAGCAACCATGAATCTCCCACTAATTGTTTTTCCCTCTATTTGAAACACAAAAGAGCAATCGAAGAAGCGGCTACTAATGACTCACCCTGTATAGATTTTCATGTGATGTGAGAATTGTCAATAGAAGATATGGAAACCGAAGAATTTAAATTTGTATTTTACAATGTTGGCAACTTAAAAACATTTGATAAAAAATACACATTCAAAACATGAGCGAGCATTATTGTTGAAAAATGCACTCAGAATAGTATATTATACAATGAGCATTTAATGATAGCTATTAAGACACGAGTAAGAGAATTACAATACGAGGCGAAGCCGAGTATTGTAATGAATACGAGTGTCTTAATAGCCATTAAATGCGAGTTGCGTACACTATTTTTTCTACGAGCCCATAATAAAACATATTTTTTGAACAATCCATTTCATAAATTGAGGTTAAAATTTTCCGTACGTTTTTGTGAATTTGGCTGGTAATAAATTGTTCGTGGCTACTAAGGCTTGTTCCACAATTTCTGGTGGAGTCAATTATTACATTTCACTGTCATTATCCCTCATTTTTACCGTTTATATTTTCAAAAAAGCACAAATTTTAAGTACTTGTAAATTGCAGAGAACTGTCACATTTATTAATTTGTATATCTGTCAGATATGCAGTCGCCATATTGAATATTGTTTGAATATTGAAATGTCGCATTCCTATTGGATATAAACTTGTATCGTAATGAAAAATCTGTATTCCTATTGGATATAAACTTGTAACATAATGAAAATCTGTATCGTAATGAACATCATTATAGTACAGGTTCGGTATATCTAATAATACAATTAAAGCATGGGAGTAGAAAATTTTATTTCGTAGCGCCACGTAGCGGAATTTTGTACAAGTGGTAGCGCTCAAACAAGATATTTAGTTGGCAACACTGTATCAAACACAAATCTTCGGTATCTCTGCCTATGTCAGCCTATGCTAACTAATGAACAAAAGTACATTTCTGCAAATATGAATTCTGTTAGATCTTATAAACCTACTAATCCAAATAAATATGCACTGGTTAAACAAAAAAATATAAACAGCCATCTAATAAAAAGATGGGGAAGAACGTGCATCGACTGTTAGTGCTTGTGAAAAAAGTGTCTGTTACCAGAGGGAAGTGTGCAATCAATCAACACATTCAAGGATTGGCACATAAAGAAAAATATGGATTAAAAGTTCGTGATTCTCAATTACATTTATACGATGTGAATAGCAATATGTAAATTTTTTCACCTAGAAGAAAGCCACAAAAGTATAGCGACTATGGGCATTGAGGATTTTTAGTAAAAGCCAGTCTTTTGAATCAGTTAATGGATTAAAGAAGTTTTTATCCACAATTTTTCCAAAAGCAGAATGGTTGTCATACTTTTCATTGTCTGCAAGTAAGTTAATAGCTTACTATAAGGCCTTTCGTTTTACATGTGCTTCACTCAGAGATAATACTTATTGTAATACAATAGTTATTATCTCTGGCTTCACTTCACTTATGACGTCAACTGAAAATCCACGGAAATGCTACTGCAAGTGAAACGTTTCAGTAAAAGTGATACGCGTTATATTTACTTCAGATTTTGTTGAAGCGCTTCAGAAAAGTGCATCATAGAGTGCATTTCCACATCACATAATTTTTAAAACGAAAGGGATTCGCAACTGAAGTGAAGTGAAACATCAGAAGCGCATGTAAAACGAAAGCCCTTTATGTCAACTATGCTTACTCTTTTGGCAAAAAATGCTCATTCATCATATGATGCACATTTGGAAGAAAAAAGAAAGAAAAAAACGTTTGTAAAGATTTCAAAAAACGAAAAGAGAAGGAAGGTAATGAAAATTAATTCAGAACTAAGGAAAAAGAGAGACATAGTTCGCACTACATACAAAATGACCTAAAAGAGTTACAAGATAAAGAAACTACAAAGAAGAGAGCTGTCGATGAACTTTTAGATGAAGCATGACAAAAACTGCCAAAAGCTGTAAAAAAGAACAATATAGTTGAAGCAAATGTAGCTCAAGGGCCGATCCAAGCAGCTCAAACTATGTTAGAAGAGAAAAGCTGCAAAATCAAACAAAACATCAGATTTACTAAATTATTTTTCAAAAAAAAGGAAAAAACATAAAATGTGGAAGTTGCAAAATTGTTATTTACTCATATATTTTACGAATAAACAAATGTCTTTTTTTGGTATGAAATAATTTTATGTTATGAGACTAATATTGCAATTTTATTTATATAAAAATATTTGTCCATGACTGTTGTTAAATGTAATCATTATACCATTGTTTTATCAAGTTAAATGATACCCACTAATCATTAGTGATAACATTTATCCAAAGTTTTTCCAGAAAAAAAGTCGATTCCACTGGGCTACAAGTACCTTTCAACAATTAAGTTTGTAAACACAAATAAATGAATAAAATCAAAATTGAATGGAACAGTTGTGGACCCAGTAGAGTAATGGACTCAATAATGGCTATTATTCGCTCGTGATCATCAATCGCTCGAGCGAATAGTATCATTCATTATAAGCTCGTTGAATAATTTTTGTCTATACACTACATATTTTTTTTAAAAAGTTGCTCGAAAGTACTTATTTTAAGAAAATGCAGTCACTCTTTACATATTTTTTTCATGAGCGCTACTAGGCCCGCTGTAAACGGCTTTAGGTATCAATTCCAAATTTTTCATTTATGAGCATAATCTCCCTCTTGAGGTCTGATTAGATTTTCAGCAAAATCGGTAGAACGGAAGTCGAAAAAATCGAATTTTACCAATATTTCGTCAACTACAATGTTTAAACAAATTTGTAAAGTATTCAAGTAAATTTGAGAATTTTTTTCGAAATTCCAGTGTAGGTCTTTTATCGAAAATCAGTTCTTTTGCGAATATCTCGCAAGTCATGCTTTCTAGGCAGGTACATTACGAGTATAAAAGTATTTAAAACACAATTTTCAATACCAATTTCTTGCAAAGTATGCATTCTATAGAAATTTATTAAAAGCATAGAAATACTTAGAATAGAATTTTGATAAAAGAATTCTTAAAATTGTATAATTTGGAATGGTCATGCGTATAAGAAAGTCGTGTGGTGGCCCCATATAATTTTTTTGTCAAGAGTGGTTAAATTAGGTATAAAATGTTTTATGATTTTAATGAAAATCACAAAACCTGTGGAAGGAAAAACTTGGAACTTTAAGAAAATTGACTCACTTATGGAATCAATTTAATATAACAGGTTCTGAGATAGTAATTTCCTTACTTAAATCAATGCAATATTGGATCTTTATATGGTTAAATAGCATTTTCTGTCATAGAAGATAATTAAACATTTCTCCACAAGATAAATATCTCTAAGGAATAGCTATTAAAAAAACAGTATTTTAATGTTAAATCAAGTAGGAATAAAAACAAATACATTTTCAACTTATTTTTAAAATAACTGAAATAGAAACAATATAAGGATAGCGTGATGCTCTATGCAATGTTTTGCAACATACTGCACTGATGTTATGGTTATAAAAACACATATATTACTAATTTTTATATTTTTTTTTTTTGCAAGAAAGACATAAATATATGTAAATTAAAAAAAGCAAAAGCTTCAAACAGCCATTTGCATTTTAATATTAGGATATGGATTATAACCGATAAGCTCAAAATCTTCATATTTAAAGTCTTCAATATCAGTGACTTGTCTTTTAATATGTAAATGAGGAAACGGTCTGGGTTTTCTCTGCAGTTGCTCTTTTAGAGCATCAACATGGTTAGTGTAAACATGGCTATCCCCCAAAGTGTGAATAAAGTCACCAGGCTGCAATTTCAAGAAGTAGTGAGTATTTCTGAAATAAAACTAAATCAAGCACAATACCTTTAAATTGGTAACATGCGCAATCATGTATGTTAACAATGAATAACTCGCGATATTAAAGGGCACTCCAAGGCCCATATCGGCAGATCTCTGATACAATAAGCAAGATAATTCATTGTTAGCTACAAAAAATTGTACCAAACAATGACAGGGCGGTAAAGCCATTTTCGGTATATCTATTGGATTCCATGCACACATTATTATTCTTCTATCATTAGGTTTGTTTCTTATTGTATCTATCACAGTCTTTAATTGATCGATTCCCTTATTGGTATAATCAGCATGCATATTTGTGTATTCTGCTCCAAAATGACGCCACTGAAAACCGTAAATAGGTCCTAAATCACCTTCATCCCTGTCAGTTAAACCCTGTGAATCCAAGAACTGACGAGTGCTATTAGCATTCCATATGTTCACATTTTTTTCACTTAAGAGATGGGCATTTGTACTGCCTTTTATAAACCATAGTAACTCCTCTACAACGCCTCGCCAGAATACGCGTTTTGTAGTTAATATGGGAATAGTGTTATCTCGCAAGGAGTATCTCATTTGTGCACCAAATATTCCATAAGTTCCAACTCCTGTTCGATCGTCTCTTAATATGCCGTTTGTGATAATTTGTTGAATGTGGTCCAAATATTGATATTCCTGATGACGGCGACAGAGCGAGTCGCCAATTTGCATGTTGCATGCTACATTTTCCTTGTTCTCGCCATTCACAACAATTTCGATTGTAACTTTACTGTCAGGATTTTCGTTTGATGTTAAACACTTACTGAAAAAGAAGAGTGAAAGCTAGATTCACCAAATAGGAGATGCTTGATTACCTGGAATTCATCTTTATAAATTAAAAAGGAAACTAAATATTCGCACAATCAAAACTCATAACCACTCAACTGTTAAACTCGGTTAAACTAATGTTTTAGCGCTAAAATTTATGATTATGCGCAATACATACATATTGTAGGGAATATAGTATTACAACAACACCAACTAGTTACATATTTTATAATTTATTCTCATATAATATACTTAATTGCATGCATTGTTAGCAAAAGCGTATATATAAGTAATCCTGCGTTTTATTTCTAATACCTTTAATGCTTATATCAATCAAAGTAATATCGATATTTTGCCACAATTTTGCTTATGGGGTTTTGTCTTTAAGGTGGTGCCAGTACTGAGTTATTGTGGTACGTTTCTTGACATTTGATAAACTGACATTTCGGAACGGTTTGTAAATATAACAGTATACCTTCTTTAATTAAGTATAAATATTCTTTTCAGTGGAAGTAAATTAAAAATAGAAAGAATATGGTCAACCATTTTCGAAAGAAAATTTAACCTTATATAAAAACACCATATCAATTCAAAATGAATGAAAACGTAAATAGGTGAGGAAACAGACTTTTTATAGAGAATGTTTTTGTTTGTTTTATTTTAATACTTATTGCCTGTCCATACTGTCCTAAAATCCGTAGTGACGTTATGGATTTATCTTTGAAAAAATTGTGACCCAATATGGAACTGAAAGTTTGGGTAGAAGGTATCCAACGTATTGTTTGTGGTGTAACTGACGCAACAACATGTCAGGTAAAATTAGGAATGTGTAGACACTCGTGTTTCATATAGTAATATGTTTAACATTGCAGGATGTTGTTTTTGCTTTGGCTCATGCCACTGGCAAATCAGGTCGTTTCACATTAATAGAGCGCTGGAGAAATAACGAAAGACAATTAGCTCCTAGTGAGAATCCATTACAGATTCTTACAAAATGGGGTGAATACTCCAGTGATGTTCAGTTTATTTTGCAATGGAGTGAAAGTTTTAAATCTAAAGTTCAACTGCCCACATCACCTATTCCTGCTGCACCAAATATTATAGTTGAATCACCAGAAAAATATAATAAGGATATTCAGAAATTAATTAGGTATTGATATACTAATTCATTTTCAGTTGAGAACCTATATAATTTTTCTTTTTTTCCATAATAGTACTTACCAAGGTGATAATATTGGAATAGTTAAAGGTATACCACATGTTAGAACGAATCCTTTAGAAGTTAGAGAATTTCACAGTAGTCCCAAGAAAAGCAGTCAGAGTGGTGGATCAGACATATCAGATTCTCCTAGTCAACGTATAGCACCTCCTTACAAAGATCCACCAGCACCACCTCCTTACAGGGATCCTCCACCGCCTACCTCATCTATCATTAGTAATGAGAAATATAAACCTTTTCTGCAGGTACGTGAATTTGTTGCACTGCTTCTTTTGCAGAACTCCTCTTATTAAAATGATTTTGTTTTGTTTGTTATACATTTACACATCAATTTTAATTATTTGACATTTAAAATTTCTTAAAAATACATGTTTATTTTAGGATTCAAATAAATTACTGAATGACAGTAAAAACAACATCAATAGAAATGAGGAGATAGTGCATTACAATGTAGAATATAGAGAATTAGTGTCTTTGGTGAACTATCAACGGGAAAAGATATCGTCACAACAAGCAGATCTCACTAAAGTAAGTAAATATTTGATTTGAAAAGAGATCTAAAATATAATGTTATAATAATTATAAAAATATTAAATATTGTCATGATTAGGTTATAAAAAATTAACAAATAAAAGCATAACAAACGTTAATTTTTATTATTATAATTTATAAATCATTATTGTATGTCATTGATTTAATATTGGGTCATTAGCAATTAATCAAATTCCACAATTTCGGACTTTGCTTGAATTCAGCTATAGTTTGACATTGTTTTCCATAAGCACAGTTGGTAGTATTTGCGCTTTAACAAAATACCAGTTTAAGGGCTGGTTTTTCCAACACCGGTTACCTAATCATTGATTACGCTTAATCGTTGATTATCTCTAACCGGCGTTTTTCAATGCCAAGAAATACGCCGGTGATTAAGAGTTTATTTTAGAAGGTTGGTAACAAAAATGCTCGTACATTTGATCTAAATTACATTATTTGTTCTAATAATATTGGCGCTATTTCCTATATTTGTATTTGTGCTTTTTCCTTTATTTTTTTAAAGATTATATTCTTTATAATTAGAAATTTCATTTTAGTAAATAAGGTGTAAGTACTTATTTTGTGAATATTGCATGAGAATTTCTATATACATAGCACATATTTAAAATTTCTATTATGAAATAAATAACAAATGCAACAAACTTGAAACTGAAATAAATTTATTGATTACTTACAGCTATTGAAAAATACAAAAATTTTGTAAAATATATGACATGTAACAAAATCATAAAAGTAGAAAGTTTGCTGAAAAAGAAAAGACTACATCTAAGCTCTTAAGCTGGATTATCGGTCACACTATAACGGTATAAAATATTGTACGTTCCATTGCCATATCTGAGATGATTTAACTTTCACCAAATTCCTGTGAGGTGAATAAAGCCAGATATTTTTACTGAAAGATCATACATCAGCTGTTTATTAAGAACAATACATTCTAACTAATTTTATGTCCTTTAATCAAAGAAGATTGATTGAGAAAACCTTCTTTCTAAATTAGTTTACACGTTTTCAACATAATAAATGTTATGTTCTGGAGGAATCGGTGTGAACTTCACAATGCCTGAATAATTATTAGTGTAGAATTTAACTGCACATCAACTTTACAGGCATGTACATTATTCATCCAAACCCAGTTCAGCTAAAAGAATTTTAAAGAGTCTGGATATAATCTCAACGTAAACCTGCCAGCTTCTCTAGAATTTCTTCCATATTTTCAATTTCATTTGTAATTTTTCAGTATAGTTTAATATGTTAATAACATATCTAAAGTGAGTCTAAAATATGTTCGACTAAAATGATGTTTTCATAAGGTGCTATTAAATGCAATTAAAAAAGTGAATCAGCAAATGCAAGCATAAATTGCCACAGGATCTTAGAATCCACACGAATTAAGGTAAAGTCCCAGAATTGTAGTAGAATAGAAAAACTTCCAACGCTGTATCATCCTCATCAGGGAAAATAATGTATCCGTAGTTATTAATTAATTAAATTTGTGTAGTAAGCTAAAAGTACAGATATTTAATATTATGCTATTTTTATTTTTGATTATACTGTTCATTACATTTATAGAAGAAACAATAAAATTACTAAATCACTGATGTAAATAATTATTATTTAATTCCAAAAAATCCTTTTACACAGTAAACAAATGCATATGAAAACAACAGCTGTCAATAATAACAGAAATTCAAATCTTCTAGGTTATGCGCATGTGTAGGTCATCCTAATCACTAGCTTCGTTCGAAGAGGAATCACAAACTAGTCAGCGGCGATTCGATTGGTGAGGAGAAATACGAAACTAGTCTTTGGCTGATTTTACAACATGTGATTGGCTCTGATTAGTCTGTGATTTCTCTACGAACAAAGCTACTGTTTAATATTTTAGCAGGTACTTCTTTCGCCGGTTAAAATTTGGTCGATTAACGACGTTCTTAATCAACGATTAGAGTTAACCGGCGTTGGAAAAGCGCAAATTTGTACTAACCGGTGTTTTAATCGATGATTACGCTAACCGGCGTTTTAATCGGAGTTGGAAAAACCGGCCCTAAAGCTAGTTATTAATTCTTTATTATTTACCTGGTACATTAAAAATTTATTTTTCAAAACATACTTTTATTATATAATTTACATTACGAAAAAGCAAGTAATTCTTAAATATCAATAAGCACAAATAAGTAATTTTTTTTATGTTAGTTCTTTTTATTTATTATTAGTTTGGCTTTGGAAATAAACTTCTACAACTTTGGCAATTCTAAATTTAACCTATATTGTTCTAAATAACTTCCAGTAACTATCACTGTAAAAATTAATTAATTCTTTTGCTTGCATTAACCTTCAAATAAACTGAAATATTATAAATATTCAAATTTAAGAGTAAAATTAAACCTTTTTTAATATAATTTATCTAGTGTTTTTCTCGTTTTGGGTTTTGTAGGTTAAGCATGGGGTACTACAAGATACTGTTCTTGGACCTTGCTTATTGCGTAGAGGAAAATTTTATAAAACCAGTACAATTTCTTAGTGTTACTTTATATAATTCTGCAGGAAATTAATTAAAATGAGTATTTTTATTAATTAGATCTGTCAAAAAGTGGTTATCTTCAAAGTATATTAAAAGGGTTTATGTCTCAGGTTTAAAAGTTAATGCAGATGGATAAAGTTAATTGTTTAATTGTTGAATATAGAGCTGTTTTTAAAATAACTGTTTTTTGCATTCTCTATTATAATGTGAATTCAAAACACAAAGTTACCAATGATGGACACTTAGTTGGATCAGTCTGTATGTTGGAATATTATATTTACCTATTGTTTAGTATCATGAAATGTTGCTTATTGTGTTTCTTTCTTCTAGTTTGACGCGGAAATCTTATTCTGGGAGGGTAAAGAGCGAGAAAAACAGTTTCAGTTAGATTTCATAGCCCAAGAATTAGTAACCATGAGCAATGCAAGTAGAATTAACGCCGAACAGGTACGTACTTAGAGTCTAGGAAATTTCTGCGAATGGAAAATTCCCCGCCAAACAATTCGTTGACAGATATGGAATAAAAAACTTACTTCACACTCTATCTTTTCATATCGTTGGCGCGTTTAAAATCCTTGTTCTTTAATTTTTTTGTTTTAATTACTTTTCAATCATTGTTTAACTTTCTTTAATAAGTAAGGTTATGTATGCGGTATCTCACGCAAGTAATCGGGATGGGGTTTCTTCGTCATAACTCATTACAAGATCTGCTATTCATTTAGCACAATCACGATGTTTCTTTTTGCAAGTAGGGGAGCTCTCAAGACCTACATATTGCTCTATCTATTTTCTACCGCAGTATTCCAACAATTCCACAAATGCAGTGCGGAAAGTGGCAGAAGCAGAAGAAGTGAAAAAAAATTAAAATACCATCTAAAATGCTGGCCGTATGCTGTTCATTCTAGGTATAGATTAAGTGTGAAGAGAAGTCTGTTATTCTGTATATGTCTAGGCACTTTTTGTCCGCGAATTACTGTCGGGGAATTTTCCGGCTCCCATTGTGTAGTGTTAAGTAGGGGTCGTCAGGGCAAAATTGTGGTTAGCTTTTATTTAAATTTCAAATCTACTGTGTGTATGCAAATCGAAAGATTGCTTAACCATATTTGACTCAATAGCTGGATTCTATAAGTTGAAAGGGGCGCATATACTTTTTATGGATTGTTGCACAATTTTTTTTTTCTTAAATTCCCGCCAAATTGTTTTTGTAATACAAATATTTCATAATTTAGCAAACTATTGCCACTGAAAATAGTATACGCCCTCATAAAAAGATGACTTTTCACAGTTATGTACGCAATATAGTAAAATGTGTTCAATTATTACATTTTTTAAATAAAATAAAGCCTAAACATATTTCCATTTCTTTTTTTACTCCCAACTCAATGTATCCTATCTCTTGCAACACCCAGTGCGCGTTTTGTATCTAGTTCAGCTCAAATCACACAGATGGCGCAATTATTAAATAATTATTACATATTAGCAATTAGTGATTATAAGATATCCTAATAATCCATACAAACATCTACTGTAAAATGTAATATGTCTGGGTATACTATATTTATAAAGTAAATAATTATTCTAATTAGTTATTGTTATTACACATGAAATACAGTGATTTTATTTTCAGTTTAGATGTCACAAGTGCGTATGTCACATCCAAATAGTTTCAATAATAATAATAATAATGAAAACAAATAAACTAACTCCATATCGTTTAATACTGAAGTTATATATTGTTCAAAAGGATCAAAACTAGTCAAAGAGCGACAGCAAACTTTTAAAATTTAGCTCTGTAACCCGTTCAGTGACTTCAGGCGCTAGCCTTGAGCTGTTGTGGATAATTGCTTCCAGCGCCGTCAGTATGTCCTGTACGTAGAACTGGGAACCCTGAACGTGTTATTTATAGGTATATTACGATGCAGGTAAAGTGAAAGCTCCTCTCTTCGGTTTCGTTATTCACACATGTGTGTCTTTTTTCAATAGTGACAAATCGCCAACGTAGTGTTTTCAAAATTCGAACCGGAAGTAACACTTTTACTCTTATCGAATAGCGTTTTTTTTTTTGCAAATATGTCGTAAATTATGCATTCTATATATATTTATCAAAAGTACAAAAGTCTTTAGAGCTGGATTTCCAATATTTATTGTATACATGAAATGTCAAAATTTGGACCGGAAGAAACGCTTCTACTGTTAGCGAGTAGCACTCTTCTTCGAATATTTTGCAAAGTATGCTTTCCATAGAGATTTATTAAGAGAATAGAAGTACTTAGAATAGGATTTTGAATAATTTTTGTATAAAAGAATTCTTCATACGTATAAGAAAGTCGTGTGGTGGTCACACTTCCTTTTTTTTAGAGATGTAACAAACGTTAAACTTTTTAAAAATCTAAGAAATACATTTGATAACAATAAGTGGCTGGTTTTCATATTTTTTATTCTATAAAATCTTGTTAGTTGCCCATTCACCTGTTGAGAGTAATAAATAATGTTGATTTCATAAGATATTGTAAAATATGTACATATTTTACAAATAGATATGATACATGAAAGCAAAAAACTACATGTATAACTAATACACATAGATTATTTAAAAAAGGGTTTGATTCATTTATTGTGTGTACAAACTTATTATTACCACTTTACACTAGTTGTATCTAATTGTATTTCTTCCAACTTTGTTATTTGGTGTAATGGGTATTAAATAATTTTATCTGTATTTGAGAAAAACCAAAAAAGTAATTTCTCATAAGTTTCTTGTTTGCTCTTCTGGTGAGCAGTAATAGAACATGTCAAAAGCAAATATATTAATTTATCCACAAAAAATGGTTTTCTTTTACTTAGCCCCAACACCTGTAAATAAATGGTTACTAAATTTAACACTAGTCCTTTTTTCAAACATTAAAATATCAGAATCAAGTTTAAGACCGTTATTTAAACGCAATGATTTTTTTTATAAAAATAGAAGGTGGTGTAAGGTTACTGAAATTACATATATTTATGCATATCATATGTTTATTATTCATATTTAATATCTAATTTGGCGTTTACAGTATAGAGGTACATACATATGTACTATTATAAGCAATTGCAAAATGGACGTAGGTAAAATATGTATTTCAAACACATACTACTCAACACGCTCACGTGTAGTATTTTATGTTTGACATGTATATTTTGTCAGCGCATGATGCAACACAACTTTTAAAATCGTATATTTACCGCTCGTATGTAATTTTACACGCATGCGTATTAGTTCAAATCTCCTCTGCAATTTTAGAGTCGTCTATACTGCTTGCTATTCTTTAAAATAAAACGTACCGAATCACTAATAATAATTCTTTAATAATAGCGCCTTCTGTGTAATTTGAGCTGAACTATTTTGCCTTACCGACCGCGCGTTTAAATTTGTACTAGTGCTGCCACGACGGCAGTTAGTTTTTAACCTGCCGACCTGGCCTTAATAATAAACAATATGCTTGTTATTGTATTTGTTTAGAAGTAAAAAATCACAATGAAAACACCACAGCACACACAAACACGCAAATCAACACTACTTTTTAAAAAAACCTTTTTTAATATTTAAATTATACATATGTGTATGTAATTGGGAAAACCAAATTTTATCCTTATGATTGTGAAGTAGTTTTGAATATGTATACTCATTTGAAAAGTTTTTCTAAAATTGGTGTGTATTTTATGCATATTTATTGTTAAAAAATAAAACGACAATTTTGGCGCCCAGCGTGGGGCGAAAATTGCCGTTTCATTTTTTAAAACGGACTTGTCGCCACACGTTAAAAGCATCTTTTTCCATCAACATTGTCTATTCTAGATACAAGCTCTGGCCTACGTGGAAGAAGAAGTGGAAATAGTGAAGCAGCAGGAGAAAACACTCAAGTCGGAGATAACGTTGCTCAGATCAAAGTTGGCTAACTGTGAGACCGAACTGCTCCAGTGCAAAAATAAAATCAGGTTGGTCATGGACGAGTTACAGATGGAGCAGAGAGCGCAGTCTCGACGGAACGAATCCAGGAAACAGATAGAGCGCAATCTCTTGATGGAGATGGAAAGGATACAGCACGATATTGATCTCGCGAAACAAAGTGCGGAGCTGCATCACTTAACAGCTGAGGCGCTCAAAAAAGAAGTAGGTTTTTTTAAAGTTTCATCGTTTTTTTTTTTTAATAAGAAAATGTGAATAATAATAAATAAAAAATAATACTCTTTTGTTGCAATGTGATATTTAAACTAAACGTTGACAACCGTGTGCCTAGGTCACAGAATGTGCAATTAACAATAATTGCTGATATTGCGACTTAGTTGACATGAAGACAAGGTCCTGTTTACTTAGATTATCGAATAAACTACATATTGGAGTTTGTCACCTTGCTAAGTAAGTTAAGTATTAGGGGGTTATCCTAATTAAGGAATATAAGATCATTAGATAAGGCAGACTTTAATAACGGGAGTAATTGCAGACCAACTACTCCCGTTATTAAAGTAATTTTCTCCCTCTTCAGGTGGCCACACTGGAAGGTGCAATAATCGAAAAAAAGAAACAAGTTGAACACTTGGTTACGGAAATGAAGGAGGCGAACTTGCACAGTTTGAGCATCGCCCCACCCGAAGAACTGAAACACATATTTGAGGGCCCCAGCAAGGTGGGTGGTAGCACCCGGAAGATGATCGGGTCTCCGAGACAGTTGGAGAATGCCGTACCGACCAATAAAAACCCGCACGGCGTGTGGGTATAGCAAGCTTACCAATTTTTAAGTTTAGGTTCGCGTCAGTGATTATTTAATAATAATGATTAATAATATATGTTGACGAATGTGAAAGTCTGATTGATATTATCCAATAAGGAGTATGTTCCATTCTTGAGGGCACTGTTTCGGTAAAATTATTTATTTTATATGTGGCACATTCGCGAAAAGAGCTTTACAACTAATGAAATGACATTTGAGAGAAAATGACCGGCCCCTGAAATATAAAAAAAAAGCTTAGTAACCTTTTCATCATTGTTAGAAAACTTACGAAATTTTGTTTGGGTGCTGAATTGTTTGCTAATCTAAAAATATATAATAGAGCTTTTCAAAAATGGCCGAAAGCCTTTTCACATCAATTTTCTCAGGTCAGTATCTAAAAAGGGACCTAATGAAAACAAGTGAAAATTTTAAAGAATGTTCTTTATACACATAGGAATATCTCACAAAAAATTGTGACCGAGACTCAACTTCATTTAGAGTAATAGAGCAGTGAATTTCAGTAAAAACGCTGCCCTTCCAACAAGGGCTTGGAATTATTACAATTGACATTGGTCGAATGATGTTTAAATCATTACAAACAATAAATGTTCAAATATTTTGACTTTTAAATAACAATGGGCAGTGATAACAATAGGTAAGAGTTCTAATTCTTAACTTATACCGATACATTTGTTGTACTATCCTTGCGTACAGTATATACACAATGTGTAATGTTCCTCTATGTATTTGGATTTAAAGCTTCAGTTATAACTACTTGCCAGCTGCAATTTTCATTAGTCCTTGTTCACAATGGACATAAGAAACCCATAAGACGTAAGATTTACATAAGAGATACATAATGCGTAAAATTGAAGTACTGTTCACAATGAACATAAAGAATACATAAACGTAAGGATTTGCGCATGCGCTATAGTGGTATTTTGTTTATTTATTTTGACGTTTTAAGGTTAGTAATTTCTACAAATTCTGACAATACTGAAATTTCTGTTAGAATGGATAATAATCTGCATATTACCCTTATTGTTATTAACGAAAAGTAACAAAAATAAATGTCAAAGGAAAACAAGTGGGTTTAGCCGGTAAAAACAAGAAGAGTAAATCCAGTCTGTAAAACCTATTTAATTTATAATATGTATTCTCAAATATATAAAATGAACTTCATTTAACCACACAAATTAAAAGCTCATCTATTTAAATTACATTATAAAGTCTTTAAGAATCATTGTATCTGTATTTTACAAATACAGGTTTCTTAATTTGAAATAAAACCCTTTGTTTTTTATTTTACCATTGTGTTATATTTATACATACATTTTTTTTTCACACATACACAAATATTAAATGCTCTATCTTAGGCTTGTAACTTGTTTTTAATTCATTTTTTTTACATTATAATGTACTATTACGTCCTCAGATAATGAAATTATTAACATCGTAATCCTTAACCATTTCCATGTTATATGCTGATTAGCTTTTTAATCGCATTCATGCATTAGACAATGCACTTTAATTCAATGAATGTTATAATCACACTTCAAGAATATTTGGTTCACTGTTACATTTAGGAAAGGTTATAAAGACAGCAAAAGCATTATATGCTGCACCATGGTGCTCGGCTTTGGTGGTGGTTTCAGTACTAAAGTAAAAATACTTAGTGTAGGTTATTTTTTGTATTGCTGTATGCCTTGAGATGCTTCACAAGTAGTATGTGGAGGTATTTCACATAGCACAATTCCAGTCATTTTCCACACATATTTCAAACAGCACTTTGAAATTCACAATTTCTCATGTGGAACTTCCATCAATCGTTCCATGCTCTTTCGCATATATCACTCATTGATAATATTTAATACACCTTTGTAAACCAGTGCTATAACTAATGTTTAAAATACTTGTGATGTCTGGTGTTTCGGCTATTCCTTTCCAGTATATCACATCTTTGTAGCTCCGATGTGCCTTGTTAGATATAAATACGCTTCAGCTCTGACCAACTGAAATAAAAGAAGTTCTATATCTACTTGCCCCTTTTCCATCATCTAAATCAATTTACTTTTTTTACTCAATATGTAAATGGCACCAACAAATATTTACTCATATGGAGTAATTACAATTTATTGCAGTAATTTGTAGTAGATACATATTAAATTATATTATTTAAAATCGATAAAGCCTTTGTTTTTTCACGTTATCAGAACAAAATCCTCGCAATTCAAATTGACAGGATTCGAAAGTATGGGATTATACAGGCTTCCCGCGTTTTTTATAATATCGTTACCAATCGGTTTAAGTTGTGAAACCTCAAAAAGCTTATTTTACTAAAATTATACGTAAGAAATACATATGTAAGAAAAACATAAAGTTGAATTTATTTCAACTTTATGTATTTCTTACGTTCACACGTAAGGAATACGTAAACATAACATAAGGTGACATAAGCACTACGGCCACTGTGGATAGCTGCATTGGTTTCTCATACGTTTAACTTTACGCGTTACGTTTATGTTACGTACAGCTTATGTCTTATGTCCATTGTGAACAAGGACTTAGAGAGTTAAACAAACACGATATTTCATTGCATAGTTTATCAGTTATGGTGTGTGTTTTACTAGGCACTTGTGAGTTCCAATGGAGTCACTGTTCGTACTATTTTCTTTGCAAGCACCCAAGCAGTATCATTTTTGATGTGGGGGAGTTCATGTCATCACTTGCAGAGATATGTAAGACCACAAAAGTTGAAGGCTGTACAGTCAGTTGCAGATGGGAGAGTTCAAGTCTATAGTGTTTGTTTAATTCTCTAATGAAAATTGCAGCTGACAAGTAGTTACAACTGAAGATTTAAATCTAAATACATAAAGAAACATTATTGTGTGTATACTGTATGCATGTGTAGTACAACAAATGTATTGGTAAGTAAAGTTTAAGAATTAGAACCTATTGTTATCGCTGTCCATTGTTATTTAAAAGTAGAAATATTTGATCGTTTATTGTTTGTAATGTTTTAAACATCATTCGACCAATGTCAATTGTAATAATTTTAAGCTCTTGCTTGCTAATTTGGCACTGCACGAGAGTGTGGAAGGGGGGTAGCGTTTTTACTGAAATTTACTGCTGTATTACTCCCAGTTGTTACAGGATTATAGTGAAGTGTTCGGTGACGTAAGAGACACCGAAACCTCATTTTCAATAATCCTATGCATCTCACCACAGAGTTCCTGGTGGTGATATGGTTTCTGGTATATCGTCCTTCAGGTGAATCAGGTGTTGCCCCAGCTATTGGGGTTAAAAGCCCAGAATCACCCAACAACCAAGAAGATCTACGACCTATAATATTTAAATAGTACAATTCATATATTACATGATTATATTTCTTTAAAATTACATACCTGCTTCATATTCTTGTCGTGAACTGATCCCGGATACCTTGTATTAATTCCTGTAATTTTTAAGTTAGCATTGCATATAACTTGAACGTCAATACTATTATATCCTTTGCGATTTATATATGCCAGGCCTAGAAAATCTGGATCATCTGCAGGGGGAGCCACGATTGCAACATGTGTACAATCAATACAGCCAATGACTCCCCTAAAATTAAATTTTTCATAAAATTCTAATTTTGTTCTATTTGTTTCATCCTCTGTCATCAGAAATTTCACCCAGACATTTAACAAATGGTCAGTTATTGCAGTAGCAACTGCTTTTATACATCGGCACACAGATGATTGGCTTAGAGCCAAACAAATAATTTGACCCAACACATTTTTGATATGAGCCATGGGAAAAAATAAACAGAGGTGACAGTATATTAACTAAATTGTCCGGCAATTTTTTATTTAATCTAAACAAATTAATAAAATTATTTTCTGGTAATTGGAAGGGATTACTTGTATCCCATAAATACCTATTTTCTATACGTACATTGTTCCTAAAATACATATTACTTTAACATTAAAAAAAAAACTCCTTTAAATTTACCAATTTTCAAATTCATCAACATTATCAGCCAATACCAATAATAACACATGTTAATCTATACTTATTTCTTCTAATTAAAATTAAAATCTAAGTAAAATTAATTTTATTACAATATTCAATTCACAAACAAATTTTTAGCACTGCCTAACGACAGCTGTTTACTAGTCGTAATGAAATATAACTTCATTACGACTTTCCAACGATTGCATAACGATCGAACAAGTAGTGAATACGAATTTTCGAGCGTATCGATTTTTGGGTGAAATGCGTTCGATAATGCGTAACGATCAAGTTACAGAATACGGGTGTAAGTGTAGTTGAGTCTCGGTTATAATTTTTTTGTGAGATACATATTCCTATGTGTGTAAAGACCATTCTGTAAAATTTTCACTTGTTTTCATTCAGTCCCTTTCTAGGTATTGACCTGAGAAAATTGATGTTAAAAAAGGCTGTGGGCCATTTTTGAAAAGCTCTAGAAAAAAAAAACAAGGAACGCTTTCTCAGGACTAAAACTTATACCGCAGGTAGTTATGTAAATGGTCAACACAGAAATAACATATTATTAGTGAATCTCTCTTTCTTCATAAAAAATTACGGTCTTAAAAAGTAACGATTGATACATTCTTTCGGAATCTTTACAGAAAGAATTTGACTGACTCTCTTGCATGATAGAAAAATTAAAAAAATGTATGCCCGAAGTTCATTTCATGCTGAACATCTGGTGTTTGAATTATTCTGATATCTTTTAAAATAGCTTGCCAATGAAACTTTGCGCAAACCACGTTTTTCTTAACAATTTGCCCAACCGCCATTTTAAAAATGGCTGCCAGAAAAAAACCAAAGAGATTGTAATATAATAGAGGAAGCATGAGTGCAGTTTGTAGGCGAGGTAAGTGGTCGCAACAACTGCATGTGGTATACATGGTTTGTATAATTTCGTTAAATTCTACAAGCATTTGTTTTAAAAGTGTTTATGCTTGGTGATATGTAATAACGCGAATTAAACACTTTTAAAGCGAAATACATAGTAAAAATGGTGAAATTGTGTTATTTGTGTAAGAAGCATGAGTGCATTTTATAGGCGAGGTAAGTGGTCGCAACATGCATAGGTCTGGAGAGGTGAGACGAGAGCAGGGGGGGGGGGGTCGAGCTGTTTGTCTACCAATACTTAACGCTTATTTATAATAAAAAGTTCATAGGAGCTTTTCTGGAAAAAGATAAACAATGTAAGATATTAATACAAAATTGATAATATCAATAACAATAACGACTCGATAACAAATAACGGCTCGATGGTCTCGTGGTAAGATGACCGATACTGTCTGTGGGAGAGATAGTAGCGAGGGTTCGAGTCCCGCCTGGAACAATAAAATTTTTCTGGCGGGTCCGGTACACCTCTCGAGTCACCATTCTCTGTTGGGATATAATTAACAGTGCTTCACCCTTCACGGCGAGGGGGTGTAAGTAACAAAGCCATGAAACACTTTACACACATAAAAATATACACCAAAAAGGCTCCTGGGGTTATGACAAGCTTAAAAGCTTATAACCCCGGGGTTAAGCCGCCCACCACAAGTTCAAAAAAAAAAATCGATTGTAAACTGCAGTATTAATATTTGCTTCCAATTAATGGTTAGTTTGAATAGTAGTCAGGCAAACTATTCATATCTTACCGACGCACAGAGGGGTATTTGTGCTAAAAACCTGGCCAAAAATATTTTCTCGTTTTTTCTACGTTATACGGTTAGTTTAAGACTAAAAAAGTCATGTCTAACTACATACTAGTGATATTAAGTATATTGATGGGTGTTCATATGTAAAAGTAAACATTTAAGTAGGGCAGCTACGAATTAAAAAAATCAATTCAATATGAAATTGTATTTGTTATGAAAAATATACCATACACATACGATGAAAATATAATCAAATCATACAAATCGTATAAAATTGCTGTCTATTGTGTGTCACTATCATCATTGAAATCAATATCTTGTTTAAAAAATTCCAGTGCTTTCTTTGTAAAGGACTGCTTTTTTCTATTATTTTTAGGCTTTAAGCTACTTAAGTAGGGGTCTGAGGTAAACAAAAGCCTATTCATAATATCTTCATTACATTCCGTTCTGGAAAATTTTCGTGAGAAGCTTTCCCTGTACTGACGGAAATGTTTGTTCCTGGCTTCCGCAGCTTCTTCTGGTAACTGTCCGATTGGTAATAGAGCATGTGTTATAACACTCGCTGAGTGTATTAGAATTTTATGCACTGTTGGTGACATATGGTGCCATGGATATAAATTTACGTAGTGCTCCGCCGTATTCATAGTGTACTTAGAGAATTTTTCCACGTCTATTTCGAAGCCAGAAGATAACACTTCTAATATTATTTTAAATCTATTTATTAGTTCGAAGTCTATCCCTGTGATAGCAGCTGCTACTTCTGAATTGTTAAAAAATCTACGTGACGTATTACCATCATTGGTATTACCGTATCCAACTTTCGGTATGTCCACCAGCAATCCCATTTTCTCTCGGAATTCCTTTTGCACGTTTTGTTTAGCAATTTGGATTTTAGCTTGGTCACTTTTTAATGTAACGCGACTCGTATGTACTTCTGCCTTTACTTTGTATGACAGATGAAGCAGAAATTCGAAAAACCTAATTCTGGCGTGCAGTATTGACAGACCAAATTTAAACGTTTCCGGTTTTTCTGTGATTCCCTTTGTCAAGTCATTAAAGGTTTTCGATGTTTTATCACAAACGTAGCAGCGCATTGTCGAAGTAGTGTTAGTGGCAGCATTGCACACTTTTCCATCGACCATTGTTGGCAGTAATAAGTGTTTTATTTGAATATTTTCCTTAATATTTGTTGCCTGCAAATTTCTGGCCTGGTTTTCGACGTAATCAATCTCGTCATTAGAGATGTCTTTAGTTTCTTTAACAAACCTCATTCTGATAGGCCTGCAAAATCTTGGTGATGATGGGTTAGGGTTCTGCCATATATTTTGTTTCCCACACATTAGTCTCACTGGCACAAGGGAACTCAGAAAAATGTTACCATCACTGTTGCTATAATCTTCAAATTTTTGCTTATATTGGTTTTGTCGGGATCCATCACAACCCCACTTAAATATAAGCACAAAATCTTTGTTTCCACTTTGAAGATTCTCCATAACTGGTTTCAAATATTTACACAGTCTCAAAACTGTATGATCCACCAAATCTTGCAATTTCACCTCGGCAAAAGTTTCGCCAACACTTATTTGTGGGTAACAATCGTGTTTAGCTTTTTGCACGTACGTATAACATGGATATATATCTCTGTTGGCCTGTTGGATCACCTCGTATTGACTCTTGGTCAAATTAGCTTCGACAAATATTCCCAGAGCCTCTTCTGGCGAGTGTTTCTTGGTAATAGTTGTTTGACTACCAATAGCGGCTGCTTTACGAAACTTCCCTGCACTAGTTGGAGATTTAGTAATATCTTTAATTAATTTTGCGGTGTTAATATTACCTGCAGCTCGCTGACTCATCTGTGTCGCGTATGTCAATTTATCAAGAGGGACATTAATTCTAAGATCCATTGTGTTGCGTCGCTTTGATCGATCACTTAATTCCAGGAATTCTTTGTTTGGTCGACCTTTGAAAACGCGAGGAACTGGAGCTGTAGGTAATGAAATTACTTCATTTAGCCATTCTTGATGCTTTTCCAGGAAACGGTTTTCTGTACTATTACACGCGAGCCATTTACGCTTATAAACTGTTTTAAATTTCTTGATGGTATTTTGGAGTACATCAATTTTCTCAGAAGGGCACTTTGTAATGGTCACTAACTGTCCTTCTAAATCTTTCAGTTTTTCATCAAACAACCGTTTTGTGCTATCTATTACTAACTCGTGCAGTTGCTTTCGAGTCATAGTTTTAAAGGAATCCACAAAGTCTGGAACAAACGAAAAAGGAATTAACTAAATAACAAGCAGGGGCCTATATTTGGAGTTTAATTTTTTTTTAATGTGAAAACTTGTGAAAACTTTTTTGCGGTATAGTAATTCTACATATCTTGAAGTTTAACAACAAGTAACTTTTATGCTGTCGCGATGAGTTGTATATGTTTAAAAACACTAATATGTGCAAAGAAAGTAATGAAAACCGAAGAGTTTTAGTCAGATTTGTAGATCAGTAAAAACATGTATAAAAGATTTTTATATACATAAAAATATGATTAATATAATGTACGTACCTTGTTTAACAATATCCATCATAAGTTTTGCCGCTAAAATCACTTCCAACATAAAAATTATCACATCGAAAAGATGCTTCCCAACGAAATTCTCGAACATAGACACGTATCCAACTAGTGCTGGGTTACGACTGCAGGTACCTGGGACTAGTTGGGTTACCGAAGTTGGGGAGTCCACAATGTAACGGCAAAATTATCTAGGTATTTACGGACGCAACCACAGCTGTATACAAAAATGTTTATAATTTTGATTTATGGCCACGTTTTTGTCGAAAATACTCCTCTGTGCGACGGTGCAATTTTTATATTTACTTTTGCTAATTAACACTGTCGATTGCGAAGAATATAATTTTCAATAATTTTAAAACATACGTTAATTAGATAACATACATATTGTAATGAAATAAGTCCACAAAAGAAAAGTAAACATCGACGCGACGCACCTTAAATAAGTCATAAATCAACTGCACTCATGTACTGCGTCAGCGACAGAAAGTCTGGAATATGGTAGAAGAGAACTAGAATTTGCTGGTATATCTCTAGACCTTTTGTCTACAGATATAAATACCCACCGGTGGGATAAGGAATTCATTCAATAGTAGTCGCGCGCGGTATTTACTGAACAGTTAAAATAAACATAAATAATGTGAGTAGTGCAGTTTTATTATAGTTCACAAAATACATAAATATTACTAACATGAATAGTAGTGATAGAAATAAATACGTGTGTTAATTTATTTGTAGTAGTTTTAAGTGCGATACATTTATTTTATATTTTTATATTGTAATTAGTTTTAAGTGTGTAAATATACAGACTGTTTCAAAACATTTGCACGAGTTGCTTATTTCGACCCCGGAAACGCAACAATATTTTTAGATTTTATAAGAAAAATAGGCACTGTTACTGTTATAACACAGAAATGTTTTGTCCGATTTTATTTTTCTGTAAAACATTGCTCATATTATTTATTAAAAAAACGTCTGCATGAAATCAAATCTTGGTGATAAATAATAACGAAGAAATCGTACAACTTGTAATTAATATTAATAATAATATATACTTATTCCAGAAGTAAACTTAATATTTAATTAATTCTGTCAAATATATTAAAGTAATTACAAATTTCATATAGGCGGAATATTAATAAAAGATTCTCGTCGTTGAAAAACAAAGTACATACATAGAGTATGTAACAAGCCACATGGATTTTAAATAATTTTGAACTCGTTAAATATATTTTATTATATTACACTTTTAAAGCAAATGCGTGTAGAATTTAACGAAATTATACGAACCAAGTACGAACACGATATTTTGACCAATGGCAGCACGAGGTCGAATCACACTTAAGAACTATAATCGCTTGGCAATGTACCAATTCCCCTTTCCCCACCTGCAGTTGTTGCGACCACTTACCTCGCCTACAAACTGCACTCATCATTCCTCTTATTATATTACAATCTCTTTGGAAAAACCTTTGGCTTATAAAAATGTTTCAAACAGTGTTTTGTGACTGTCGACCTTATAGCCTAAGGGAACTCATGATAAGAAAATCAAGAAAATAAAAAATGTTGAGCAACATTGCTTGAGTGCTTTGAATTGGATTGACCCAGAACGTTTCCTATAAATATATGTAAATGTGGCTCTGCAAGTGTAAATTGTTACTTTTTTATAAACTTGTACCTTTAATTATAAGATGATGAGCATTAATTATCAGAAAATCAATCAACTTGCTCTTTTTCCAAAAATATACAGCAGGTAAATACGTATGTTTTATATGATATTGCGTTGCTGCTAACTTCGTCATTTTGTCTGCTTCTCTTTTCTTAGCTACATATTCCTTTCTCTCCTCTTCTTTCCCGTCTTCTCGGGCTTTTCTTTTATTTCAGTTATCCTTTCCTACTTTTCTGTCCTGGTTTTTGTACGACAATTTTGGTAAAAACTATGATACTTTTTCAGAATTCGATTTATTTGACATAGCTTTATGAAACCATTATATATTTTTAGGTCAATGTACAATTTGTTTTTTTTTCTGAAGGAATAGCTATTTTGAAACTTTTTCATTATAACTGGTTTTATAGAAAAATTGAAATGGGCTTGCTTTCCTGACCATAATGGTGACAATGTCACGCCAAATAATGTTTTGACCATCTATTCCACCACATCTGGTAGTGCTGGGTTGGATATAAACGATTGATGGCAAATTGCATTTTTTCTTGTTGATAGCTTGACGCTTTTTCGTTAAAGTTTGCTCTGAGCTTTAAAGTGCAATGTGAATATAAAGTTATTTATTTCAATACTGTAAACTGCCTATACATTTATATGAATAAGTACAAAGTAATCAGCTAATACCTAAACCAATAATTACATGATCTCATTACGTCTTTTATCGATGTGAATTGTTTTTATTATATTGATTTTCATTCATATAAGATTTCTTACGTGATTTGGTTAAAAACAAACTTTAGATTTATAAAATGTGTGTTTACTTTTTTAAATATGAATTTAGAGTAATAGGCGCTTTCATATTCCTGAAAAGTCAAATTCTGCATTTCCGATAACCTCATTTCATTATTGTTCTTCGTTTTAGTATTATAAACGTTTTCCCTGACAAGTTTTGGATTATTTAGCTCTAATCTGTAAAGAGTCTATACAGGGTGAGTCATTAGTGGCCGCTTCCTCGATTTCTCTTTAGCATTTTAAAAGAGAAAAAACAATGCGTGGAAAATTAATGGCTACTTGACGCGCATATTCTAAAAGTATTTTCAGTTCTAACGCACTTCCGGTTATTTATTTTAAATGATTCATTCACCCTATATATTTTTGGATTTTCTAGTACTGCTTTAAATTGCCTATTCAAATGTTCTGTCTTATTCAAAATTAAGCAAACAGTTCGTGAGTTATTAATTTTTTTTTTGGAAATTTTTAACTAAAACGTGATCAGAAAACAAATCATATTTGCATGGTTTTTAAACGTGAAACATTAATTTTGGTGGTGCCTGTAGCCAAGAAAATTCTGTATCATCTGGTATAAGTTGCACTCGACAATACCTCAAGAAAATAGTTTTTTCGAAGCCTATTTTTGGAAATTTTCACGTACCAAAAACTTGGAACACCTGTATTTTATTATGGCATTTTGTTTCTTTTTTTATTGTCTTTCATTTTTGTTAACCATGCCCTATGCCTGTAATTTCTGAGAGAACTACTAAAGGAGCAATCAGCGGTCTAATAAACTACTAGCGTTGTTACTGTATGCACCCAAATATTCGTTCAACCAATGGGAAGGCCCGACTGCATGTGTCAACTGTCAAACAAACTAACGGTTAAACCCAACTATTCCAAAAGTCATAATTTTACAAACCACTGCATTTTCAGTTAATTTTTTAATTCCAGCAATGTTTAGTTGCAGTATTTTTTTAAAATTTACTTTGTATGATTGCTCTTCAGAATAGATGGCTGCAGCTTTTCAAAATTATAAATTCATAACGTAAAACAAAACAAATATAGAAACGTAATATAAATAAAGTAAATAATTATTAACCAAAGCAACAACAAACTAAAGTCATATGTCCAATATAACCACCATTCTGTGGAATGCACGTATGTTTGTTTTCCAAAGAAGTACTAACGTTACGTAAAACTCATTTCTGACCCTAATGTTAAAAAAAAATTACTAACTCAAGAACTTTTGGCTCAATTTTGAATAAGACAAAACAATTGAATTGGTAATTAAAACAGTACTAGAAAATCCAAAAATATATAGGGTGAGCATTTACAAAAAAACTTAATTCATTTTCGGTGAAACCGGAAGTGCGTGTTCTAGAGTAAGCGCCCGAAGAAACCATGAATCGTCCACTGATTGTTTTTTCTTTTAATTAAAACAATAAAGAGCAATCGAAGAAGCGGCTACTAATGACTCACCCTGTATATAATCTTATATGTTTTAACCCTTTTGTAAATATCTATGTCATTTAGTATATTGTTAGTGGTTTGTTTATATTTTATTTATTTATTTATACACACCTTTCCATTCATTTTTATCACTTCCAGTTTTACTTCATCATTCCGTGGTGGTCTTTCCTAAAATAACAAAAAAAATATCTTACACTAACATACCACTTTACACACTATTACTATTATATAAGAACAGTGCTGATCAGAATAGCATACTCCATATTGTATGTAGTTTATTAATGTTACGCCATTTATATACGATTCAAATCGATTTGTTATATTAAACGTATAAGAAAGAAAGTTATTTATTGTTTAGGTGATTGGAGTGTGTTTTTATTAAGTTCTAGTGTTATCATTTTGTTTTTCTCCTTTTTCCCTTTTTTTTTTGAAGTCTGTATTGTATAGATCTCCGCACTCGTATATCTCTAATTTTTCTCCTTTTTTGTAATTAATTATTTACTATTATAATAATAATTATTATAATCGACAAGATATAATTTCACTGCCATATCTGAGAGATATCATCGAAGAAATGTTGATTGATAACATTTTGCCCTATTATTCTATTCTTATCAAGCATTTGTCTGTCTAAAATTAATAGATAAGTTTATACAGTGTGTTTCACTTTACATGAATACATATAAATAAATTGGCTATTAAGGTAAGGTGAAACATTCTCGGCCTGACCAGCGTTTTTCCAACATCAGTATTCCTTCCCGGAAGTGAGAGTCTGGAAGGCTGTTAAAATATCCATTTACGGCCCTCTCAATTTTATCACTGGACGCGAAACGCTTCCCAGAAACAATTTGTTCAAGTTTGGGAATAGATGGAAGTCCAAGGGTGCCAAATCCGGAGAATAGGGGGATGAACGAGCAAATCATACCTCAAATCCCGCAGTTTTCCCATTGCCAACGCACTTTTGTAAGCGGGTGCGTTGTCCTGGTGAAAAATATTTTTTTCTTCTTCAAGCAAGGCCTCTTCTCGCGTATTTTGGCATCCAGCTGGTCAAGAAGGTTGGAGTAATATTCGCCTGTAATTGCTCTGCCTATTTCAAGATAATCAATTAACAGGATACCTTTCGCATCCCAAAACACACTGGCCATGTCCTTTCCGGCAGATGAAATCGACTTTGTTTTCTTTGGCGCTGAACCACCGGTTTCCACCCACTGCTTCGACTACTGTTTCGTTTCTGGCGTTAATGGTGGACCCATGTCTCATCCATGGTAATAAATCGTCGCACAAATTGGTTCAGATCCCTATTGAATCGGTCCAAACATTGCTGCGAAAGTCGTTTGCGCATTTGCTTTTGATTGGCATTCAGCAAATGCGACACCCACCTTGCGCAGAGCTTTTGCACTAATAAAAGTTTTATACTAATTCTGTTATTAATTAATAAACAATTTATTTAGGTGTATTCATGTAAAGTGAAACGCACCGTATATTAAAAATAAGTTACGAAAGAGTTCTATTAATTTTTTACATCACAATAGCATAGAATAATTTTACTTTATTTCTACGAAGTTTTTGTTACCATATCAACACCATTCACGTTCGTTTGTGTTTTTTTTTGTTTGTTTTTGTTTAAAGTGACCAGGGCCAACTATTCATCAATATTTTTTCGTATATTATTTATATTTAAATATAATATGTATAGTTATTGTACGATCTTTAATACTTATCGTTTATTAATATTTTTTTAATTTCTTTTTTTAGTCAATTTCATTTGATTATTATTGTTTTTTATTTTATTTTGTTTTTTTATGTAGTACAAAAATGTAATGCAATTTGATCTGATCGAAATGTGAAAGAAAAAATATAATCAAAAGAATAGATTGTGTCATTTTATATTTATTTTAAAATGTATTTATTATGAAAAATATAGATTCAAGAATTTAAATTTGTGTTTCATTTTTATCTTGAGTTTTACTTACTCATGTACAGTATCATGAAGATGAAAATTTTTGACCTTGAGATTTAAAAGTTTCGAGTTATAAACAGTAGGAACAAAATAATTATAGAGTTTGCGCTAGGAATATAACGATCCTTTTGTAATGATAAGGGAAACTATGCTTTTTGTCGTGGGCCCATAATAGGCGTTTTCGATCATTGGGGTTAGCACAAATGCGTTCGTTAATTCAGTCGGGTAAAAACAATCGTGTTCGAAAAATCGAAGAAGTAACCGAGTTCAACAACCCTGGTAAGTATACATGGGCGAGATAGGGGAATACGGTTCAGTTTCAGGCAGACTAGACCGACTCGTGTTTTATCGGCTCTCGGGGAAACCGGTAGGTAATACGGTGCCCGAGAGCCGACAAAACACGAGTCGGTCTAGTCTGAGTGAAACTGAACCGTATTCCCCTATCTCGCCCATGTATTTATAGTGGTAAGTTGTACTGCGTTCGGTTTTTACATAGTTGACGCAAGGAAATTTTATGGGATTTGTTGTCACGTGACACAGATTAATTATGTTCCTCCCTCATTTCCGAACGGACAGACGAAAACATAACCTCAGAAAAAAAATTTGACCATTTGACAGTGATTTGATGTTTACATCGCCAAAAAACCGTGCAGCGTTTTAAAATTGAATAGTGCCGAAAATGAATGCCAGAGTAATTGAAAACGTAATTCATTTTGGATATGAGTTGTTTTTTTTAAATGACGATGATGACGACGAACGACTAGAAAAAATCGCAGAAATAGAAAATTTTGCGGAAGAAATAGTCCCCAATTTTGCAGATCACCAATTTAAACAACATTTTAGAATGAGTCCAACTACTTTTGAAGATTTCTTAAGAAAATTGCATGCAGTTTCATTCCAGGATGTAACGGTTGGTCATCCCAAATTGCTTTTAGAAAAACAGGCTATGATGTGCATATGGTATTTAGCAAACCTAGAAAGTTTTCGGTAGTTTATTTGTATCTTTCTTTTTTCAAGTATTCAAATTACAACTGAATTTTTAGGTCAGTTTCCAATAGGTTTGGAGTAAGTAAATCCACAGCATGGGATGTGTTAGCAAGAATGGGGCAACTTATTCTTAGAGTCAACAGAGTCTTTAAGATTATAAGTTGGCCTTCTCAACCAAAAGCCTTAAAAATTATAAATGCTTTTCAAAACATAAATGGATTTCCTGGTAAATGCATTCAGTGATTTAAAATAACATTTACATAGAAAGTTTTTTATGAATACTATCATTGCAGGTGTATTGGGATGCATAGATGGCAGTCACATTAGAATATTACCTCCCAAAGAAAATCACAATTCTTACATAAATAGAAAAAAATTTCATTCAATTTTATTGCAAGGTGTTTGTGATGATGAAAAACTGTTCATTGACGTGTTTGCAGGACTACCAGGTTCTTGTCATGACGCCAGATTATTTGAAATTTCAGACCTCCACGAAAGAATTAATAATAATTCTGTAGAATTCCCAAATGATAGCCATGTTATTGGAGATTTAGCTTACACTTTAACAAAAAGTCTCATAGTAGGCTTTAAAAACTTTGGAAATTTAACAAATCGTCAAAGAAATTTTAATAATAAACTTTCTCAATTGAGAGTGAAAATTGAGCACGCCTTTGCACTTCTAAAAGGACGATTTAGAAGGCTGAAATACATGGAAACAGTTAGACTAGATTTGATTTGTATGTTTGTCATTGATGCATGCATTTTACATAATCTTACAATTTTAAATGGTGATTCACCAGATGATGTTATGAATGTCCGAGAAGAAATTGATGAAGAGAGGCGGAATGGAGTTCTTGAAGATGCAGAAATGAATGTAGAGAGAAACAGGGGAGTAGCATTTGAAAAACGAAATTTTATAATGAACATTTTACATATGCAATAAACGTTACAAAAATACTTGTTATTTTAGTATTACACTTTTGTATTTCGTCAAAGTGGAGTTAAATAATAATGGAAACTCAAAATAATTTCACAAAATAATAAAACTAAAGTGTCTGTTATAAAGTGAATATAAGTATCAAACAAAATATTATAACATGATTATAAAAAAAGAACTATAAAAAAAAAAATAATTTCTCATAAAATAAATAGAACTATAAAACATAAAAAAAAAAAAAAATATCAGAAAATAATGAAATTAAAAACAGTTTCTCTTAAAAAGTAAATATAAATATATGTAAAACAAAATAGTAAGATGCAAATCCTCAATTTTCTCCATCTTTTTGTAGCCCATTCACTAGTTTTTCGAAAAGAACAAGATATTTGTCTTGTCTAGCCATCTTTTCTTTATGTCTTCTTTCAACAGCATTTTCTATACTTTTGCGTTTTTTACTAAAAGTACTCTGAAATTCAGAAGTAGAGGGCAAGGTGGAAGAAGCAGAATCAATATTGGAGTCTTCCTCATGTTCTAAAAGCACTCTGTCAGATTTGAAAAAACTTTGCATTTCGCATATCTTACCTTTTGTTCCATTTTTTATTAACCCGCTAAAACTGCTACAAATTGCAACTGGATTGATTTCTGGTTTTTTGTGTAAAACAGTGTCCATCATTTCTAAAAAAAGCCAGTCTTTTTTACTATTGCCGGAAGTACTATTATGTTTTTTCACTTTTTTATAACTTTCAACCAGCCCTTTCCATTTTGTATCACATTGTTGGGCAGTTATAGTAATTTTCATTGTCTCGGAAAGCTTGTCTGCTATTTTTTTCCATACCAATTTTTTGATAGATTTCTGGAATTCATTATCGAATTCCTGAACCAAATTAATTAATGAACAAGTATTTTGATAAGACCATATTTTTGCTGTTGTCTCTGAAAAAAAGAATTTCCACATTGGTGAGAAAAAAATTGTATACGAAATATTGCTTAAATTTCTTTTTTTAAAACAAAGAAAAAGATACTAACCACTTTTATTTGGACTGGTTTCTGTGTTTTCTATTTCTTCTTCTAATTCTACTACTTGATAAAGTTTAGCTGAAAATAACAAAATAGTTTAACAAAATAGCATTTTTCTTTTATTCTAATTCATTGAATACATTATCGACAGTTTTACTTACTTTGGGGATTCAAATATAAAATTTGGCCGTTTTCCAACTGAATTAAATTCTCCATTTTGTCACCGCAATAATGTTATGGTTAACACCTTTTGCGTTTCGCGCCTTTCAAGCCCTACCACACCCGATATATCTGAAACCTCGGTTAAAAACTAGCGAGCAAAAAGACGTCCTCTCTTTACTTCGTCTGCCAATTTCCGAACGCTGTGAGCAACTGTCAACTTTCTTTTTCGTAATAAACGAACGGTCAAGAGCATCGTAGATGATTAAAATGTAAAAAACGAACGCGACTTTAGTAGGTTAGTGTAGGTTGTTTTTCCCCCTCTCCGGATATAACCTTACAAAGCGTCAGTGACAATACACAAAACTCTTTTATTTACTTTTATAGGAAACAAATTAGAAAAAATTGTATTTTGCGACAACTACTTTATAGTTTTTAATGCAAACTCCCCACTTATTTCTCTTTGCGTTGAGTTTTATACAGATTATAGTATCATCGTCAGATTCAAGTAGAAACAAACTAGCTAATAAAAATTTTTTACGAGTATCTGGAGTTGGAATATTCACTGTGGTATTTCATTTTGCTGGTACAGAATCTAAGCTACGAATATAGGTTATCTTTATGTTACGTTACTATACATGGCCGCAAAGTGCGTTCGGATATGTTTTAAATAACCGTGCGTTCGGATATGTTTTAAATAATCCGGTAAAATTTGTGAACCTGTCAGGTACTTTCTGACCGGGTCAGGTTAATAATTTTCCGAAAATGCCTAATGTTTTAAGTTGGCTATAGTTTGACAGGTTAGACGGAACAATTCTTTCATTCAGCGTCTTCATTCGTTCCACAAAAATCTGCAAAACCCTTTCTTTGAATTTTCTTTCTGCCACTATCGGCAAGATATTTTATTTAATTTAACGAGACAGCATGTGGCGTGCACCAAACACAAACAATTTGTTGGTTATGTTTATATATTTATACTACACATCGTCAATATCGGGCCATCGTCGTGTCATGTCGTATAACTCTAGTATTCTGATTGGTTCGCGTTATTTTAGAAAATAGTGTAAAAAATTGCTCGTACGGTATGATTTTAGGGACCATAAGGACAGGTTTTTATCAGTGGCGGCTCGTGATTTTTTGGAACGGGAGGGCACCGGGTCTGAGTGTTTAATATCAAAAATTAAGTACAGACAAAAATAAACTCAATATGCTATTTAATTAACTTGTTTGAAAATGAAATCTATCCGCCGTTCCTTACGATCAGCAAAATGATTAATAACTAATTCATTGAAGTTTGGTGTTGATGTCAGTAATTGTTTTTCAATGGAACACATTGCTAAGGCACATAGTCTGCTTACCGCATGGTATTTCTAGAAAATGTTTTTATTCTCTTCAAAGTAGAAAAACACCGTTCACTCTCAGCTGTTGTCATCGGTATGGTGCAAATTATTTTCAATAGCTTCACAGATTCGGCAAATGTAGTTGTTAAATTATTTTCATAGAAACATTACAGTAATGTTAGAGCAGATGAACATATGTTTCCATTTGAAAAAAAAATTGATGGTCGTAACTTATTTTTGTTGTTTTTTTATTTAATTTGTTAATTCTGCATCGAATTCTAAGTATGTTTCATGTACCATGTCCTATACCCAAACTCAACAGTTATCGAGAAATTTACAATTGAACATGCAGTTATTGATATGTTCAATTGTAAATTTCTCGATAACTGTTGAGTTTGGGTATAGGACATGGTACATGAAACATACTTAGAATTCGATCTAGAATTAACAAATTAAATAAAAAACATGTTTCCATTTGAAAAAAAAAATTGATGGTCGTAACTTATTTTTGGACCAGCCTTTGTACATCAATTTACCATAAAAAAAACCGCAGCTAAAAATAAAAATCGACCTATCCGAGCGTTTTTCCATAAAAGAAAACCAAAAATTTTAAATGAATTTATTCCAACCCGCGAGTCCTCACTGTATATTACATACTGGACAGCCACGCGGTACCATAGAGGAGTGCCCCACCGCTGACGTATATCTGCGCGCTACCCGCACCAGTTTCATCGCTCGATTTCCAATACAGACGGGGCAGTCGCGCGAGATGCCCCGGAGCGTTCCCCGGTCGCATTTCATTATTCCCTCCGGGTATTATGAGTGTTATTATTAACCAATAGTGATTAATATAATACCTACCTACTTTATTGTTTAGTCGTCGATAAAAGACTTTAACCATACACCTGTACCTCGCTATACGGCCTACATACGTACAGGAAAAGTTGGCTACAAAGTTAAAAGCGTATAACGAATCAATAGTGAATTTGCGCATGGGGGTATTTTTCCTTATAAAAACTTTTTTGTAGCCAACTTTTCCTGTACGTATGTAGGCCGTATAGCGAGGTGTATGGTTAAAGTCTTTTATCGACGACTAAACAATAAAGTAGGTATTATATTAATCACTATTGGTTAATAATAACACTCATAATACCCGGAGGGAATAATGAAATGCGACCGGGGAATAATGAGCCATAACGTTACCATTATTCCCTGCATTCCGCCAATAAGAACATAACATACCCAACGTTGTCGTAGTAACGATAGACAAGTTCGGCCATTTTACTAACTGTCTAACCGTCAAACGTCATATTGATACAGTAATCTGACATTTTCGTTTAATTATTTTGATTTTTTTATTAATTTTCAGTTAGTCGAAGATAAAGTAGTGTATACTAACTCGCAATAATGACTATTATTCCCTCGAGCCGAATTACTCCCTCGCCGCTTACGCGGCTCGGTTCGTAAATTCAGCTCTCGGGACTAATAACTCTCATTATTGACTCGTTGCATAAACTACTATTATGAGGTAGCTTTTGCATAGTTATAAGAGGATTAAGACTGGTAGTTATATGAGCGCAATTATGCCCTCCTTAAACTAAGAATTTAAAGAAGTACAGGCATACTTACGTATCTACTTAAAGTATCGGCCCTAAAACACCTCCCTGCGACAATCAGGAAATAGCTCGCGCGTGTGGAATAATTTAAAAATAAAACGAATGCCTTTTTTCGAACTTCTTTTATTATTATTTCTTTGCTATAATAAAATGAGCGAACTTATAAAAATATTCAACAACAGTTCACGAAAATTCTTAATAATATACATTACAAAACAAAAAGGAATCACAAATAAATTAAACGTTGTTCTATAAATATGTTATAAAATGACATGTGAACTTGCCACAAATACATGAGTTTATGAGGAAATGATTTTTCATGGCACAGACTTACGTGTACAGGAGCTACTTCGAAACTGCATTCAGTAAAAGAAAACGCTCATACACTGCCAGTAATTTTTTACTGAAAACCGTAACCAGCAGAATAGCTGAATGTGGAATTAAAATAATGCATTTCTGACGTTTTTACCTTTTGTTTCTCTATAATATTCAAGCAAGCAAGCGACAATATACAAAGTGTAGGAATACTTACTAGTCAGTAATTACTTGTTCAAATCCTACACTAGGTATTTACAGGTAGGTAAACTGAAATAAAGTAGGTACATGTATATAAGTAAATGATTGTGATTTTTTTGTAAGATTGGTAACATCTTTTGATCAAAATGATTTATTTACGAATATATTAAGACAATACACCAATCAAAATATTTTAATTCAATCATTTATATTCTATTCTGGTATATTTGTGAGTAAAACACGCAATCGTTGCGCTGATAATGTTGAATTAATAAACGATGTATTAATTGACAATTAAGATGTATAAGTATAATGTGGTGCTAAATTTAACAGGAAGTTTACTCCTTTAGACGTTGTATAGAGTTTTTATGCAATTTTATATTATACACCTTGTCTCAGAATAAGAAGGAGTGATTGAAATATAGCGCGAAAGTGGTACAAGAGATTTCATTTCAAATTTAATATAGAAAAATAAGTAGGCGATATCCAATGCGAACATTCTTTAACATTTTTGCTTTGGTTTATTAGATTTTACTCTGTTATTATAGATAATCTGTACGTTTAAGTACGTCACGAATATTAGTGATCAGACCGGTCAAAGCAAACCGGTAACTGCACCACCCAAGCAGCGTCAATGGTTGGTACATAAAGACGACGAAAAACCATTTCAAATATGTACATAATGTTAACACTTAATAGGAACAGTAATTGTAATAAACATCTCCCAGGCACTAAGATATAAAAATTACTCCAATAAGAATATATTATAAACATGTATTTAATATAGGACTGGTAAATCAACTGTGTATATCGTATAATTACAGAATAGGAACAGACGAACTAGGTTCTCCTAAAGAAAAAGTGGGCAGGTACTAGAAAAGACTATTTCAAAGCAATTTTTATAAAAGTTGTGTACATAGATTCACCTTTTTGGTGTTAGGTGTGATATTTGAAATGTATTCTAACGATTCATTATAGTTTAACACATAAAATACTTGTATCTTTATAGACAAATTATCTTTGTGTTTATAACAACCAGTGACTGTTTTTTCTTCATTAATCTGTTGAAAATCTTTATGAACTTGCAAGTTTAACTATATCAATAATACAAAGCAATATACTTCAAGGAAAGAAATAATATTTAAATTGTACTGGAAAAACGTTGTGTTAACCCTTAAGTGCCCGCACACTGAGGCGAAGCGAAGCGCATTTATTACGCCTGATAAAAGTGCACGTAATCAAATGGGTGCCCGCACACTGACTGGGGCGTCGCGTGCCGAAGCGAAGCTTATGTACATTTCTATAGGCGTAATAAATGCGCTTCTCTTCGCTTCGCCTCGCCTCAGTTTAATGGACTATGTGAAACTCCCAAACTCTGTTTCTTCATCGCTAAGACGATAAAATAAAAATGTCTCCTCCTATTTCATTTTAAAAAATAAACATAAACACATGCGTCTATCGTAATTTAGTTACTAAATTCAATAGTATTTCATTTCATAAAAAAATATCTACCATGTCCTGGTAAATTTAGCATCTTGTCATACGAAAGTTACATGTTATAAATCAAAATGTCATACATTATTATTATTAATTAGTTTTAGGTTAGATTTTAATATAATGTTCTCATTTCGCTGCAACGATTGCATATAATTTAAAAATCCATATGCAAAGTGGTTATATACATATATATATCCTACAGCAATGGAAGATTTTGTATATGACATGGAATTTACATTATTTGGGCGTTATTTTTTCAGAATTAGGTAGGTACATAATAAAATAGCAACAAGCGTTTTTTGTTTTTATATAAAATATACATTTGTAATTAGAAAAACATTAAAAACATTCGTATGTAGTTGATAGGTTTCTTTAATTTTTTCGGCGTTCCTATTTTAAATTATTAAACAAATATCACTAAAACATCATAAAGCTGTCTTAAATAGCATAAGGTAATAAATACAAAAGTTCACGATAACGATGCCAAACAAAGAAATAAACAGTACAGCTTGAAAGAGTTATCTTACAATAGCCGTCTAATATACTTCCGCCATAATACGTTGGCCATTTTGTTTTCCATCAATCCAAGAACGGCTGGATCCAAATTTATCGATTTTGAAATAGTTATACAATAAGTATCATAGATAGCGTTATGGTTGTTTACAAAATCTACAAAATACAATTTTAATTGGAAATGATAGTACAGTTTGTAGAAAGAAAAAAAAAGTTCTAGTTATCTGATGGTTTTACTAATTAAACCTGTTGTTTCGACTTTACTAATCCCACAATATAGGGTATATTATTTAATTGTATAAGTCAAATGTGTAATTTTCTTTAAATATCCTTTTGTTTTGAATTGAGTAGTAGGTCACAGCTGCTTGAAAAGATTTTACTAACATCGACTTCCACAAAAAATATATTTTGTAGACATGAGAAACATTATCGACACAGGTTTATTTACAAGTAATGCAAATGTAAAAAGGTACCTTTGAATTCAATATTTTTTATATTATACATAGTATAACCTAACTTACGTTTATTTTTATATAAATCTTTATAAACATATAAATACACTCTATTTCAAAAGTTACAAATAAGATTCTACTACATCTATTTCCAATATACATATTTATTGAATGGTAGAAAAGAAAAGAATCCGTCGAAATAGAAATTGTTACTTGAAGGGAAGACAAATTGCACATTTTTTCATAAACGTCAAACCTGTCAATTATGCTGCGTATTTATTTTTTCAAAACAATATTATAATTTACAGTGCCTACGCCAGATAACGGTTGATTTATTGACAGCAAAACAAACCGACAAACAAGTATTCGTAAATGATGTATGTCGATTACTTTTGAAAGACAGTGTATAAAAATATAGTCTTTAATAGTAAATTATTTTATTCGTGCGCTATATATATAATAATACAAAACAAATCCATTGAGATCTGTTGTGTTCTAAGTTGCTTCTAACACATTCTATTTCTCGTAATTCTCTAACGGGCTTAATAAATATAGTACAGGGCATTTTTTAAATCGGCATTTTTGTTTCGACAGGGCATTGTACTCAACGCGATAATCACATTTTTGAAGTAAGAAATATTTGAATTAGCGAAGATAACGGAAATATTTGAATTTTTGAATTCATACTTTCGACATATAAATTATATTTCCGTCATATTTGAGTCTACGAACGAATGTTATCTGAAAAATCTATTTAGTTTGTTGAATACGATGTTGTGTTAAAAGAAAAACACTAAGATAGAAAACAGTCTGTACATGCAAATATAATAAAGGTGCATTTAATACGTGTAATTGGTTCTTGCAACGGACTTTTGTTAAATTTAAGTACTTAGATGAAGAGTTAATTCTCAAAAGAAAAAGCACAATTTAACTTTTATATAATACAGTTGTTCTAAAATCACAGCATTTGATTTTGTATGGGTTACCTTATAATTTAGAAGAAAACAAGACAGAGTTTTTTAAATTTAAAGAAACTCTAACAATGCTAACCCAAAGGTATAATGGCTTTATACTAATAAATGTCAGATACTTTATTCGATAATTCCATTAAAATGCAAGCTATTTACATTATTTATAGTTTCAACAGTTTCAAACATCTTTTCATTTACATTCAAAATACAAAAAAAAAAACATTTGACAGAACTTTAAAAGACAATTTTCGTTATTATAGCATGTGTTTACAATCTATCGTTATTTGACACTTGTTTTGAATAAAACGGTATTAGCGACTGAGAACATTTATTTTATAGAACACTGTATATCTATTTGCAATTTATTAACCAATTATGCTGACAACGATAAATGATACGTTTTAATTAAAACGCAAACACTTTCATACATTGATGGGAGGTTTATTTAATTCTATTTACAATGTTCAGTCACTTCAATTTTTTTAAAAGATAACTTATCAACTCTATCATGTGTTTCACAAGATAAAATCAATAAATTAACGTTGAAATATGAACAATTGAAAGTAAAGACGTATATGGTTTATTACAGAGAGGGAGGGGGGGATTTAATCGATTGCTGCTATTCAGGCATGTGTGAGAAAGGTTTTGCTCATTATCATGTTAATATTTTCGCTATATTAAGGATTTTTTTATTTTTTTTATTTCCGTAACATACGAGAATGTATCGATATCTAGCTAGCCTTGACCGGTTCCGTGGATACGGAAAATATTGGGATACCATAGCAACGAAACATAACCTATTAGAAGTGTCAGTGTAAAGTTTCACGTCAAAAAGTCAAACCAAAGTTGCGCACTAAAATTTGAAGAAAGGGATGTCAACTGAAATTGTGAAAATCGAAAAATTGGAGTATCGAGCCACCATCATGTACTTGTATTTGAAGAGGTAAGCATATTTACGAAGATATGCTTAAAACCCTTGGAGATCAATGTCCATCGTATGCGACCGTAAAAATTGGATTGCAAGCTTCAAAAGGGGTAAATTTTCCATTGAAGATGAATACCGATCGGGAAGGCCAGTTTCTGTGTCCGTCCGAAAATGTTGATGCAGTCCATGACATGATTTTTTCAGACCGTCGAATTGGGCAAAAACGAATATCTGAGGCATTGAATATTTCATACGAACGCGTCCATCATATAGTTCACGTCGATTTGGACATGAGAAAAATTTCTGATAAATGGATCCCCAAATGTCTGCCTGTTGACCAGAAGCGAGCAAGGGTAGAAGCATCGCGTTCGATCTGTGCTTGGTTTGAAAAAAAAGCAGACTTTTTAAGCCGTATTGTTACTATGGATTAAATTTGGGTACACTTCCACGACCCAGAAACAAAGCAGCAATTGATGGAATGGAGACACTCTGATTCTCCAAGGCCTAGGAAGTTTCGTGTTCAAATCCATGGAGTAATATCATTATTGATTTTCTGGACCACTCTACGACAAAAAATTATGAATAGAAGACGCGGAAAGTTGTCCGAAGGTGTTTTGTTTTTGCAGGACAATACACCTGCACACAAATCGCATGGTGCCATGCAAACAATTCGTGATTTAGGGTTGAAATTACTCGAACACCCCCCTCCCTTTATTCACCAGATTAGGCTCTGTCCGACTATCATGTCTTTCCTCAACTGAAAAAAGTCGTAAATTTTCTTCCAACGAAAAAGTGATGGAGGCGGAGGCCTGGTTTGCAGAGCAAGATAAAAATTTCTTTTTGAAAGGTCTAGATGCGTTGCAGGTTCGTTGTAATAAATGTATCCAATTAAGAGAAGAGTATCTTGAATACTAAAATATTTTCACTATCAAATTTTGTATAGTAGGCTAAGAATTTTCCTCTTATATTATTTAAAATAATGAAATTTTATAATAGAAACGACCCATGTTTGCCGGAAAAATTCACGACCGCTGAACCAGGCAACCTTGTAATTTAGTGACTCTAAGATGCAAAAGGCGTCTAGCGCGCCTGTCTGGCAAAACAGAGACGTGGGTTCTACATTTATAGTACGACTTGTCCGACTGAACAACCCACCAGAACAACTAATCCTCATTGGTTGATAAGAAATCGAAAGAATAATACTGTCAATTATTTTGATATTATTTATGTGTTAAACGTGGAGTCTGATGATTTTTTATAATGATACTCAATGCTACGACTACCAATTGTTGGAATGTTGGAAGTGTTTTGCCCATGCAATTAAAGATAAAATTCTCTTAACGGTGTTGAAGAAATAACTCCTCGAGTTTATCGCAATAAATGATTCATGTTTAGGTATTCAAAAGTTCATGACTTCCTTTTAAAAAATTAATGTTTGTTTTGTGAATAATATGTACAAATGCTATTTAGTTATGAACATTCATGTGTGAATTATACAATCTGTTTAGTGGGGATATATTTTAAGATTTTTTGTCTGTGAATGACTTTGGATTTCGAAAAGACATGGTTTCGACAGGTCTGGTTATTTTTAAAATTGAAGAGCATAACTTCAAATATATAACTTGTATATAGGTCTACATACCAAGCTCAGTGATATTCATAGAGGTCTAATTTGCTACAGAAGTTACACATAAATATTACAGATGGCTCTATGTGTCTATGCCAGCATGGCCAACTGGATGTCGCTATCGCTGCAAGACATCAAGGAAGTAGCAAAATGAGATCTTGCCGATTCTGCCTATAACCCAAAAATGCCGGCCTCTGCCTAGCGCCATCTGTTCAAAGCATATAAACTACATGGTACTCGCGGAGCACCTTAAAAATCACATGCGAAAAATATGCAGTATGATTGGATTTATATAGAGTTCATTAAAACTTGTTTCTTTACTTAAATTCTTTTGATACTACAAACATTCTTGCTTGTTACATATTTACTAAAATATATCCTGGAAGTTACGGCTTCTACCGATAGAAATTGTATGTAGTTTTTCCACCGAAAAAAGTGAATTATGTGGTCATTTAGTTCCTACTAGAATATGTGTAGTCTGTTTGAAAATGCAAATAATTCTAAGTCACTCAAAAAAATGAAAATTGAATATCTGAAATGCAGTACCAGGAAAATCCTTGATAGACATAATTTTCCATTATTTGTAGATGTGCAAAAAGAACATTTTTAAAATTCTAATGGAAAAATTTCCTGGATGAAGTGAAGCAGCATTGGCAAAGGATGTTTGGTAAGTAATATTAACGATAAGCCTAAATATGTGAATTTCTGGGGTCCGGACATACATTGGACATTTCGTTGATTGTAGAGCCAAAGAGAGGAAAATGCTTTACGTCGCTCTGCGTAGATGTCCAAGCTTATCATACTTTGAGAATGCAACGTGAACAATTTAAAACCCTTTTGGCTGCTGCTGATAGTTGCCTTAACACCTCTAACCGAAAATATCAAAATCATCTATCCTAAAGACTACTAAAGAAAATCCCAGTGACATCAAAATTTAAAAAAAGGACCTTTAGTGAGGCTGAATCATGGCAAGAAGCAGGTACTAAAGAAAATTAAAACAACCCAAGCTTCATAATCTGACATTTAGACCTCAAAATAACAAGAACAAGCTTCAAAATCTAAAGGATATATCACCACATTTACCTTTTGAATATCAAGATTTTTACAACTCACTCTTGATAGTTCTGGAGCAACAACCTAAGTTTTCCAGCCCTCAGAGTATATGGTATATAGACCTGATATTTTACCCACTTCTAATTTCTTATGTTTCTGACATTGACCAAAGGGTCAAAAAAGATTAGGTACGAAATTTGAATTTTTTTAAGTTCATGGATAAGCTGTATTGGATTTTAGTGAGTATTTAATACTTCTATTGTAATATATTAATTAAAAAAATAATTTCTTGCTACGCTTGAACATGTAATGTCATATTTTGAATTTAAATTAGATTGGCAATATCTAAAGTATGTATTTATTTACACAATATACAGAAGACCTCTTATATACATGACATTGATTGATAATTGAAGTGATTGAACATAAAGAAAACAGGCGTGGTGCATGGTATATGTCATATTTATGCCTTCTTAAGTCTCTGTGATTTGTTTAAAATACCTAATCGGTGTTTCTGTCTTAATGGAGAATGCTCTTTTATACGGATAGATACGTATATCAAATAGAAGTTATATAAATTACAAAATAAATTTAGAATCTCCTTATTAAGGCATTATGCTTGTGTTCAATGTGTTATGTATATGTATACACCTCATGAGACAATGGACGTGATTTATTTTTTAAATCAATAACATTTCAAATCAATGTTAGCGATTTGTAAATTTCTTTTGGCAATACTATTTTCATGTAAGAAACATAAATATCTAATAGTGTTTGTGTAATCCTTCATTTTTGTATTCTCTGCTTCGGTATATTTTTAAACTGCGCATTTCTTGCTTGACTGCTGTAGAATGGTAAGCCGCAGTGAGATAAGTGAAAACAAAGCAAAGAAATGCTAAATGGGTATTTCAGTTTGTCATTTCGAGTCTCAAACAGTTTCTTTGAAGATGTCGAGTGCAGTCTTGAATATCTTTTTAGTTGCAGAGTCGCAGTGCGTGTTTTAAGTTAATTTTATCAACTGACGAAACTATGAAAGATAGCAGCTTTAGGTGAATCAGATAATTCATTCAGTTACCACTATTACATGCAGAACAATTATTTTCCGACTGTGATAATTTAGTGGAACGTAAAAGGTGATTTTTAATGCATTTAATGAATTATATTTGAACTTGCCGCCGTAACTTTTAGTATGTCAGTTTGATATTGGCAAACTTTATACACTAGCAAAATTTCAACTCGTTAATACACGGTTCGCGGCTGTCGCTATCACCATTTACGTCGAATAAAAATGAGTTACTTTCTACCTAAATAATGTTAGTTAAATGAAAAATTTGAATTGGGCGCTATTTCTCAAACCTTCTATAATCCACTGCAATAGTAACTTTCTACGTCAAGTGGCAGCACTGCAATCGCTTGCAAAATGGCCGACATCGATGTTCGTATTAGACAGCGCTATGTAATTGAAGAAGGTGAAACGCCTTCATTCCCATTCATGTAAGACTGAAAAATGTGTACGGTGATGTAACATTGGATGTCAGCATTGTTAGATGATGGGTTCGCCGCTGTAACGAAGCTGAAGGTCAAACACCGTTGGCTGACGAAACGCGAAGCGTCAGGCCGCTCACTGCAGTGATTCCATGCAACATTCAGCCAGTCCATGACATCAGATGACTTCAGATGCATTGTGTCGCTTCCGTCGCTCAGTAAAGGGAGTGTGATGACGATTATTCAACAACTGGGGTATTCAAAGGTTTGTGTAAGGTGGGTAGCAAGAATGTTGACCGACCAGGATAAAGAAACAAGAAAAACAATAGCCTCACAACACACATCTGTTCGGGCCGCCCAAGGAAGCTCATCGTAGAATTCACTTTTAAGATGAGAAGGCCGTGATATTGAAAAGTGACAAATTAATCATCAATATTGTGATTTTCAAATTATGTACATAATTGAATTTTAGTTTTTTGCAATTAAAATGAGAAAAAAAACAGGAGGCATTAGTTATACTGACTGACCCTCGTATAAAGGTCTATTATCATTTAATTTTATTATACTATTTCTTGTGTTCTCACATTGCTTTCGCACTTTTATTGTCTTTATTTGTTAGCCACTTTTTAGAACACAATCAAAATTTGTGTCGTTAAGGGTCCTATATAGTGGATCTGAAATGTAATATTGGTTGCATAGCACATAATTTAATAAGCCAAGGATGTCAGAGTACTTATTACACATAGGGAATATATAATAAATATTTGAAATAATAACTCAATATCTAAGCGAATAAAAATTCATTTATGACCAAATATTTACACATTTGTAATCGTGGGAAAGATTTTTACTAGAATAACAATTCATTGTAATGTGGGTTGCCTAATTTTAATTTATTTTATATTCATTTAAAACAAAGTAAAGAATAGTTGAACGAAAAATAAGTGCAAAGCGGGGTAGCTTTTTATTCAATTTATAACGTGAACCCAAGCAAACAAATCTCCTCCGAAGGATTTTTGAGAAAACTTGTTTTTAATATTTTGACATATTAATTAATTTTCTTTAATCCGATAATTTTTTTCTGAATTCGATTCTTCAGCGGGGTAGATTACTAAATTCTTCATAAGTTGACGTTGAAAGGTTTTCTCCAAATTTAAAATCAACAAAAATATCTTGCATCTAAAATCTGCTATTTTTCCATTGTTGACCGATCCACTATATAGGACCCTTAAGATCGAAAATTATATAGATTTTAATAGTCACTTTTTAATAAATACTATAATAAATCTAATTTTATCATGAAATGAAATAAAAAAAAGTTCTATTACCTTACTTTTTAAAAAAAAAATCACACACCAAATAAATAGCAATTGTAGTGATGTAAAATAGACAAAGTAATATTTTAATTTTATATGTGTAATTCTTAGAAACAAAGAATATTAATTTAATAATACTGTAAATTTTTAAAACAGCACTAACTTTTCTTATATTGAAATAAAATTACTCTTTGTAACACCGGTTTTTTATCTTTCAGTCATAAACACACACTTAATAAGTTACTTATTATTTTTCTCAAATCAGTACCTATTTTTTCATTACAATATCTCTTATCTCAAAGGCTGGATTCTTTAACAAAACAAAATTACGAATTACCTAGAACTTTTAAATAATTCTTCACACCAATATAAAATGTAAGTCTTACCGAAAATATGAAACAATAAAGATAGTTTAGAATTAGTTTTCGTAAATAAGGTTGTTTAAATTTTCAGATTAAATGTTTCTTTTTGAAATCTTTGTCTTAAAATTTGATTTAGAAATGTCTACTATTTCTTTATATTGATTTTTTTTCAAGAATATTATGGCAATTTAGTACTTATCATATATCCGAATAATCAGGACTTGATTGAAAATGACACTGCAACACTAAAAGTGGTAAAAAACATAGTGAAAACAGTGTTTCATTTGTATCATTAGTTAACTTTGTCTTATAATTTTTTTTATTCAGGTATAACACTTTTTTTTGTATTAAGTACTTTATGCTCTTATTTTTCTGGGATTTTTGGAATTAGAATGGGCATCTCTACTTTTTCGAGGTAACTTTACGCTTTTTCGTGTGATTTTTCAATGCGAGATCCAGCTGTTTATCAATATTTTTTTGAAAAACCGAACTTAAACTGTGGCATATAGTAAGACATGTTTTATATTGTTCTTTTCACTTCTATACAAGAAAATAAGATGTTCAAATAATTACCATTACGGACAAGTTTTCCTGTAGCGATTCTAAAATAATTATTAATACGACATCCGACACTAACATGTTATATATCGATGACATTGAAAATTGAAATAAAAAATAAACCACATCACATGTTCGTGCGGCAAATTATATCCATTCTCGTATCGCATATCTTCATAATATAGGATTACCAAAAGAGAGACGCACTCGTTATCAGTGCGTGATAACGCACTCGTTATCAGTGCGTGATAAAAAAAAAATTACCAAATAGAAGAGCAAACTCCATTTTCGGCATATATTCAACGAAAATCGAAATATAATATGTACACGATAAATTACAATAAATTATAATTAGTAACTGATAACAGTCAAAGTTTTTATATTTGCAGGTGAGTTGCGTTTCGAAAATTTATTACACATATAATGAGAGAGGGAAATGTACCGTTTATTCCAACATGAGAATTATATACCGACAGCGGCGTAGAAAGTATTAACAACTTTCTACGCAGAAGATAGTCGATTGGAGATGAACCACGCAGTGGATGGCTTTCATTTTCAACCGATCAAACTGCCGAAAGAATCAGAATATCTCGTGCCTTCAGATCGTAGGCAGTCAGAATGATCGTGGAAGAGTTGAATTGAATGGGGATCAGAAAAATCTGCGCAAAAAAGTTTTTGGCAAGTAAAAATAATCCCTGTAACTTTTTCCTCTTCTCAAAAATCACCTCAAGGGATGTCATTTTGGAACACTCGAAAACATTGGCGGCTGTAACCGCGAGCTGAAGGCTATTCCAGTAACCGAGTTTAGCACTGCTATTAAGTATCATTCACAATTAGCTTAGTGCAGAATGACAGTACAGATTGGTAATGCAGTTTGACAGTGCAATTACCTGGCTAGGATATTTTGATTACCCTGTTCATAATCAACTTAGTGCAGAGTTGTACTGCCGAATTAGTGCAGAAGTTAGCCAACGTTAAACTTCAGCACTACCACACTAAACTGCAGACCAATAGAATGGTACCAATTACCGATGTTCTCCGAATACAAACGAAATAATTTTCATAGTTTTGTTTATGGTTATGTTCTTTTTGTTTACAAAATGAATCAAGAAAATTTCGATAGCAACTTAGCTACATTGCTTGGAAACTATCCGGCAATATGGAAAAGAAGTTCCAATGACTTCAAAAATAAATTAAAAAAGGAAAATGCTATTCAGGCTTTGGCAAAAGAATTAAACGCAGAAGGTAATTATCAATATTTGTTAAAAATTTTCTTTGGTATACAAATATTCAGTCAAATAAAAGAACTAATCATTTATTATCACTATATTCTATAAACAATTTAATAATTTATATTACCTGTATTATATAGAAAATATTATTTTAGTCCCACATGTCATAAGTAGAATTAAGGCTCTACGTGAAAAATATAGAAAAGAAAGACAGAAAATTAATAATGAGTCAAGAAGTAGAATGTCCCAAGGCGAAAGAGAAGAGTGGCATCTTTTTAAGATTCTTTTATTTTTTGATGAAGTTATGACAACACGCAAGTTTGTTTTTTTAAGTTATAATCATTTTGTCATACCTGTTTATAAAACTGTGGCTTCAAACTAAGACATTACAAAGAAACTCCAAACCACATTGAAATTTACACCTGGATATGTATTTAGACAATGATGTTGTCATTTTCAACAGTATATCGATACTATCGATAATTTTACTGTGGTTTGGAGTTTCTTTGTAATTTCATGCCTGTTTATAACTAAACATTGTATAATAAAATAAACATTATTTTTTTCTAGAACTGCATCTAACTTTCCTTCAACATCGAAAATTACTTCCATCGATGACATAAAAATGTCTTATGTTAAGGAAGCTGAATATGTTTTCAGCCAGGATTCGCTATTTTTGGATTTGGATGAAAGTGATTTAGACATTACTTTGACAGGTACCGACATTAAAGAGGACAACGAAACATGTAAAACATCTTCCAGTACTGCTTCCAGCGTTAGGAAAAATTCCAGGACTGCGAAAAAACGAAGAAGGACACACAGAGCCCAGATGGCGATTCAATAGTTGCAACTATTGATACACTCGTTAATACTGCAGAGTCAACAGCATCAAATATTGCACAGCAAGATGAATGTAGTTCCTTTGGGAACTTTATCTCTGATCAATTCATAAAGTTATATATGAAATAAAAATAAAATAATTTGTTACTTTTTAAGTTGTATAAGTATATTTTTCAACCATTGATTTGTGATAATAAAGTAAAAATATAGAGATACATAGTTGCAAAACTATTTAAGACAATTTTCTTGCCATGGAATTTTGCCGGCATTGCTTATAAAATACTCTTTTAGTTTATCATGTAAATGCATTGCATTGTGTTTTGCATTTCGTGTGCCTAATCGTCTAAATGTACCATTCTCCATAGTGTATTTATCCTGTTGTTGGATCACCACTGTCCACATATTTTATATTGCAGTAATGGTATGAGTTCTTTTTTTCATAACCTTTATAAAATTGTGTAGGCAAACTGTAGCTTTTATAACATTATCTACTGTCTCTGGAAAACAGTAAATTGTTTTATGGAAAATACGCCAACGTGCAGCCAAGATCCCAAATGCATTTTCAATACATCTCCTTCCTCGACTTAGTCGATAATTAAATTTTCTTAGACTACCTTCTAAATACTTTCCACTTTAGGGCCTCATTAAACTTGCTTGGAGAGGAAAAGCTTCATCACCCACAAAAATTACTGGAAAATCTGTACTTGTACCAGGCAAGTATTTATCACTAGGTATTTGCAGTATATTATTGTTTAATGCTTTTCCAAAATTTGATTTGCCATCATCACTCTGAGTTCCATAACTACCAATATCTACATGAGTAACATATAATCACTATCACATACAGCAAAAAGAACAACAGTAAAATGTTTCTTTCTTATAATTAAAATAGCAAGATCCACTATTGTTTGGTGCTTTAATTGCCACATGTTTTCCATCTAGTGCACCTGCACAATTTGGTAGTTGCCATTTATTATAAAAATCATTAATAATTTCTTCATATGTTTCTTCATTTGGTGATTTTAAGTACAGCGGCTGTAATACATCCCATAAAACTTAACAAGTCTGTTTGAAAATTTCAAAAACAGTTGATTTTCCTAACCGAAATGCAAAGGAAGTGGAAGAATAACTTGACCTATCTGCTAGAATCCTAAGCAATACAAAAATAATTAATTCTTATCGCTTAATGATAAAATAGAGCTAACAACCGTAATGTAGCTGCTAGTCTTTCACCAGCACTAATTGACGGTCTCTTTGAATTTTTTTTCAAACGTGGTCCTGCTAAAGATAATAAGAAATCGAACATATCCACATTCATTCTCGTATAATTAAAGAACATTTCATGGTCGTTCAATTTCATCTCTTTAAATAAATTGCTGTAATCGCCCTGACTTAGGCGTTTCTGGAAAATCGGGCGAACTCCCCCCCATTTATTATTAGTCTTCCGTTCATTTTTCTTATCGTAAAACTTTTTAATAAGGAGAACTGCTGCTGGTATTAAAAATGTAATTATCGCCACTTTCCGCAGATTATCCATATTTACAAACTTCAAAATATGCAAGTAAACAGAGGTTATAATTTTAAATGTTTGGGTGAGATACAAAATGTATAAAGCACGCATGCGCGATAATCTGCACTAATCTTTATGTGAACGAACAGTTTATACTGCCTACTCTGTCAGTTGCACTACCATTACCAAATGCACTAAGCCAATTGTGAACGAAACTTTAGGATTGAAAGGACCGTCTCCAGCGATGGTGGCTTCCCGATGAAGTTATTTTGATGGAGAAAATATTGAGTTGTAATTCTATTCGAATAAAAAAAAATCAGTCTCGTTACTTTATTTACACAGCTCAACCATCGACTAGCTGCTGATTATCTGTAAGACGTATGTAGAAAACGTTTGCGGCCACTACATTGATTAAACAAAAAGCACTAAAACACCTTAACCAAACTAAAGCACAAAAAGGCTAAATACGTATTTCGACAACTATGTTGTCATCAGAATCTAGTGACAACACATTTGAATTTTGCGCAACAATATATGAACTTGAAAATAATAGTTGCAATAATAAGAGTTTGGCGGAAATGTGGATAATTGGGGTGGGAGATTGCCGGTATTTTGTCTACAAAACGTTAGCCGTTAATAATTTGTATTCCACAGATGAAAGTAAAAGTAAACATGAAGAATTAAAAAAAAAATTATGTGTAATTAAATTTTCGAAACTTTTCATCCAACCTGTATATTAGAGAAAAAAAGGTTACTATACATAAATATTTGTTTACTATTGCGGTATTAAAGAATAAATTTCACATTATTTAAAATGATATTATCTTTCGAAAAAAAATTTAGCACTTAAATTATTATTTAAAGAGTCTTCATTTTGAGCAGTTTCGCGTCAAAACGATGGCAGTCTTACATTAGAATACAAGTCAAACACTGCATTAAATATAAATACACGTATGACTTTATTGATTGACTAGCAAGCGAAAGCAAACCGTAAAAAAAAACTGTTTAAATTGTAGACCCTCTAATTGTTGCCGATAAAAACGATAAATTCGACTTATCGTGACCTATCGTACTATTTGTAACGTCAACACGATACGTTAAACTACCACAGTCCAATAGGCCGCTATGAGTCGTCACATTTTACTTGCGGAACTTTATTATTCACTTTTAATGATCGTAAATTTTATGTTTAACAATGTTGTTTTAAATTAAACATTTGAACAAGAAAGTATACTGATAATTCACAGATCAGGATCGTACAGTTAATACAGGTGAAATTCAAAAGTACACTTTAAATATATTTTTATGCTTATATTTCTCATCGGGCAAGCGTTATTTCCTTTGAAAGCAGTTTAAATATAATATTACGTATAATATGCGTGTAAAGGTTGTAGCAAATTTGTTAAAAATCGTTGAAAATTATATCTTGACTAAAAAGATATATACAGTCTGATCCACGTACTGCTAATGCTATGACGTCATGGACGTTGTTTCTTAATAAATATACAAATATATTTCTTATTCAGTATCTGAAATCTACCCACATTAATAAGTATTTACAAATAAGGTATGGGTGATGTGGTGCAGCCACAGTAAAAAATATTGTTATTACTTTTCAAATATATACACATATACACATTCAAAGTTGAAAAGTTACTAATTCAGCAAGTCTGTAAAAAAAATATATTTTGTGGAATTTAAATACAGTAAATCTCACCCCCTCAACAGATCCCTCTAAAAATCAGTCAAAAATATTTTGGAGCTTTTATATTTGTAAATTTGAAATACCTTTTCAACTTTCAAGAAAAGTTTTTCAATTAAATAGAAAGGTTATCTTTGTCACTATTTCTTCAAATAATATTTTGAAGAATGTCGATAAATAAGATATTCTATATAACCAACGTATTCCAAACAGTTGATATTTTGACATAATCCTTGTATACTGCTTTTGTTCTAATTATTTACATATTTTATTATTGAATCTTCAAAGTATGTATACGAGGTATATGTTTTACAAGACTAGTAGAAGGAAAATTTATTTATTTATTTCATTTTATTAGTATTGAAAAAGATATTCTAGTTGAAGACCTGTGCAAATCTCTAAAGAAAAATTTAAATACTTATGCTATTATAAAAGTGACATAAACAATCTTTTCTGAATCTGCCTGTATATATGCTGGTTTTTCTAAAATTTAGATATTAGTTGTATTCAAAGACGTGGTTTCCAAAAAAAAAACATGCTGGGGGTTAATTTTTTTTTTAACAAAATGATATAAATTAGCGGTGGATGCGGGGGGGGGGGGGGGTTAAACCCCAAATCTCGGCCAATGGTTATAGTATAACTTTATTTTTTATCTACTTTACATTTATACAATTGAATAAAAAATGCTGGTTTCTATTTAATAAAAAAAAGACCCTTGACGTCATAACTTTTACAGGCTGTACGAGGCAATGTTCGCAATAATCTGGTACTGTGTTCCAAGGCTGATTATAAACAGGAAAATATATAAATAACAAATTTTGAAAGAATTTAATTTTTCTTTAATCGTAATTATACCCATATTTTTCGTACATTTTGTGTTTTGTTTTGGCAATTCACAGCATTGACATATGTTTTCATACGAATTCGATATTTAAAGACAATTTAGACACACTTGTATTTCTATTTAAAAAAAAAAGGATGTTTCAGTAATTCCAAAAGGTTTAAAAACCAAGGAAGATTTAAAAATGTGACTGACGTTAAAATGTTTTCAAATAAAAGTTTTTTTTATAGGTATCTAAGCTCCCATGCCCGCGGTAATTTTAGCATTTTAGTCATAACCACAAACTAGTCCCGAAAAGATGTTTATAATGTCAGCAATAATATTTTTTTTTCATGAGGGATGAATTGTATACCGGCTGATCCAACCACTTTGGTTTGATTTGTAATTTTTTAAGAGATGGTACTAGAGATTGGTACTTTAGCACATTTTAATATCAAATGCAATTTTATGAATAGATATATTAAAATTACTTCCAATGACAGTTTAATATTTATTTAATGACAGTTTGACTGGTTTTGCATTAAAATATTTACTTTTAAATCATTACAAAATCACAAATTTATCATAATACTTTTTCTAAAACACGACTCCCATTTGAGGTTACATAATGACATGAATCAGTGAAATCAGTAGGCAAACATTTTATTTTTGAAAGAATTTATTGACAACATCTTTTATAGATAAAAGTCAAATTAATTAAATTAAAATCGGGTATAAGTGTGCTATGGCTGACAGATGGTATACCAAGAAAGATGCAATCTTAATCAAATGACTCAAGCTAAAATATGATAAATATTTTGATTTTGCTTCGCGTAGAAATAAAACAAAATATACAGGTTGTTCCGTTTAAATTTAGAATTTTAATATAATTTGCGGCCAAACCGGAAGTACTATTTACCATTGACAGTTAGACCGTGAATTTTTATTGAGTCGTTTTGTGAAAGCTCCAGATGTGTTTCAATCAACGTTTGAGTTTTTTCCAAGTTTAAACTTAAATTATTGTATTTAAAGTATGATTGAGCTTGCAATGCGCATTGCCTCCAAACCCCCTTAAAGCGTTCTTGTCATTATGGTATAATCGTTTTATTTTACATTTTTAAATTTAATATGTTCATTAATATTATTTATATAAATATTGAAAAGTATAGGACCCAGTACCAAGCCCTGAGGGACACCGCAAACGACAGGCTTCAACGTTGATGATTCATAACCGTTGTCAACATATTGATGTCTATTTGTCAGAAAGCTGCCGAGATATAAAAAGGGATGTCCTATAACCCTATAAGTCTTTAATTTATTTTTTTTATTTACGCGTTTAATTTAACAACATCTAAATATGTTAAAATCAATAAGCATAAATCCCCTAAATACCCAGTCAGGAGTCTATATGTTAAATGTAGTGATTGCCCTGAAATTTACGTTGGCCAAACAGTAAGAACGTTTGAGAAAAGGATGTCCTAACATTTAAGTTCACTTGGAATGGGAAAAACCGATTCATCATATGCGAACCACTTTCTAGAGTTTTAGTTACAACTTAAACATTTTACATATAAAAAATAAAGAAAAACATTTAAACTTATTATAATCTCTAGAATTTAATGTTAAACAGCAGAAGTTCAACAATGTATTATTTAATAATTAGTACGAACAGAACAATTATTAATGTGAACGCGGTTTTTTTTTTTTATAAACTTGCACGAGATAAAATGTTATGGTTTTCAGATTTGGATTCTGTAATATAGAATTTACAAAACATTATTCGCTTTTAGTGCAAAAAAGTTCCAACATTGCTGCCTAGTATTATTATTATACGATATTTTTTTAAGAAAATGGATGATCCGTAAAAAAATTAACTTTTTATTTTGAATCAGTCATATCGTAATGAAATACTATCTTCAAAAACTCCCACTCTTTTTGCATATTGTTCAAGGGTGACATAATCAGTGACGGTAAGTTTCTTTTTGATATATAAAGTACATTCAATATTTTTCGTATCTTTATCTTGAGCGATTGCATTCTGAGCACCAATAATAATTCTACAAAATACATTCAAATCGTTTGCACAAATGAAAACACAACTGATGCTTATTATTAAGTCATCAACAAATATGTTAAATAGTGAAAATCTCAGGTTAGATCCCTGCGGCACTCTAGTAATAGAAATATAAATCCTTGATTTGCTACTTTATTATACATATATATATATATTTTAATTTAAACACTTGTAATCACTGGTGATCAGCAATGAAAGTTCTATTTAAAATCAAATTTTAGTGAAATACCTTTTCAAATTTATTTCAATTCACAGCAAAACTCTTTCGATATCAACGTGTACTAAGTTAGAAAATCTCTAGTCCTATGTTTAAGAAAGTTACCGGGGTGAATCGAGTGAGTAAAGTATTATACAGAGTGAACCGAATTAAGTGCGAACATTGCTTTAGATGTTGATTACTTTGAATATCTTCCGTTATATCTATTTTATAACTTTACAATCCCGATCTGTAATAATACTAATAATAATAATAATAACAATGATGATAAAACAAAGATAGGTTTAAAACTTATCTGTATTCCATAATACACATGGTAACCCTTTTTTAATGCTTGATCGAATACGAAAACTCTGATAAATAATAAATACTCTCTCTTCTTTTTTTCTTTTAAATTAACCTATACATAATGCAATTTGTAAAGTTTCCTAAACGGTTATCGGCTGTCGAATGTTTTTATTCACTACGTAAAATTTGTGTTTTTTCCCTATGACGCCCCACATGACCGCCACATTCTCAATAATAACATTGATAGGTATAGTCAAAAGGGCACCCACGATACACAACAGAAATCGAAACAGTCCGAATCTGTAGACGGTGAAGGATTTCACCACACCAAATATATACATGTAAATGTTCACCGCACCAATGAACGCGCACACAATATCGATTATGGCGTAACACGGTATGGGACACAGTCCCGCCAATATGACGTTGGAAGTGGACAAGGGTAGGGTCACCCATGAATAGATCGAAATGGCCAGGAGGATCTTCTTGCGGAAGGGCGCCGCTTTGGAATGCACCACCAGAAGGATACCCTGGAGCCAGCGCTTCCTCTGCTGCACGAAATCCCACAGGCTGAACGGACTCTTCTCCCACATTTCGCCTTCGATGAAGGTGAAGCTGAATCCCTGGTCTAGGGCGCGCATGGCGAAGTAACAATCTTCGGCCACAGAACCGTCCATTCCGTTGTCGAAGGAAACTCTCTTTTCGGCGCCAAGCTGCAAAAGGAAATTGAAAAGTATTAGAAGCAATATTATCATGGCGCTTGCAGGCGTTTTGCGGATGGATGGATAAGGAAAGAGACAGTTAATAGGACTAATAGTGCACCTGCGGATAACAAAGATGCGAACGTAATTTACTCATATCAGATTGTCAGATCCAGTGGAATGTTATATTTGTAAGTAGAGATACCCTGCGCGCATTGCTACGCCAAAAAAAAACATTTTTTATCGGCAGCAAATATCACAGGAACACTCTCCAGACTATACTAGATTTTTCCTGAAAATTTCATCAAAATCAGTTCACCGGTTTCGGAGTCTATAGGGAACATACACACCCACCCACAGACATACCTACATCCACTTTTAATCTAACCACTGAATAATCATAGGTGATACAATGTAAATAAGATCATTAGTGCAACTTCATGGGTTAGTACTAATCTAACCACGGAATTATCACAGGTGATCCGCTATCAATAAGGTTAAATGATGGAAAATGTTTTTATTTTTAGTTCGATCCGCACCAGACTTCACAGGAACACGCTCCAGACTATGTTAGAAATTTCCTGAAAATTTCATCAAAATCGGTTCAGCGATTTCGGACTCTAAAGGGAACGTTTTTCATATTTGTATCAGACATCTTGCATATATTTTTTACCACTTCTTAAATTCGTAAACAATTAGGTTCCAAATTAAAAAATTCCCCACGTTGGGCGCCAATTCTGTAGTTTTATTTCTTAAAGAATATAAAAGACAATATGTACGAATATATGTACATATAATTTAATTTAATATAATATGAATTTTGACTTTCATGTTCATGATTATTTTACAGTGATATTTATAACATTATTCAATTTTCCTCAATTTATATAATTCAAATAACTTATTGTGTAATAATTTTGTGTACCTATTCTGTATGTAAAATTCTTATACGTCCATTAATTATCCAGCAAGATCTATTCTTAACATGAATGCAAATGATCATTTCGAAACAGCACCTAATTTAGTAAAAATAAGAATAAAAACATTCCTAATCTGACGTCGTGAATTGGAAATTTCAATATTCGAGTCCGTGAAACTAGACTCCACAAAATCGTCTAGACAATTTCTCGGAACTTTGGTATACAAAAATATAGAATATTTTACACAAGCATAAAAAGAGGAATTTATTACTGTAATCTGTCAGTTAAATAGTCTATGCTTCAAAAAACAAAAAGATTATATGAAATCCATTTTTTTTATTTTGATTTTGTTTAACTAATCCTTCCTTTAGCAGACTATATAATTACAAGCTAGTGTATAGTGTTTTAAATTCAGATATTTATGCATCTATTTTAATATCTGTATATTTAAAGAAATTGAGCTTACGATTTTTGGGTAAAAACTGATTTTTCGCAAATGTAATACCTGAAGTTGGTTGTTTAGGTCTGGAGACCACATGTGCATTTCTGTCATGCGAATGATTTTTTCTTACACGATAGAAACTCGCATATACGCGCCTAGCCTAAGTATGTTCTTTCAAACAACATAAAGATTCTGTTCAAGGAAAGCAACTTGTTCATAAAATTATTTTTACTAAACACTAGCCATTAAAACAATAAAAGCAAACATTAACAAGAAGAATGATTGGGACAGTCTCACTAATTAATTAATCAATTTAATCTGCCTTAATTTCACACATATCACTAAAAAAGTCAATTTACGTAGATACTTTATTAAAATACTTAGAAATATTTTCTTACTTTCACACCATATTATTTACACCGGAGAAAAATTACTGCGGTTTGTTTAGATTATGCACCCTGACCACTCTCAGTACTGACGTCAGAGAATTATCGCGCATTAAGATAATTCTCTGAAGTATTTTAATAAGGAATCTACATGAATTGACTTTTTTAGTGATATATGTGAAATGTGTTCTAATGATTTACTATAGTTTAACACAGAAAATACTTGTATTTTCAGATTTATAGACAATACAACATTGTGTTTACAACAAACTGTGGCTGTTTCTTCTGAAAGATTTTATTTATACCTACCTAGTAAATAATTTAATCTTTTCACATTTAGATCCTTCAAAAATGAAAATATAATTATCAAACAATTTTGTACTGAACTTGTATATGCAAAGCCTTTATTAAAATAACTTTCTAGGCTATACAATTTAAATATTGTTTCTTCAAGTATATTGCTTTGTATTATTGATATAGTTAATCTTTTCATAAAGATTTTCAACAGAATAACGAAGAAAAAACAGTAACTTTGTTGTAAAGACAAAGATATATTGTCTATAAATCTAAAAATCATACCTAACACCAAAAAAGGTCAATCTCTGTATATACAACACTTTTATAAAAATTACTTTGAAATAGTTTCTTTTTTAAATCTATATACTTTACACGCGATAAAAAAGTATCCGATTTGTTTGGATTATGAACCTTGACCTAGGATAATAGTTACGTCAACAGAAAATACCTGCATTGCATGTTCACTGGATCCGGACCTGTATGTTATTTTGAAACGATTTCGAACGTATTTACTTTTCATGCACAAAACATAAATCGAATACTTTTTTAAAAAAAAATCAAATTAAATTGAAAAAAAATTCTTTTTCGTACAAAAACTTTGCATTTGCAAACATAATTTGATTTCATACTTGTGGGTTTGGTATTGTAATATGTATCATTTTAAATTACTCCATGTTTCTCTCGTCCTTCATGACGCATATGTAATTATTTATGTTAGTGTATTTAATTTGACACTTTGTATTAATTGGCAATATTGTATTCACATAATATCTTTTATTTAATCAGCAGGTCTGATAAAGATGGAGAATTACAATCGAAATGTCACGTTACGTTACATAAAAATGTGAATTTTTCAGTAGAATGTAGAAAACTTTAAATTTTAGGCTTATATTATCTTTTTGACTAATAATTAGACGGAGAATACAAAAATGTAATAATTTACAGGATATTCCATTTAAAAAACTGTAACTACGGTTAAGTTATGGAACACTGGGTATAATACAAAATAAATTTAAACGCTTCGTAATATCTTTTCTCTTAAAGTCACAATCTGCCTTTCCCAGGGATATGACTCACCCTGTATATAGAAATCAAATAATAGATCTGTTTTTTGGGTGTAGCGGGTTGCCATTTATAGGCTTAATTTAATAATAAAAAACCATATTATTTAACGTTTCGACTCTTTAATGATCCACATAACATTTACTGTAATAAAAAAATCTCTTTATCAAAAGGTATGTTAATGATTGTATGGCAATGTTAATGGAACACAAAATACAATACATAAATTCCAACCTAAACTAAATTCCACATTAGAAACAGAAAAAAAACGAATCAATAAATTTCTTAGATATAACACTAATTAAACGGAACAATAGAATTCTTACAAAATGGTATTTGAAACCAAAATTATCAAAACGATATCTAAATTGTAATTCAATTCAACCTATTCATCACAAAAAAAAAGTGTAGTCATAGCTTTTCCAGATAGCGTCATCAATCTTACAAATCAATTATATGTAAAGCTGTCATCTAAAAAGCTTCAATGACTAAGAAAATGTAATGGAAAAAATGAAAATGTGAACAATTAAGCATAGAACCATCGTTATTATTCATGTATTATCATCAAATTGTATTGATTTATCAAATACGGGCATTCAGTAACACCACACAAATAATATCGACGCAAAATACACAATTATATCTTTGACATATAGTATTATTTGTGTGAAAACATTAGATGATCGTCTTTGGTAAACCAGGACCATCTAATTAATCCACATGATTGGTACGCGATGCCCATTCCTATTTTTACATTACCTATTCTTTTAATTGTGCAATTTATGTCGACATTATTTGTGTGGTGTTACTGAATGTCCGTATTTCAAGGGGGCGTACTTGACAATTTCCCATTAAATGCAAGTAAAAGATAGGTGAAAATTATTCCTAACAAAATAACGCGTTTTTATACAATTTTCATTTAACACTTTTTTATCTAGCTCCCTACGAAGGATAGGGATGGCGTAAAAAAAAATTCATTAACTCATCAAGAAGAGATTTTTTTACAGAATGAAGCGTATGTATGTAGAGTTCCAAAATTATTATTTCTGGTTTACAAGTCGCTTTTGCATGTATTGATTTTATCTTGTAATAAACGTTATTAATTGCGAATGCCATTACAGTAGATATATGTATGTAATCCAAGCATGGCATGTTGTGTCTCTGATAAGAGATTAATGTGATGTTATATTATAAGCATCAAAACGTAAATATTTTGTTAAGAACCATACACCAACACCAACACGAATACACACACACACTGCTAATATATATTTTAATTTATGTGATTCACACGATACAATTTTACGAATGTACAAAAATACGAATGTATAAAAATTTAAGGACACCCTTGGGACCTGTTTCGATAATTTTAAAAATGCCTACAAAATACTCAAGAGCGAATATGTTTTGGCAGTGAAAAATTAGGTCAAATGAAAAAAGAACCTGGTTTCTATGCTAAAAATAATATTTATGTAATAATGCGCAATGTGCGGACAATTTCCGAGGAGCCATACGGAAAAGAAAATAACAGTTCGTTAAAAAGTAAAACAAGAAATACAATTCAGGAATACTTCCTAAAACTTAACTAAAAAAATGAGGTGTGGCCACCACACGACTTTCTTATACGTATGGGCGTTTCAAATTATAGAATTTTAAGAATTTTTTTATACAAAATATATTCAAAATCCTATTCTAAGTACTTTCTATTCTCTTAATAAATTTCTTTAGAATGCATACTTTGCAAGACATCAAAAAAGTGCTACTCCCTAAGACTAAAAGTGCTACTTCCGGTCCGAATTTTGAAATTTCATATATACAAAAAATATTGCAAATCCAGTTCTAAATACTTTCGTACTCTTGATAAATATATATAGAATGCATAACTTACGACATACTTGCAAAAAATCGCTATTCGATAAGAATAAAAGTGGTACTTCCGGTCTGAATTTTTAAATTTTCTTTTATTTGAAAGATATTGAAAATTATGTTTTAAATACTTTTATACTCGTAACGTACTTGTCTAAAAAGCATGACTTGCGAAATATTCGAAAAAAACTGATTTTCGATAAGAGTAAAAGACCTATTTCCGGCAGGAATTTCGAAAAACTTTTTAAATAAAATTATAAATTTTAAGTACATATGAATTCTTTATAAATTTGTTTAAACTTAGTAGTTGACGAATTATTGGCAAAATTCGAAGTAAACTGCTACTTCCGGTCTACCGATTTTACTGAAAAACTAATCAGATCTCAAGAGGGAGATTATACACGTAAATACAAAATTTGGAATTGATATCTACAGCGGTTTGACCGATATCGTGGTCACACACAGGCAGACAGACACACAGAGAGATAGACACACAGACATTTTTAAAAAACCACTTTTTCGGAATCAGGGGACATCATCACAATACTTCCTTATACTTCGTATAAGAAAGTAAAAAGGTTATTAAACTTTTTTCAGTTGCAGTTCAATTTTATTTTAAAGACCGAACTAAAAGACACCAAAAAAAAACAGAAAAAGGCATACAATTTTGACAAAAAGTCTTTTTTTTAAAGTATGGTTTGAAAATGTATTTTTGAGGAAAATAAAATGTTATTAGTTAGGTACAGTAATTTTGTTGTTGTTTATCTATTTCTATGCCTTCTTTGGAATTTTATGCCTGTCTTTTTTGCCAAAATTTAATGCCTTTTTAAGAGCCTTTTTCTGTTTTTTGGGTGCATGTTAGTCCGGTCTTTATTTATTAGGACAAGTTTTAATGTGTTATTGTTGGAAGAGTATAAAATGTTGCATTCGAGCGGTAAATCTCGGGGCAAAGCAAAACAGACGTATAGCTGCATCATTTTCTGCATATCTCAGCATTCAGATTTGCTAATATGACGTTTAGGAAAAAAGGCGTGTAGAAATTTACTCGGACTATATTAAGTAAACAGTTCGGCACCCAGACATACTTTTTATGATTTCTGTTGTTTCTAACATCAAAAACATTTTATATTTAAGGTTGGCAACATGTAATGTTAGTAAGTAGTGAAGATGTAGATAGCAATGGCGCTATACATGTAGTTATAGTTGTTTGTAATATTGTTTCTAACAGTTAATAATATAGAGATTGAGTAGTTAAAACAATCTTTAATTTACCCAAAATACCACGTATGAACAATAGGTTATGTGGCCCAGATAACGCGATAGCGCGGGTGAAATTAATTGTAAGTTGTGTGCTCTGAATAATCTCAAAAAAGATGGCCGTAAATTTTCTATCTAGTGTTCTCAAGCTTAAAGGTCGAGAAAACTACAGTGATTGGGCTTTCGCAGTGAAAAACATGTTAGTTTTGGATGACTTGCAAGGATGTTTGGACGATAAATGCAAAGACACAGAAAAAGATGGAAAAGCCAAGGCGAAGCTGGTTCTAACGATAGACCCTTCTCTATATGTGCATGTAAAAAATGCGGAAACGACATTCGCATTGTGGACAAATTTAGAGAAATTATTCGCGGATACCGGGTTCTCAAGGAAAATCGGTTTGCTGCGTGCATTGATTTCAATTCGACTCCAAAGTTGTGATTCGATGGAACATTACGTTACCGAATTGATCGAGATAGCTCAGAAGTTAAAATGCACGGGCTTTACGATTGATGATGGATGGATTGGTTCATTGTTATTGGCGGGTTTAACGGAAAAGTATGCTCCAATGATAATGGCGATCGAGCATTCGGGAATCGATGTGACTGTAGACAGTATTAAAACAAAGTTACTAAGCATGGAATCGGTTGGCAGTGCGGGCAGTGGTGCTTTTATCAGTACGAAAAACGTAAATTTGCGAAGCAAACGTCAACAGGTTGGTAATACAGTGAGTAACTCTAATCGAAAGCTGAACACACCCAATACAAATGTCAATATCAAATGTTATAAATGTAAACAAATGGGTCACTACAAGAACAAATGTCCGAATAAAGACGAAAATAAATCCTTAAATGCATTTAGTGCGATATTTTTGGCTGGGGAATTTAGCAAAGAAGACTGGTATATTGATTCTGGTGCTAGTACTCATTTAACGATACATTATGAATGGTTACAAAATGTTTCTGAAGATGTTGAAATGCAAGAAATAATAACAGCAAACAATGAGAGACTTTCTGTACAGGCTAAGGGTGATATAAGTGTTACATCAAGAGTCAATGGACAAAGTCATGATATTAACATAAAGAATGTCATGTGTGTTCCAGGTTTGACAACAAATTTACTCTCGGTGAGCCAATTACTACGTAATGGAAACAGAGTAAAATTTGAGAAAAATTGCTGCAAGGTATACAATACAAACAATGAAGAAGTAGCCGAAGCTGAACTGACAAACAATGTATACAAGTTAAAGCTCAAGGTGAAACAGCAGTGTTTATGGTCCTGTTCACCTACAACTGCAAGTGCAACAAGTGAAGTTTGGCATCGTAGATTAGGGCATATCAATCACAAGGATCTATGTAAGATGCAAACTGGTGCAGTAGATGGCATGGTGTTGAAGTCAAAAACAGATAATACAAACAAATGTATAATTTGTTGCGAAGGTAAGCAATCAAGATTACCATTTAAACATCAAGGTACAAGAGCAAAATCTGTACTGCAGTTAGTGCATGCTGATGTTTGTGGTCCTATGGAAAATAAATCTATAGGAGGATCGAAATATTTCTTATTGTTCGAAGATGATTTTAGTAAGATGGTTTTTGTATATTTTTTAAAAAATAAAACAGAAGTGTTTAATTGCTTCAAAGACTTTAAAGCTCTAGTAGAAAATCAAAAAGGCTGCAAAATTAAAACGCTAAGGTCTGATAACGGTGGAGAATTCTGTAACAAAGATATGCAGGAATTTCTAAAAAAAAATGGGATCATTCATCAAAGAACTAATCCACATACACCAGAGCAGAATGGAGTATTAGAGAGGATGGACCGTTCTATAATAGAAAAAGCGAAGTGTTTATTGTTTGATGCTGATCTGGAGGTGGCTTTATGGGCAGAGGCTGTGAATACAGCAGTTTACTTGAAAAACAGATCTGTGACGGCTGGGTTAGATGGCAGAACACCTTTTGAGTTATATTATGGAAGGAAACCAAACATTGATCATATTAGAATTTTTGGAAGTGTTACAATGGTTCATATCCCAAAAGTGAACAGAACAAAATGGCAGAAGAAATCGAAGCAGATGATTTTGGTTGGTTTTGGTGACGATATCAAGGGATACAGAGTTTATGATCCGAACAAAGGTACTGTAACTATTAGTCGAGATGTTGTGATTATGGAAAAAGCCAAAGATGTAAAAGTAGTCATGAACTCAGATCAAGTGGGGGATGCTCCAGAGGAAAATCCAGAACCACAGGATGATTTAGCAAATGATTACGAAGATGAAGCTCCAGACACAGGCACAATAGTCGAAAGTGACTGTACGCCAGACAATTTCCCAGAAACTCAAACAGAAGTGGAAGAAACAGTGCGTCGATCAGCGCGAGTTCCAAAAACGAAAAGTTTTGAAGACTATATAACATACATGTGTTCATCAAGTGACATCAAAATCACGGATAATCCAGTTACCATGGACGAAGCTCTTTCAGGACCAGAAAAAGACCAATGGCAACAGGCGATGATGGAAGAATATCAATCATTCATTGACAATGACGCCTGGGAAATCACCGAAATTCCAGATAGTGCAAGTGTTGTTGATTGTAAGTGGGTATTTCGAAAAAAGCAGAGCAGTGATAATAGTGTGCGTTACAAAGCGAGACTCGTAGCCAAGGGTTTCACACAGAGAAGTGGAATTGACTATGAAGAAACTTTTTCACCAGTAGTTAGACATAGTACATTAAGACTTTTAATTGCCTTGTCAGTAAAACTAGATTTAACTATAACTCATTACGATGTAATGACAGCTTTTTTAAATGGAAAATTAGATGAAACATTGTACATGAAACAACCGGAAGGTTTTAAAGTTTCTAATTGTAAAAACAAAGTATGTAAACTAAAAAAGGCTATTTATGGGCTAAAACAATCATCTAGAGTTTGGTATATAAGGGTAGATCAAGTTTTAAAAGAAATTGGATACAAAAAATCCGAATTGGAACATTGTGTGTATATCAAAGCTAAAGAAAGAAATTTGACAGTGATTGCCTTGTATGTAGATGATTTCTTTGTTTTTTCAAATGATTCTAAAGAAACAAATTTTTTGAAATCACATTTAGGTTCTAAGTTTAAGCTAAAAGATTTAGGAGAAGCTAAACAATGTTTAGGTGTAAGGATCATTAGAAATAGAGAAAAGAAAATCATAACATTAGACCAAACAGATTATATAAACAAAATATTGCATAGGTTTAATATGTCAGATTGTAAACCAGTGTCAACGCCTTTAGAGAAAAACTTAGATTTTACTTTGCATGCTGAAGTTTGTAAAAAGAATATACCCTACCAACAGGCAGTGGGTAGTTTAATGTATTTAGCTATAATGACGAGACCAGACATAGCACATGCTGTAAGTTTTCTAAGTCAATTTAATAATAACTACACAGAGTCTCATTGGCAATGTGTCAAAAGAATTTTAAAGTATTTGCAAGGCACTAGAAACTATGGCCTAATATTCAAAAAGTCCGATCTTGATCTACAGGCATTTGTAGATGCTGACTGGGCGGGAGATAAACAAGACAGAAAATCTTATACGGGTTTTATCTTTGAATTGTCAGGGAGTGCAATTTCATGGGAGAGTCGTAAACAAAAGACTGTAGCTTTGTCAAGCACAGAAGCAGAATATATGGCAATTGCAGAAGCTTCAAAAGAAGCTATATATCTTAAAAATTTGTTGTATGAACTAACAGGGATATCAAATTGTATCACACTGTATAACGATAATATGGGTGCACAGAAGCTAGCTGTTAATCCTTTGTATCACAGACGTTCTAAACACATTGATATACGACATCATTTTATTAGAGATGCTATTTGTGATGGGAGTGTTAGGTTGGTTTATTTACCTACTGATGAAATGTGTGCTGATATTTTAACAAAAGGTCTTTACTCAAATAAGCATTGTAAATTTATAAACAGAATTGGTTTATCAGAAATTTGTTTTTGATGTAGTGGGGGTGTTGTTTCTAACATCAAAAACATTTTATATTTAAGGTTGGCAACATGTAATGTTAGTAAGTAGTGAAGATGTAGATAGCAATGGCGCTATATATGTAGTTATAGTTGTTTGTAATATTGTTTCTAACAGTTAATAATATAGAGATTGAGTAGTTAAAACAATCTTTAATTTACCCAAAATACCACGTATGAACAATAATTTCTTGAAGCTACTCGGTTCTCCAGAACGGCGCCGTTCATATAAAAGAAGAAACTGTCTAATATAAATAATAAGTCATACATAGTCGAAGTAAAACAAGAAACATTTACAATTTCTAAATAGATAATTTTAAAAATAATTAGAATTTCACATGTACACGGCTAGGAGGATAAGTAATTTAAAAGAAACTAAAATGAAATTTCCAATAAAAATGCTTTGCGTCGACATTTGTATACCTAGTTAAAATATTGAAAAAACAACTAATTATCAAGTAAAATACTGTTGTGTTTTAGTAGAAAGTAATAATAATAATATTGTTTTCAATCTTGATTTCATATTAATCTTTGTTTTAAGTATAGTTATAGTTTTGTTGAGTATATAATAAATTAGTAAAGAAAATATAAACAAATACATTTTATGATCGCACCAGACGCATAAATAATATTCTGCCTTTTTCGGGGAATGTGTGAAATTAAAATCTGATATATGTCAGTGTTCAAACACTACTGCAGAGGTGAATACTAATAGTTGTATTATTATGTAATCAGTAAAAATTACCCCTTTTAACTACAACACAGTTTAATAGGTACATATACATAACATGTAGTTATAGTTACTTATTTAAAACTTCTTGAAATGGGAAAACCAAATAGCGGAAAGAAGAAAGTCAGTAATACATTCCGCTTAAAAAAAGGCTGGAGCCAAACAATACATAAAAAATATCGCAGGTAAAAATAATTACTTTCACGTTTGTTAGTTGAGTATACTATTATTTGTTTTTTAACATTATTTCTTCTTACCCCCGGTGCATTTTTTTACTTCTGAGCAACCGTAGAGAATAAGGCAGATCGTATAATTCTAGTGGCACAGAAATCAGCCCGATAGGCAATAAGCACCTAGTATATGACAAAGATAAGATTAAAAGTAAATAAAAGACATGTCACTTCAAATATTGCGGGGAGTCATATTTTAGATTCTGTTTAGGTACCGACTAACCAAGTAGAGTAAAAAATGCATTGCAGAGTCTTACTAATTTTACAACATAATTACATTTATGTATACGTTTAGCTCAACCAAAATCAGCGATCAATAGAAAAGACATTAGTGAGCTTAGTGAATCAATACATCATTTAGTGGAGGTACGCCAGAATGAAAATTCGTCACTGGAGTCAAACTTACAAACACAGTCTTTAGCATTACAGCCTGTAAACGTTGAAAACGTTCTTACGAAGGATGTGAGAAGCGATGAGGTAAAACAACTGAACATTTGAAATTATGATAAAAAATTATAAAAAAATCTTATAGGGTTTTAGACGGACGACGAATAGTAGATATAAAGTACATTCAAAATTTAAAATTTGCTGGAGAAATTCGCTGCGGTTTAGAATCTAAGCTCAAATTCAAATGCGATATGTGTGGACAAAATTTGATTATGAACCTCAATAAATCGGAAAAAAATAGAAATAGACGTGAACACTGCTTTAGTTTCAGGAGCCATAAGTGTAGGAATAGGAAACTCTAACGCGCAGGAATTGTTTACCACCATGTACATAGTCTTCCCCACACCTAAAACTTATGAGACATGTAATGAATTAGTAAGTGATGGGTGGCAAAAGACCGCGCTTGAGGTAATGCAGGCTGCTGTCCGTGAAGAAGCTCAATATGCAGTTGAAGGAGGCAACGTCGACGAACAAGGCATACCTCTAATCCATGTAGTAGCTGACGGTTGTTGGTCCAAACGATCGTATAGAAAAAATTATTCAGCATTGTCAGGAGTGGCAGCAATTGTTGGACAGCATTTTGGGAAGGTACTATTTATTGGGGTTCGGAACAAGTACTGCGTGATTTGTGCAAGGTGGCAGAAGCAAAGCCAACATCCTCCTGAACATAAATGCTACAAAAACTTTGAAGGCAGCTCAACTAGTATGGAGGCCGACATCTTAGTTGAGGGGTTCAAAAACAGTGTGGCAATGTACGGAGTAAAATATTCTAGATTTATTGCTGGCGGTGATTCGAGCACCTATAGGAACATTTTAGAAGCCAGGCCCTACAATAACATTATTGTAGAAAAAATCGAATGCCGAAATCACCTGCTTCGCAATTTTAGCAATAAGTTACAATCTTTGACAACTGACACCAGCTATCCTTTAAATTTGCGTCGTTTGTTACAATTTGTTACAAAATTTGGCTGGTATATTACACCGCCCGTGTTATATGAATTTAACATGCGATAGACTGGTATACAAGACTCTTAATACTAATAAAATATTTCAGTAAATTCACTCTAAACAGGGCACAACTGGAATACCGCAAATTCTATTCCATCAAGACCTGTTTTATGATAATGGAGGTCATTAGTACGTTTTTCAACCACGAAATATAAGTACATGTGGCAAGAAACAAAGGATCATCAATCAATAATCAATTACATCATAAACACTAGAAAAGTACAACCATCACAGATTACACAGGTCTGCAACCAAAACACCCCATAGGATTGTTTGACTGTTTCTTATAGATTCTTACACACTGAAACCGGGGAAAATATTTAAAAAAAGTCAATCACGTCGAGTCAAGTTTTCATGCAAAACTCATGTTTATAGTTTAATTAAGCGGCGTAAAATTGCTCTTTTTAACCTAAAATCTGGTATCCTATACTTGAATCATAAAACCATAACCAATAATGATTTATTTCCTATATTAATTTCATATTTCTAAAAGTGAACAGAAAATGCCAATAATTTCAAAAACGAATATGTAGAAACATTTAGTTGTGCACTTGTTTAGGTACTGTATTATGGCTCTAAGAGAATGTAATTTTTCCAGACAAGTTTCGTTTTATTTGTGGTAAATACACTGTTAAAAGTCAAGAAAGAAACGTAAGAGGTTTTGTAAAGGAAGTTTATTTTGCTTACTTCAAGATAGTGGCGGCTCGGGGCGTGAGCAGCCACACAGACAAGACCGACTCGCCCATTATCGGCGATGTACTCCCAGATGTCGAGCATATCACCGACAACAAACGAACCAGTCCCGTCCACGCAACTGCACCTCCAAATCTGAGGCACCAGCCGCGCCTGCTTCAAGATGAAACTTGGGAATCAAGAGAAATCATGGGCTCCTCATAATGTGTGGAAGATGTGCGAAAGATATTCGCTTGTGGTTTAAGAGTAAGAAAAACTCATTTCGTTTTGTCATTCCTATAATTGGCGTAACCAGTAAAACACTACTCATTGCTGTTTCTTTTCGGTAGATGAAAAAGGCTTTAATACTAAAAATAAAAAGAACGTATTTTATCCATGCCAATCGTCCAGTGTCTCATATCTCATAAATATTAGTTCCACACTCACCTTCAAATTTGGATCGTATTCGGAGTGATTCTGAGGACAGAGACACATGTGAGGTAATGTGTCTCTGTCCTCAGAATCACTCCGGACCAATCTAGCTCAGACTTTTCTACTGATGAAGGACCCCAACCTCAGAGGGAACTCTAGTTAGAGATTTATGCCTTTCTAAAGTTGGAGCTAAATTGCTAGGGTCAGGATTGAAAAATATAAATCTGCTGACACATGAAAACCTCGTTTTTTAGTAATGATGTTCAAAGGCTAATGAAGTGGTTTGACACAGAATATGATCCATCTGAGAGGCGCCTAGTTATTCATTCCTCTAAAACAAAGTCTCAAAGCAATTATGCTGCATAATGGTAATTCATTTGTATCTCTTCTTTTAGGACACTCTATGCACTTGGAAGAAGACTATAATAATTTGTCTATCATTCTTGAGAAACCCAACTATTAAGAACATCGCTGGATGGTTTGTAGAAGCTTCAAAATGGTAACCATGCTGTTGGGTCAGTAGGTAGATTACACAAAATATCTGCTTTCTATGCTTGTGATACAGTCGATCCAGAGACCTCCTCTGGACCAAAACTAACTTGCCACTTTGAGGTGCCTTAACACCCGGAGAAAAAAATGTCAAGAATGTAACTTTCGTTCCGCCTAAAAAGGATTTATTACCACCTTTTCATATAAAATTAGGGCTTATGAAGCAGTTTATTAAATCATTGTTTAAAGATGGAGAATGTTTCAGATACCTGTGTTACAAGTTTCCAAAACTGTTAGAAGCCCAGTTGAAAGGGGAATTCTTACTATCCACAACATACGAAAACTAATACCCGATTCACTTTTTTCAGAAAAAGAAGTTCATTTCCTATGTAAATTCTCTATGTTTTGCAACAAAATGCTGTATGTGATGAAAGGAAATGGAGGTCATTTTTGAATTCAGCACCCTAAAAAATATAAAATTTACCGATAATATCCTATGCAGCTGAAAAGGACTTTTTTGCCGACTTGTGTTACTGACGTGAGAACATTTAGCACATTTAACTCGCCCAACATAGAAGGAACGCGTTTTCCCAAGCTGATTACTGCCCTATCCTGTCTATTGCCGTTAAATATATTCAAAATGATATAATTCCTAATAACCTCCAACTCTGCGAATGTTCTATAAAATCTTGTTTCCGGGAATTCTCAGACTATCACGTAATCATTTTTACCTATTTTTTTTATCTTTCTTACAGTTTGACAGACACTGGTGTAAGGCAATAATTCAACATTATGCTAAATAATCGTTATTATCCAATTATACGATGATCAATGTTCCACGTACATACGTCGGTTGCGAAGTTGTAAGCTTCCGTTCATTTCACTTCCTCTTGTGCAAAGGAGCCTTGAGATAGCCAGCGGGAATAGTCTGAATCGTCGAGTTGTGATCCTGCGTATTTAATTATAGCAGTGCTGGCAAAACAAGAATCCAAGATCAAGGTGCACGGCGACAAGTTTAAATTCTCTCCTTCTCCTCTTCTCGCAGGGCCGAGCCGGCTGGTTTTCTTGCAGACAATTATCTATGTCGTGCATCAGCTTTACGCAACGTGTTGTTTAGCTATAATGTGTGAAGCAAGTAATACAATATCATGACTTGTTATTTGTCGGTAATCATAAATATTGGATAGTTAATGCGACCTTCATACATTTACCTCACTCTCGGAATATTCCACACAATAATAATAATAATTGCCCGTAATTCGTAATTATGTATTATTTGTGCCGCAAAAATTTCGGAGAACAATTAGTTTGTCGAGGATGTCTTTGTATTACGTTAAAACAAATAGATATTCGTTCATGTATTACAAGGAATTAATACATAATAATAGCAATACAATATGTTAATTAAGAAGTTATTAACATATAATATTTGTATAAATGTAAAGGAAAATCATAGGAGTTCCCACTGTTCAGGAAAGAACGATAAATACGCTCAAATTAATGTTTACTTTAATTACTTCCATGTAATAAATTTACAATAAGTAAACCTACTAATTTGTTACAAGATTAAAAAAAAAGCACGGTTTTTATGGGAATGATGTATGTATTTACATAATTTACATATAGTATCAAGATTTTATTTTTGATTACATCGTATGCAGTGGGCGATGATAAAATTATGTAACTCCTTTTTGTTCAAAAGTATATTACTTAATATAATAAATGTGATGATTATACTTATTCAATTTATCGGTTAACACTGTCCATCAAAAACTTCATCAAAACTTAAGAGTAGTATTTTAGTTATTTTTAGTAGTTATTTAATTATGATATTGTTCATTGACTATCTGGAAAAAGGTAAAACAATTAACTCAGAATATTATTGTAACCTACTAGATCAATTGGACGTAAAACTTCGTGCAAAAAGACCATTTTTCACCAAAATAACCCGCTTGCTTGCAAAACTGTTTTGTCAATATCTAAATTCAATGAATTGAAGTACCAATTGCTTTATCAGCCTTTATCTGTTCTGAAACCTGAAACAATTCCTATAGTAGCCGTAGAGGGGTATTTAGTAGACCTTCGGCTGTGGAATAAATTAATGGAGACTATATTGAAGAATAAAATCATTTTTAGAATTATGTATTCTTTATTTCAGTTTCGCTACGCAAACTTCTCACGTGACCTGTAAATCGAAAACAGTTCCCCCTAATACCAATTTGCAGTGTTATCTTTTTATATAATTACTTATTTGAAAATTTCTGGAAGAAAAGCTGATATAGTAGAATTGGTACATATTTAATTTCAATGTTTTTTATTCTGTTTTTTTTTTCTTCAGTCTCCATAAGAGCATCCAAGATACGAATTTTATTAATCAAAACAATTTAGTGATTTAGTCAAAGTCCTGTAGAGTTCGTGTATTTGTTTGATTATATCAATTTGTCCTTGTTTATGAGGTGTTTACCAATTGGTATATTGACAGAAGCGGCTTACATTAGGCCACAACTATTGATATTTTTAGTTCATATTGTGTAAAATAACAAAAGATAACAAAGATTCAATATGTACACATATCGCTAGATTTAGATAAAAAGAGTTTTCTCTAACCAAATAGTAGTCGAAAAATATAAGTGTAGCATAAAAATTTACTAATATTAGACTAATATTCCCTTAGTTCGCTTGACCTGTAATTTGTGTTATAAAATGATACGTAGAAAAATCTCTAATATTACACAATTACATGAAATTGGATTTAGTATAGAAGTAAAGATTTCTCTTTCAAATGTATGCCGGTATTTAACCGCTAATTGTTTAAATAAACAGGAGAGTTCTTATATCGCAAATTACATTTTTCACTTGAAATATTTTTGTTATTAAATAATTGTAATTACTTTCATCGCTGCACGTTGATAAAGTTTGGAACAAAATTCCTACAAGCGTTCTATAATGCTTTTAAGAAGATCGCACGCTCGGACAGGTCAATTTCTTTTTTAAAATGCCGTCTTTTGACGAAAACTTGACGTCATCGGTTTTTACACAATCACATCGTTTTTTTTAAATAACAACCTTCAATGTTTTTTTTCAGTTTTTAATAGACATTCTTCTTACTCCTTAAACAGTGATGTAGAAAAATGTGTAGGTACCTTAGATAACAATTTTTTTGAATAAACGACTCATCTACAAAGTAAAAATTATTTTAACAAAAATCTTAATTTAAATCAATTTAACTGGGAAAACTTTGACAGTTATCTAAATTGTAAAAAGCCAGTCTAAATTTTGAAGTAATTTAACTTGGAAAAATTTGAGTTATCTAAACTGTAAAAAGCCAGTCTAAATTTTGAAGTAATTTAACTTGGAAAAGTTTGACAGTTATCTAAATTGTAAAAAGCCAATCTAAATTTTTAAGTAATTTAACTTGGAAAAGTTTGACAGTTATCTAAATTGTAAAAAGCCAATCTAAATTTTTAAGTAATTTAACTTGGAAAAGTTTGACAGTTATCTAAATTGTAAAAAGCCAGTCTAAATTTTGAAGTAATTTAACTTGGAAAAGTTTGACAGTTATCTAAATTGTAAAAAGCCAGTCTAAATTTTGAAGTAATTTAACTTGGAAAAGTTTGACAGGTATCTAAATTGTAAAAAGCCAGTCTAAATTTTGAAGTAATTTAACTTGGAAAAGTTTGACAGTTATCTAAATTGTAAAAAGCCAGTTTAAATTTTGAAGTAATTTAACTTAAAAAAGTTTGACAGTTATCTCAATTGTAAAAAGCCAATCTAAATTTTGAAGAAATTTAACTTGGAAAAGTTTCACAAATATCTAAACGGTAAAAAGCCAATCTAAATTTTGAAGTAATTTAACTTGGAAAAGTTTGACAGTTATCTAAACCGGAACTGTAAAAGAGTTGTCTCGAGAAAATCGACCAATAAGTGATAAATAAGTTAAAAATATTACTTTAAGCAGAAAAACACCATCATATTTCTACAAGACAGCTTGCCATAGTGTCATTTTTTACATCAACTGATCAGTGCATCGCCATAACTGTAGGTACTGGTCATGGGACAATCCCCATTGGATTCAAGAATCACAAAGTCAACATCAATACAAATTAAATGTAAGAGTGGGAATGATAGGACGGCGCTTTTAGGAGCTTATTTTTTTGAAGGAAACCTGACTGCTGCCCATTATTTTTTTTTTTTTGCAAATTTATTTGGTGCCAGCAGTGGCAGCTCTTTTTTCTAATAATGAAGAAGGCGACGTACATCAGAATACATATTTGGTTTCAACAAGATGGGGCGCCTCCTCATTTTGGCATAGAGATCCGTCAATACGTTGATGCTATATTTACAAGAAAATGGATAGGCCGGCGAGGACCAATTGAGTGGCCAGCGCGTTCCCCCGACCCAACGCCCTTAGATTTTTATCAATGGGGTTACTTAAACTCAAAAGTTTATTTCAATAGAACCACCTGGAAGATTTATAACAGAGAATTCGTTACGCAATACAACAAATTAGGCCACATATTATTGAGCGCAGTATAGAAAGTGTTTACTGTCGTGCTGGTCAATGCCAAATGGTTGTATGATAGCCTCATCGGACTGTACATTGCGTTTTGCTTCTACAAAGATATCAGATCGCACTCTCTTAACATACACGTGTCTCTTGTATCGATGAAGTTGTCCATTTAACACTTCAATTGCTTCTCCAATGGTCCCTTCTACTATAACCAATTTATGTAGCAGTCAAAAGTGTTAATAAAACTTTTTAATTTTACCTCGAGGCTCACATTGTCATGGAATGCCCCTTTTATGAATTTTGTTCCAAACTTTATCATCACACTCTAAATAGGTTCCAGTAAACAGTTTATATTAATTCAGTTATATTTATTATACAAACCTTCGACATAATAAAATGACGTCCTAAAGGTAACACGTGAGATATTTCAGAAATGAATTCATTTTATAAATGTAGCTATAGTCTTCTTATGTATCAATTTTCATCAATATTAATATGTAGTTTTTCAACATAATCGCCATTTAATTGAATACATTTATCTCAACGATTAATTAATTTTTTAAGCTGACGTCAATGAAGTTTTTCGGTGTCTCCTCAATCCACCTATTTATGGCACATCTTGGATTGAGATGGCCTTTACTTGATGTAAATCCATTTTCAATATGAAATAAAACAAACAAACGTTTAAGATTTACACTGTATTTAATAACAACGACAGCTGTTTCGTTACAATGTAGCTTCTTCAGGTTGACATATACAATAATAACTATCTACATACACTTAAAACTTTTATATATAGTGTGCGGTTATTAGGAATTCTTAGAACTAATATATAAAGAACAATTTATTGTCTAAAAGAATCGGGTCTATACAAAAAGTACGTGTGCCTAATATATTGCTAACAGATGTTATGTGTAAAATTAGGGAAACTGTATTACTGACTGAATAGATTTAACTATACTATATACGTATAAGAGTTTTAAGTATATGTAGATAGTTATTATTGTATATGTCAACCTGAAGAAGCTACAGTATAGCGAAATAGCTGTCGTTGTTATTAAATACAGTGTAAATCTTAAACATTTGTTTGTTTTATTTCACATTATTTATGGCACGTTTTACGTCAGTTAAACCCTCAAAACGAACACAAAGGTTTTTTTAAATGTATGTAGGTACAGATGAAAATCACGTTGCGCGAGATCCGGTTAATAAGGCGGATGCGGAAGCAATTCCCATCGCAAATCGTTCAAAACAGCCTTCGTTTTTCTCGCGGCGTGCAAGCTCTTAGACTGTTGCAATAACGAACGCTTATGTAACTTCCCAGGCCGTTTTCTCATAAGTGTCTGCCGCAGTAATCCGAATAATAACTTCGAATAGTATTCTGCGTTAATTGTAATACCTTTTGCCAGATAATCCATGACAATATTCCCTTCGCAATACCAGAATGCAGTAAGCATTACCTTTCCCACAGATGGAACTGCACGCGACTTAAGTGAAGGCCCTTCTTCGGGCTTACGCCATGCTTTAGATGGACCTTTGGTCTCAGGATAGAAATAAGTAATCCACGTTTTGTCAGTGGTTATTATCCGTTGCCAAAATTCATCACCGTAACAGGCTAAAAGCATTAAAATTGGCGAAAAGTGTCAGACCTATTTAGTTTCTGTTCCGGTTTCAACAGTCTTGGTACCCAACGGGCTGAAACCTTGCTTACATCCAAACAATCGTGTAAGATCTCATGAAATTGTCGTTTACCTATTCCAAGACGTACACTAATTTGAGAAATAGTAATTCGTCTGTCCTCTTCCGGCAGCAATGTTTCTTTCATTTACCGACGTGCTCGGGCGACCCCATTGCCTGGATTGTCTCTAATGATGTTCTACCACTTTTAAAACGATCGATCCACTGATATACCTTACTTTTAGATTCTGCAGACTCACCAAAAACTCCTTGCAGACGTTTAATAATTTCTGAAGTTTTCACAAAAAGAAAATTAATTCCTGTTTGAGATTTAGCCGCGTCTTCCATGGTTCCACAAAACTGTTAGAGAAATGCGTCGAAATCAGACTAAACAATATTGCACTGGATAGCTGCATAAACATGTCAAGACTTGTCTATCACCAATACATTGCCTGTAAGTTCTGCGCTATGTTCGCGGATGGATTGTTCACTAGTAGAAACATTTGAACTATTTTATTATGAATAAAACAATATGACCCACATCATTGGTACGCGATGCCCTATTCTTACTTTTTCATTACATATTCTGTTAATTTTGCAATTTGCGTCGATATTATTTATGTGGTGTTACTGAATTTGATAAATCAATACCATTTGATGGTACTACATGGATAATAGCGATGGTCCTATACTTAACTGTTCACATTTTCACTTTTATACATTTCATTTTTTTGCATTACATCTTGTTAGTCATTGAAACTTTTTAGATGACAGCTTGTTGTCAAATTGTCATTTTATAGTGCCTCTACACCAAGATAAATATTCACTTTTAATACATTTCTTGTATATTCGGCAAAGAATTTTATAACATATATTTTAAAACAATATACATTTATGATGAGTTTGTCAAGAAAATGATAATTTTATCAACCCTGCAAAAAGTGTTTAAAGAATGTCACGTCATGAAACTGAAAGGCACCTGTTCAAAATTTTTGAAATAACGAAGGCTGTGCACATCTCCGAAGAACGCCAGATGTTGGATACGTCTTTTGCAATCTTCTATAAATAAAAACATACATGTATATGTATAAGAAGTAGTACATTGATCACCTTCAACAACTGTTTATTTTTCGTATTTATTCAAATATTTCTAACATTACTGCTAAATACATAATCCACACAAATTTTACAAGGCCAATTCGATACTATAACGACATGACTTCAAAAAAAAATGCAGCAAATAGATTAATGTAATTTAACCAATAATAATAATTGCTCATATCGCGTGCGTGTCAGTCGCCCCCAACGTGAATCATGCCGGACCGCAAATAATCATTGCCGAAGCAGCTGAAAAGTATATATTCATCTGGAAGGGAATTTCAAGAATTTACAAGTGATAATTACAGAGTTATCTTCGTCTTTATTAATGTCACTTGTATGTATGCTAATTGATTTTTTTTTGAAGAAGCAGCATATGTAACTAGATATGATGAACTGGATCACGTCTCACGATATAAATTAACGTAAACATTAACGAGCGAAGGATAATAATGAGAGTTTTGCAAATGTAAGGTTAAATAGGTTCACGGTACAATGCCCTCTGTGCTTAGCATGAAGCTTTTTTGCTAGATTAACGTTAACTTTAAAATATAAAAACTTAAATAAAGAAATAATAAAAGACAATATTTCCACAATAATTTTTTTTTATACTGACAAAACCTTATACCATAGGATAGACTGTGTTATTTTATTTTCCATTCAAATACCTCTTGGATTACTCCAGACTTATTTGAAATAAAAAATAATCTGCTTATGTTAAAAGAATTCAGCCAACAATTTCCCATTTTTGTGAATGAATTTAAGAACTATGAAAAATATTACAAAAATTTTTGTTAAAAACAAGCAATATGATATGAATGAAACCTTCATTAATTCTTCTTCTAATAAATCGAAGGCGGCTTGGTCTATTATTCATAACAGACCTAACAGCAGCAAGGCTAATACTTTACCTGAGGGTAACACGCTACGGCTGTGTGGAGAATTTAATGAATATTTTATATCTCTTCCATCGAAGCAAAAGGAAGGATGATATTAACTTTGATAATATCAACACCTTCATGCAAATACGAAATTTACCTCCTTTTTACATTTAGCTGGTACTTGAAAATGAAGTTGAAAATGCTACTAAGAAGTAGTAATATATGTTGAGCACTTGTGAAATATAAAAATAATAAAATAAAACAACTTTTTCACAAAAATTAGTTTAATAATTATATGTCACATTTCGTGTGCACTGCACACATCGTCAGTAGTAACTGTTTAAACATATTACCTACGAGACATTTTATAATAAGAAAAATGCATGTTATAAGACAAATTTTAAAAGTACGGTGAAAAAACCCTACCTTTAAAATTTGTCTGGATAACATGTATTTTTCTTATTATAAAATGTCTCGTAGGTAATATGTTTAAATAGTTACTACTGACGATGTGTGCAGTGCACACGAAATGTGACATATAGTTATTAAACTAATTTTTGTGAAAAAGGTGTTTTATTTTATTATTGCTATTAAAAATTTAAGCACATCATCTTCAACATGACATGATTGTATTTCATCATTAGTAATAAAATGTGCTTCACCTTTAATCGTTTCAGTTCTGACTTATATGATTAATATCTCTTTTGAAAAAGGAATATTCCCTTCTAGTTTGCAGCTATCCACAGTACGGCCAGTGTATATGTATGTATATGTGGTGATAGAAAGTGTGTAGGTAATTATCGACCTATAAGTTTGCTATCTGTTTTCGCTAAAATTTATGAAAGCATTATGAACAATCAATTCAAAAATTATTTGAATAATTTTGATATAGTTTTTGAAAATCAACATGGTTTTTGGCAAAATAGGAGCACTAGTACAGCTCTATTTAATTTCTTAAAGACAGTTTATGAAACTTTGGATACCAGTCAACAGTGTCTTGGTATCTTTATTGACTTGTCCAAAGCGTTCTAGTGAACCACAAGGTTTTACTTCACAAACTAGAGCACTATGGTATTAGGGGCATTCCTAAGCAATGGTTTGAATCTTACCTTACAAATAGTAAACAAAGCGTCAAAATAGGAAATTACCAGTCATCCTACATTAGTATTGACAGTGGTGTACCTCAAGGGTCAATATAAGGCCCGACTACTTTCTATTACTAGTTCTTTACGCTGATGATATAAGTATATACTTACTAATAAAGTCAGCAAGTGTTTGTGGACTAAACAGTGGAGTAACAGACATTTTCAATCATATTCATAGATGGATGGCCTGTAATACGTTAGTCATTAACAAGGCCAAAACTAAGTTCGTATATTTTCATAATACAACTAAAGTTGTGACTAATGTTGAAATAAATGGCAATATTTTTAACCTGGACTCTAGTTTACGTGTACTTGGTCTTACAATTAATGAGAACCTTAAATGGAACTCACATCTTGATAATGTTTGCAGTTGTCTATCAAAGGTATGTTTCACACTAAGGCAGTGGCTGCTCTTTAATGAGAGCAAGTGAGCAATTGCACCCCCTGGAATTTTGAAACAAAACAAACCAAGCGGCGACTAACTGTGAAAGTATTTATTTATTACGTATTCAAAGTTATTGAACAGGAACGTGGCGTGTGCGGCGCACGTAACAACCTACATGCACCGATCGTCGTCACAGATATAATGACGACTAACAGCGCACGGATGTAAACTATTCGAATGTTTATCCCTTCCACCGAGAGAAACATACCCATGAGCAAAGCCCTACCGTTGCTCCGTTAAGCCATTAACATTACATTGAAGGTGGGGAGAACTGTATTTTGTTCTACTTCCATAACGTATAATACATATCCTGTGAGCAAGATCCCCAGTCTGCTCACCGCTGTTGGTTCTGCATCTCCACATAATACGTAACGGTCCCGCTTGATTTAATATGTTTATCTATGTACAGGGGTCGATTAATATTTTAATAATGATTTGAATTAAAATACGATAATTCCAGAACGCGTATGCCCCGTTTCCTTAATGGGGAAAAGGATTGTTTTTAACATTGATGTGCCCTTATGTAATAATTTTATTTAAACGATTACGCATACATGCAGAGTGGGCGGAGCTAGCTGAAATTAATTTCTCTCTTCTGATTAAAGTAAATTTCGGCACTTGAAATGTCAAAAAAAAACAAAATGGCCGAAGGATTTTTTGAAAATTAACGTATAAATGTGAAATTTTAGATACCGGGGTGTCTTAGGTCGCCGATCACAAATCCAAAATCAAAATGTCAAAAAAAACAAAATGGCGGAAGATTTTTTTGAAAATTGACGTATGAATGTGAAATTTTAGATACGGGGGTGTCTTAGGTCACCGATCACGAGTCCATAATCAATATGTCAAAAAAAACAAAATGGCGGAAGATCTTTTTTTAAAATTGACGTATAAATGTGAAATTTTAGATACGGGGGTGTTTTAGATCGCCGATCACAAATCCAAAATCAAAATGTCAAAAAACCAAAATGGCGGAAGATTTTTTTAAAAATTGACGTATGAATGTGAAATTTTAGATACGGGGGTGACTTAGGTCACCGATCACGAATCCATAATCAAAATGTCAAAAAAACAAAATGGCGGAAGTTTTTTGAAAATTGACGTATGAATGTGAAATTTTAGATAAGGGGGTGCCTTAGGTCACCGATCACGAATCCATAATCAAAATGTCAAAAGAAACAAAATGGCGGAAGATTTTTTGAAGATTGACGTATAAATGTGAAATTTTAGATACGGGGGTATCTTAGGTCGCCGATCACGATTCCAAAGTCAAAATGTCAAAAATAGACAAAATCGCGGACGAGTTTTTTGAAAATTGACGTATGGATGTGAAATTTTAGATATCCTGTTATTGTTTAGCAGAAGGGCACTTACTTTTGCGCGGATATCCGGATATCCGATCCGGATACCCGGATATCCGGATACTTGTTTTTAAATTAGGAATACTGAAATCGTAATTTAAGTTCGTTCGATTAACGATTACAGTAATCGAATTTCAAAAATTTTTGAATTACGATTTCCTAAGTAATCGTAATCGAAGTTGTTCGTGAAGATATCTCGCGGTCGAAATTATTAGTGCTCGTTCAATGAAGCTCCGAATCAGTATTCGCTTTTTTAAAATTTCGTGGCACGTAAGAGGACACAATTAAATTGACTTTTGGTGATTGACTTATTGCGATTTTGGTTAGTTCTTTAATTTGTATGCAGAAATAGCGTTGCAGTTGCGATGGAACATGTTGCTGCATATATTATGTTTGTATTGCGTATTTAGCATCCGCTATAGTATATTAATGGACTTTTTTGACTTTTTTTACAATTTCGTGGCGCGTAAAATGACACAATTAAATTGACTTTTGGTGATTGACTTATTGCGATTTTGGTTAGTTCTTTAATTTGTATGAAGAAATAGCGTTGCAGTTGCATTGGGATATGTTGCTGCATACATTATGCTTGTATTACATACATATTTAGCATCTGCCAAAAATAATTTATGGAATTTTTCAAAATTTTTAAAATATTTGTTTGAGTTGTGTAATAGACATTTTATATATGTGATTTAATGATAAAATAATTGTGATGTACATATATTTACTTTTCAATGTGTAATATCGCCTGGCTTTTCTACAAACTGGATCTTTATGCCGAAAAAATTTCTCAGTTGACAATGTTAGTGCCCGATGTATGAAGCTCCGCATCAGTATTCGTTCCTCCGCATCAGTATTCCTTCAACGTATTATTCAATGCGTGAAACAGGCCGGCTTTTGCACGTTGTGGACCCTCATGACGAGGATATCTCGCGCTCGACGATATTAGTGCTCGTTGAATGAAATTTTTAAAAAATATACGTTGCTGAAAAAAGCTTCCTTGAAGTGCAACACACCACTAACTTCGTCGACACCGGTAGAAAGATTTTTTTTTTTGCTGGCATTATAAATACGCCACGCCGTTATGCTCTGTCCGATTTTTCCTCAGAGAAATTAGTGTTATTAAAAGCTAATATTGAATATTGTGAATAATATATGCGCTAAATGTAGGTACTTATCTAATAAACAATAAAATACACTTTCTATAGTGAATAACAGTGATTTTTCTTATAAGTAATCCTTGCCGACGATTACAGTAATCCTTATATAAAATGAACGGAATTACGATTACTGTAATCGTTAATCGAACGAACTTAGATTACGATTACAGTAATCGCAATTTAAACTTTTTCAAAATTACGATTACTGTAATCGTAATTCAAAGTTCGTTCGATTAACGATTACAGTAATTGTAATCATATTTTCTTTTATATAAGGATTATTGTAATCGTAATCAAGTTTCGAAGGAACCGCTCGACGGTCGATGCGGTATTCATCGTTAGACAGGTAATTGAAAAAGCCATAGAGTACAACAAACCAGCGTATATATGTTTTGTGGATCTAACGAAGGCATATGACAGGATACAACTGGAGGATGTTGTTGATGAACTGAGGCGAAGGAAAGTCCACCCAACCATAGTAGAAACGATCAAACAACTTAATAAAGCCAACACCACCGTAATTAAAACAAGAACAGCTACGACCGAAGAAATAAAAGTCAATGCAGGGGTCAGACAGAGGGATAGCCTCAGCCCACTGCTTTTCAATATGATAATGGATAAGATAATAGAAGGCGTACGGAAGATTAATTATGGCTATAAAATGGGAAACAAATTCATAAAAATACTCTGCTATGCGGATGACGCGGTGTTGTTTGCGGAGGACGAAGATGGATTGCAGTGGTTACTACGAACATTCAACATAGAAGCGAAGAAGTGTAATATGGAAATATCGACATCCAAAACGAAAAGCATGGTAATAGCCAGGGAACCGCGACGATGCAAGCTTCAAGTGAACGAGAGGAACATCCAACAAGTGTTCGAATTCAACTATCTGGGCACCATGATCTCGCCATACGGGAGCTTGAAAGAGAGCGTAAGACACCAAATAAACAAAGCAACGAGAATAGCGGGCGGACTGAGGGACATCATTTGGAAAAATAAAAGTATGTCAACAGCGTGCAAAGTAAGGATTTACAAAACATGCGTCAGGCCTGTGACGACATACACAGCCAAAACAAGAGCGGACACGGCGGAAACAAAAAGAATGGCACGTGCAAGTGAAATGAGGGTACTAAGGGCAATAACGGGGAACACATTTAGAGACCAGAGGAGGAGTGAGGAGATCAGAGAGGAGTGTCAAGTGGAGGATGTAGTGAGATGGAGTCGCGAGAAGAGGAGATTTTGGAATGAACATGTGTCGCGCATGACTAGTGATAGAATGGCAAGGATTGCAAGGGATGGAAAACCAGCGTCCACACGACCCCCAGGAAGACCACCAAAGAGATGGAGGGATAGTTGGACATCAATATCGCAAGAACGGGAAGAGGGGAATGGCAATGGGTGAAACAAGCTGTTAGCTTTCGTGAAGAAGAAGAAGAAAGTAATCAAGTTGTAATCGTAATCCTTATCGCCCAGCTCTGTTTCTATGTATGTTGTTTGCTTGAGAGCGACGCGATGGCAAGCGGTGGCATAATCACCGATTAATTAAGCGTTTTTGATAGTTGACGGCTTTTAAATTTAAATGGAAGCCTGACAATTTTAAAAGCAACAAATAATCATTTTTTAAGCGTGCACACTAGCGCCAGTTACAGAAGAACGGCTGTTTTGAAACACAAATTATGCATCATCGTCCAATTTCTGATGAACATTCTGTAACGACGACTAAATGCTACACACGTGTATAAAAAAAAGTGTAGTAGGTACGTATCTAATAGTATGTTTCTAAATTATTTCCATTTTACTAAGAGTTGCCCGAATGTATCATGCACAAAATACAATATAACTACCCGGGTACCACGGTTATACAACAATGTCTAAAAAAACTTTGACATTGAGAATAATATGAACAAAGTATTATAAACGTAAGTATTTGTATTATTTCCCACTATTTTGATGAGGCTGTCATGGCATAAATGTGCATCCTCAAAAGAAGAGCTTTAGATAAATTCTGAAAAAAATCTAAGGAAAAATATCTGAGTACCTCCATCATAGACACAAGGGTTAATCAGAATACAAATAAGGACAGCTTTATATGTATTTGAGGCGTCATAATAAAAGAACCGAAACCGGATATCCGGATACTCGAATCTAAGTTAAACAAGTATCCGGATATCCGGATCTTGATCCGGATTTCGAGTTATAATGACTAACCCGGATACTCGAATATCCAGATAGTAAAAGCTCTATTTAGAAGACTTTTTAAAATTTTAATTTCTGGCGTGTACTTGTCTATTTTGAAATGTATATGGCTTTTGAAATAAAGATGATGATTATTATTATTATTATTATTTCGAGGATTTGGTTCATAGACTTATAATGAAGACGTTAATAATTTGGAATATCGTTGGAATAAGTGTGTTTAGCAAACAGGAGATTATATTGCAAAATAAAACGTATTTATCAAAAAAAAAAAAATTGCGTTTTCTTTGTTAGGTCACGTAGTCTCTCCTCCTTTGTATTATATCTTTGTTTTTTAAACGTATTTATTATTGCCTTCCGACAGTAACATTATAGTGGCACATAAATATAATTTACTATCTTAACGACTGTCATAGGCAATCGCATTGTAATTGTTATGAATACCAATGATTTATTATTTTATTAATGCAGTCATTGGAGACGAAGCATTTCCATGACGAAAACGATACACGAGCGACCACACTTTCATCAAGTGACTGGCTTTAATTCTGCAGCAGACGAGAAGTGTACATAATATGGTATAAGTAACACCGAGGCCATGCTCGCAGACATTCATGCAGGGTCGAATTAAATATATTTCACGGGACCCGAGACTATTTCAACAGTCAGTTTTTGAAAATATTGTGAAATTCTAAAAACAAGTTTTTAATTGACGAATAAATTTCATCACTCGGATATTTATACGAAATATAACGCATGAGATTATTGCTTTCAAATTGAATTATTAAATGCGTGGAATTTCTGGAACATTTTAACTGATAGTAATAAATAATTATTATATCAGTTATAATTAAACGATAGGTTTAATTTTTACGAATTTTATATGTTTACAACTCAAATAATATTATTTGTAGGAGCTTCTTAAACATATTTATAGGTTCTTGTATAGTGTATATAAATGATTGAAAGACCTTTGAATTTCCCGCTTTCTATTTTTTTTTTTTTGCTTTAAGTTGGTGCCAAGTACTAGTCCAATCTCTGAAGCTGCAAATATTGTATATCATAGGCGTAACGTAAAAAAATGACAAAGGGAACAATTTTAGTTCATTTATTAGAAGATAATTACAATAAAATTGTTTTTAATGTTGATATTTTAAATTGTACTTTATCTTAATTTCAGATTAGACTAGTCAATGAAAATTATTACAAAAGTATAACACTCATTCAAGATATTTATCATTTAAAATGTTGAAAATTACAACATTTGTTCAAAATGCTGCCTATGTGAATTCAAACACAAATTCACTCTTCTTTTCATATTGTCGAACACATTGTGTAATATTGCTGGTCTAATGTCCTTAACAGCTTCCGAAATTTTATGTTGTAATTTCTCCAATATATGGACACGGTTAGAATGAACTTTATTCTTTAAATAACCAAACAGGAAATTATCCAAAGGGGTCAAATCTGGTGAACGAGGAGGCCAGCGGGCTCTACTTATCAATCTGTCCCCGAAAAACTGTTGCAGGTAATCAATGTTCTTTGCACAGTGTGGGTTGTATAACCATCCTGTTAGAAATAACTACGTTGCAACTCATCATTCTGAAGTTGTTCACTAAAAGCATTTAAAATTACATTTTGATAGGTATTCCCATCAATATTTTGATGAACGAAGATAGGACCGTTGATTCGTCTTCTTGACATCGCTAACCAGACACGAATATTTTGAGGATGTAATGGAGGTTTTATAAAAATATGAGGATATTCCGCAGACCAAATTCTATTGTGCTGTGAATTTACATATCCATTGAAATGGAACCATGCTTCATCACTGAAGAAAGTAATATCCAAGATATAGTCACTGTTTAAAACTTCATTGAACCATTCACAGTACTGTGTACAACGAGGAAAATCCAGAGGCAACTATTCATGAGTTACGGTTATTTTGTATGAATGTAAATGAAAAACTTTCTTGCAAGCTTTTCGACAGGCACCAAGTGATAAATTTGTTTGGGCTGATAAGCACGGTAAAGATTTTTTAGGACTCGCATCCATTCTTTGCCTGATACCTGCAACAACTTGTTCGGTTAGAACAGAAGAACGACCTACAGATTTTCCTTTCGCAACATTCCCTGTTCTGCGAAATCTGTCCGTTACACGACGAAAATGCAGTAAAAAACAATCATGTGTAAATTCTACGTCCGGAAATTTTTCTTGAAATTGCTGGTGGCAATTTTGATAGGAATAATCGTATATTCCTTGATGATTGCGTATTCCTGAACGAAAATGTGCTTCAACGATAAATTTGCAGATCTGTGAAAACCATCATTAACCTAAAAGCAAATGTATATTTGTACGACTACTTTGTCGCTTACCGATACTAATATGCGGATGTAAAAAGAGGCAATAAGAAAAGCCTTTCTAGTAAAAAATATGTAAAATAATAATGTAAGTAGATGAAAACGAAAATTAAAATAAAAACAACAGGATAGTACAACGCTACTGATCATTACTGGTATATCTTCTAGAAGCACCAACTCTCCGACATAAAAAAACGGAGGTGTGGCCACCACACGACTTTCTTATACGTATGAGCGTTTCAAACTATACAATTTTAAGAATATTTTAATACAAAAATTATTCAAAATCCTATTCTAAGTACTTCTATTCTCTTAATAAATCTCTATACAATGCATACTTTGCAAGATATTATGAAGAAAGTGCTACTCGCTAAGAGTAAAAGTGCTACTTCCGGTTCGAATTTTGAAATTTCATATATACAAAAAATATTGCAAATCCAGTTCTAAATACTTTTGATAAATATATATAGAATGCATAACTTACGACATATTTGCAAAAAATCGCTATTCGATAAGAGTAAAATTGGTACTTTCGGTCTGAATTTTGAAATTTTTTTTATACAAAAGATATTATGTTTTAAATACTTTTATACTCGTAACGTACTTGTCTAAGATGCATGACTTGCGAAATATTCGCAAAAAAGTGATTTTCGATAAGAGTAAAAGACCTATTTCCGGTTGGAATTTCGAAAAACTTTTTTAAGATAATTTGTCTCAAACTTAATTTTAAGTACATATGAATTCTTTATAAATTTGTTTAAACTTAGTAGTTGACGAAATATTGACAAAATTCGATTTTTTTACTGAAGTAAACTGCTACTTCCGGTCTACCGATTTTACTGAAAAACTAATCAGATCTCAAGAGGGGGATTATACACGTAAATACAAAATTTGAAATTGATAGCTATAGCGGTTTGACCGCTATCGTGGTCACAGACGGACAGACAGGCACAGACAGAAACTTTTTTAAAACCACTTTTTCGGTATCAGGGAACTTCAAAACGTGGACATCTGCAAAAATCTCGAGGTCGAAAATTTTCATCATCACAATACTTCCTTATACTACGTATAAGAAAGTAAAAGCGCGGGCGATTCAAACGCCTTTCAATCATTAATGAACAGATTGTACTACAATAGTTACATACATATGGGACGATTACCCAAACAGACGATACACGTCATAAACATTAACTTCGGGCCAAGGAACATTACAGTACAATAATACTTACTAATCCTAATATTATTCTAGCTTCCGGTAACGTTTTATGTTACCAGAACTGTACGCCGTTGCAACATACAAGATGGTAACATTTTATTCTGTCAAATGTCATACTGTCATTTTTCAGTCACTTCATTATCATACGTATTTCTTCCATTTTTACTATATTTATACGCCGATTTTATTTTCAACAATCAGTTGTTTTCACAACTAATCATGCCTAAACCATTAGGTAAACAAGCGAAAGAAATAATTCTCTCCTTAATCGGGTATTTTGAAAAAGAACGCGATAATAATGCGCCATTGCTCCCCCTAACAGCAGTTCGAGAGGTAATATTTTCTGTTATTGATAGTTTATACAATAACCGTTTTAATAATAATATTTTTCATTTAGAGAGTAGCAAGTGCTTTAAATATTCACATTGCAACTGTAAATAAAATATCATATACATCAAAACGTTGGACCATCTAGTCCAAAGCGAAAACGGCCTAGAAGTTAGCCTGTTGTAAATGTTGACGACTTTTCTCAGTGTGCAATAAGAAATACAGTATATGCCATGTATAGAAACAGTAAGTTCTTAAGAATTTACGTTTATAAAATTAATATTTGAGTTTTTTACAGAACAACAATCACTGAATATTACTCTTAAAGAAAAGGAACTCTTTTCTGGTGGCAAGTCATCTTTACGGACAGTATTACACAATATTGGTTTTAATTGCAAAAAGGATGATCCTAAACGAGCTTAATGGAACTACCACAAATTCTATTAAGACGTGTTACATTCTTGCAACAATATCTTCGTATGAAACATGAAAATGTTCGCCAGTTTGTGTGCCTTGATGAAACCTGGGTTTTCCAAGATGGAACAATTCGTAAATCTTGGCAAAATAAATCTATAGAAACCACAAAAGCATCAAAAGTAGGTGGAAAAAGGTACATTAGATTTATAAGAATAACATATTCTTATCTTATGTATATTTATTATATTATCTTGTTTTAGATATATTGTATTACATGCAGGTAGTTCTAATGGATTTATTCCTGGAGCAGAACTAATATTTCGGACAAATAGTCAGTATTTAGATTATCACGGTGATATGAACAGAGACAACTTTTTATACTGGTTTGAACACCAACTTCTTATAAATTTAAAAGAGCCGTCCATAATTGTTTTGGATAATGCCAGTTACCACAGTACTGTTAAAAATAAAAGTCCATCATCTGCCACTAAAAATGAAATTCAGACATGGCTCACCAATAATAACATTGACTATGACAGAGCTGCTTTAAAAATACAATTACTGGATTTAGTTAAACGGTTAGTACATATATATTTAATTATTTTATTCAATAATTTCATTTATATCTTTACGTAAAGGCATAAACCACCTACTATAGTATATGAAACCGATGGTTTAGCAGAGAAGTATGGGCACGTAGTTCTTCGACTTCCACCCTTCCATTGTATATTTAACCCCGTAGAACTAGTGCGGGGAATAACAAAAACATATTATAACAATCACATTGGAAAATATGGTAGAAAAGTGGACGAGTGCATAAAGCTGTGGAAAGAGGCATTAACACAAGTAACACCAGACACTTGGGCAAATAGCGTTAACCACTGTTAATTGAAATTCAAAAATGGTGGGATAGAGAAGTAGGTTTTGGAAGATAAGATATATTACCTTTTATAATTAATGTAAATGATTCCGAATCAGAAGACAGTGTAAAGGATGAAGAAAACTAGCATTTCAACTTAAGGCTGGACGCCCGCTTCAAGCTGAGTTCGATTTGAAATGGGCGTACCACTGCTTTTCGTGCAAATGTAAATAAAAGACAAATGTTTAAGGGTCCGCGTGCTCTGTCTTATGCTGAGGAAAAAGATAGAGAAAAGAACTTGTCACCTAATCTAATCTGCCTGTAATTTATGGCTGCGTTATGGTCTCAGATAATCGGCGGTTGGCCCACATGTTTGCCAGTCGGGAAGCAACCGCCCCTAAATTATACAATCTATATTTTCTCAAACACACAAAAAAAGTGAAGCTGGATATGTAAAATCACCTGCCGGATTCAAATTTTGAGTTGGAAAATAAAATCGAAATCGCAAAATGGTCGAAAAATCGTTTTTTTGTGTAAATTTTAAAATTTTCATTTTCTTCAATTATTAATACTTATCTCGTGATATCTCAGCAATGCAGAGAGCTAGGGATCTGTTTTTTTTAAGGTTATACCCTAAAGTATATGGATGATACTAGTGTTTTCGATTTTTCTTTATGGTGTGTAAATTTTATAAAAAAAAAAAAGTTTTAGTAGACCACCAATTTGTGTAAGCTATTTTTCAGCTATCGAGTAACTAATCTTATTTTTCAGAATTTACCCATATATATGTGAAACAAAATAAAGCCAACATTCCAAAATTATTTTTTGTGCAAGAAATAAATTTCTAGATCGTTTCAGAAGCAAATTATTGCGAGTCAAATATAATAATTATACTCCCTGCGCGCAAGCCGTGTGAGTCCTAGCATGCGCTTCTAGCAGGTATACCGTTAAGGACGGGAAGAGATATTGCTTTTACTTTCTGATACGTAGTATAAGGAAGTATTGTGACGCTGAAAATTTTCGACCTATTGTAAAGAAAATATCAACGGTTTCGATAAAATAATGTCAGAGTAACGATTACTTTCTTAACATACACCGATCTCAGAAGTATTTTACAAACCGCGTAGAAACTGCCCGAAATGGTAGGCGGAGCTACCTCTCGACACCATGTGCGAGCGTACCACATACTCTATTTGATTTCAGTGAATTTCGCCCAAATTTCAAAATTTTGTTTTCCGTTTCGTGACCTTATTTTTAAAAATTAAGAAAAAATAAAATTTATGTATTGCTGTTGAGTGTTACATAATTTTAAATAAAGGCTTGTTTTTTGAAATTTCTTACATTTTAATTTTTATTTAGGGCCCTTTGGACAATTTCGAAGAAATTACGATTTATCCATTGAAAGGCATTTTTTTCTTAAATTAGCGTGTAAATTCGGTAAGGTTTTCATGAAAAATACGATTAGGAAATGGGAAAAACGATTTCGAGGCCGGGCGTATAGCCTTAATATTATTTTCTTTTTATCATATGCTTTATCGCAATGTTATGAGTTTTTTAATCACTAATTATGTATAATAATATATAGATGTTGTGTATATTATTTTTGTGAATGTACTCTAAAATAAATAAATTCACATGTATTTAGAGTTTGTTTATATTTTTTGTAGACATAGTCGAATAATTTAAAACATATTAATAGTATTTGCTAATATTTTAAAATGTCAACCTAATCCTAACAACAGATTATTTTCAAAGTACAGCTTGCTCAAAGCAACGTTATTTGTCAACACTGTTATGACATCACAGTGACGTTTCATATGACGTGTATCGTCTGTTTGGGTAATCGACCTATAGATAAGTGTTACACTGCATCATTTTTCTCACTAAATAACAAGGTTGAAAATGCAAATTTATTCTTACTTGCATTTCTTTTTTACTTTTTTGCAGTCAGCAGAAAGGAATATATAAACACAAAGAATATTATCTATTAATATAGCGGAGAAGTATGTTTTATCTCGTTTCTACATACTGTACACGAACATAAATATGTGCGTTGAATATGCACTTAACAAATGCGCGCAGTCCTGGATTAAGGGAAGTTACAGAGATATCAACAATTCCTGTAGACCACGTGACTACCAAATTAGGCAACCCAATTAACAGCAGTTGGTAGTATTGAATGTTTTATGTAAAATATGGTTAAAAGTGTCAACAATGACAGCAGTATTTGTGAATAAAATGTACGCTACTGTCAAATACTAGCGATACGCGAATCTCATAAACGTATGAACACGAAAATCACCAGATTTTAGAAAATTACTGATCACGTGGTCTACAATCTTTCTCGATAGCACTGTATAACCACGGGTTCCGTAGTTACTATGAGCACCATAATGTATCTAATTTTCGAATTACTTATTTTAACGTGTTTTGTCACACAATCCAATTATTTAATGTAAATTGCTCTTTTACGAACGTGTGGATTTTCGGTAGACCATGTAGGATAATTTTCGCTGTTGACATAATCCGATAAATCAAAATGTGATATCTAATCTTTCATCGATATTAAATTGCTTAAAATCACGAGGATATAATTACTAAAAATCACGAAGATATAATTGTTGCATTTTTACAGGTAGGTAAATGTTTCGTAGAATGAATACTGTCACGAATCACAAATTGAGTTTTCCCGCTGTCAAAAAGCTGAATATATTATTATGACTATTTAATTCACCTGTCACTAATGTTCATCAATCAATAAAAACAACTACTTTTAGATATTGCAATGTTTAGAAAGGAATTAATAATAATAATAATAATAATAATTTACTTTCATACAATTCAAAAAAAGAATATCGACATTGTCATAATTACAATCCTCCACAATAAATATAAAAGACAACAAAAACAAACCCACAACTAAGCTAACAAATTAAAATTTATTAAGTTATGCAATTGCTTGTTCATTATACAAATCTAAATATTCATCAACAGAATAAATACAGCTTTCTATCAAGAATGCCCCAACACTACCCGCGTAAACACACGCTCATTCATTACAGTCTCTGAGGAAACCCAAAACTTGAGAAGAATTTCCATACACATTCAATGAGTCCTTATGACTTAGGTATATGAAAGTTTTGACATGAACGAGTGTCATAAGAATGTATGTCATTATTACGTCGAAACTTGTACTTATTTTTATGTATATAATTTAAAAGTTAGTATATATTAATAGCAGATGTTTCAATCCTATTTGAATTACAGCGGTTAATAGATAAGTTAAAATTTCATCAAATATTGGATTTCTTGCGCCACAGTAATGCAATCATGAATGAATCGATTGGTATATTCAATTTTGCGTAAAACGAATTTTAGGAATTTAATTTATGTCCTCGGAATACCATTCGTAGTTAATACGTTATGATTAGGGCGCGGACACGAACGGTTGATTACTCATCGCCCATGGGCGCACTATTGAAATGTTGTATTTTTAAAGAGATTTTAATTTTATTTATATAATTGGATAACAAGTGGCTGCTGATCTATAAAATACAAAATACCTTATTATTTGTTCATTTTCTCTTCTGTAAGACTTGTTCTCTTTGAATTAAGTACATCCTTGTAGATAGAAAAAGTTCTTTCTACATCGCAACTGGTTAGGGTGTTACGAAGTCAGTATAACATTGATTATGCCTGGTATTATAAATGACTTTAAATGGGTAATACTGTTTTTAGAAAAACAGATATTAAAAAACGTAAGTGAAATTAAATATAGTAAATCTCTAAATAGCGCCCACTAAAATTGACCTCTCATTTGAAAGGTATTTGAAAAACCAATTCAAAATTTATGTTTGTTTAAGTTACTTTCATTTGTTAAAAAAAACACCGAATTTCACGGTTATGATAATTACATCACTGTTTTGCACTCGGTCGTTCTATTGCCAAGAGGTTGAGTGTGCTCATTTTGAACATCTAATTTAAAATTACAGTGGTGGGTTCAGGATTATTTGTTTTTTTTCAGTTTTAGTAATTTTTTTTATTCGCCGTGATAAAAAGTGTAATTTAATTCTTCACCTTTTTTTTAACAAAAGAAGGAAATCTAAAAAAACAAATTTTTGAATAGATCTTCCAAATACCAAATGAGGCCCCCTTTAAGTGACTCCTTTGCCATTTAAATTATTATAAGTTGATACAGCCTACAGCGGGATCAAGAATTATGCTTTTGCAAAACATTTTGAAACTGTAGATTGCTAAACTTTTTTCCAACCTGCTGATATCCAAATTAAAGCGCAGATTAAATTAATGTCTTTCTCTATATCTCCAACAAAACTTATATTACACTATTTGTGAATGTTAGAAGTCTTTTGATAAAAAAAAGTCTGTATGTTATCTTGAAGTTATGGATAATTCTCTGATCTAAGGGCTGGCTACAAAGACTGGTGTTTAGTGGCAAAAAAATAATCTTCACATTTACGAGCTTCAATTGGGCATCCAGAACTTTTCTAATTTGCTTCCTCATTTCTTCGTCAAATTTTGTTAGCCATGGAGTCATGATCACTGTTTTCATCCAATCCTTTTTGTTAGGTTACTCATTCAAGCGGAAGTTTGTCGATATCTCATCCTTTAAAATAACGAGGGTTTTTGCTTTCCCCAATGACTGACGGATTTTCCTTGTCACCTTCTATACTTGAAATTGAATTTCACAATCTTTGTTTAGCATTACATTTATCGCTTTTTAGAACGAATGCTTATTCGGCATTGCACGGTAAAAAAATAGGCCGATTTCATCAGCGTTATAATTTTTTTTTTTGTGAATAACCTTACAATAAAATTTGAAGCTTTGCCTACCAAGCTTCGACAGTCTTCGACGAAATATCAGTTGCCTCTCTGCAAATTGTTGACAACATTTTTCAAATCCCTCATTTAAAGCTGTACAACCCGCAATTTTTAAACATTCGGCTGTTTCCAAACCTGTTTCTAAAGGTCCAAATATGGGTATGTTTTTGTTCTAGCTTTACAAAACCAATTGTAAAGTACTTGGTCAAACGCCAAACCGTCAGTTTTAGGAAATTTCCTCTATTTGAACCGTTTTCAAAGAGCCTCTTAATTCGGATTGGTTTTTTTATAATTTCGTTAACTTATGTCGTTCAAACACCAAACTTTTCAGCTAACTATCTCGCACTGGTCCTAAACTTACTGCTTTCAACGTTTTCTTTATACGACAAGCTAATTGTTACAATACTACAGTTGAACATTACTCAAAATATATACAGTAAAAGTCAAATATATATTCTACTGAAGCAAATGCAGCATGTGCAAAGAGACATTGGGAATCTCTTTTAGTACGTTATGTTATACGCTACCGTGCGATGTGTAAGCTGCTGCTGTACTGTCAAGAAAATTCCCCGATATTTAACACGTACTTCATGCTCCTTTCTAACATATTTATATGTAATAAATTGTGACGTGTTGAAAACAGAAATGAAAGTATTTTACCTCACTCTATATGCGAAACATAATAACCGTAATATACGTAATACCGTAATAAAATAATTACGATTATTTAGCAATGAATTGCAAGTATTTATTTATACTAGCTTTACTGATTAATACATTAATATATAACATGTATATTAATACATACATACTATCTCGGAAATTTGCTTTTAATGATTGTTGGATATGCAGTGCATATCGTTGTTTACAAAACAATTTACGACCGCCAATGAGAGATAAAATTGCAAGCATTTTTCCAAGAAAAATTACATTGAAGTGACCGTGACTGTTTTTGAGGGGTGTCGCTATTGGGAGGATCGTTCACTGACACCTGTTTTTCCATATTCAAGTTTAGAATTTGTTGAATAGTGGTCGTTATTAAAATGCGGCCGTAAAAGAGGGTTTACTGTAAACTATAATAAAATGACCAAAGCAATATAAAAAAATGAGGTGTGGCCACCACACGACTTTCTTATACGTATGAAAGTGTTACTTCCGGTCCGAATTTTGAAATTTCATTTATACAAAACATATTCCATATCCAACTCTAAATACTTTTGTACTCTTCATAAATATATATAGAATGCATAATTTACGACATATTTCCAAAAAATCGTTATTCGGTAAGAGTAAAAGTGTTACTTCCGATCCGAATTTTGAAATTTTTTTTATACAAAAGATATTTAAAAGTACGTTCTAAATACTTTTATACTCGTAATGTACCTGCCTAGAAAGCATGACTTGCGAGATATTCGCAAAAAACTGATTTTCGATAAGAGTAAGAGACCTACTTCCAGTAGGAATTTCGAAAAACTTTATTAACACAATTTTTCTCAAATTTAATTTTGAGTATATTTGAATTCTTTATAAATTTGTTTAAACTTAGTAATTAACAAAATATTTGCAAATTTCGATTTTTTCACTGAAGTAAACTACAACTTCCGGTCTGCCGATTTTGCTCAAAATCTAATCAGTTCTCAAGAGGGAGATTATATTCGTAAATACAAAATTTGGAATTGATATCTGTAGCGGTTTGACCGCTATCGTGGTCACACACACACACACACGGCCAGACACACACACACAGAGAGAGAGAGACATTTTTTAAAAACCACTTTTTCGGTATCAGGGGACATCAAAACGTGGACATCTGCAAAAATCTCGAGGTCGAAAATTTTCATCATCACAATACTTCCTTATACTACGTATAAGAAAGTAAAAGTAAAAAGCAACACATCGAACTATTATTCAGAAATCATAGTATTAAACAAACTCTAGTACCTAGAACACAAATCATAATATGAAACGTTGAGTACTATTTCTTTTAGTATTAATTTATCTGTGTTAGCGCCTTTCCAAAGCTATTGAACATGTATATAGCCGTTAATATACAAGGAAAATCATGTTTTACTTTCTTATACGTAGTATAAGGAAGTATTGTGATGATGAAAATTTTCGACCTCGAGATTTTTGCAGATGTCCACGTTTTGAAGTCCCCTGATACCAAAAAAGTGGTTTTTAAAAAATGTCTGCATGTGTGTGTGTGTGACCACGATAGCGGTCAAACCGCTACAGATATCAATTCCAAATTTTGTATTTACGAATATAATTTCCCTCTTGAGAACTGATTAGATTTTGAGCAAAATCAGCAGACCGGAAGTAGTAGTTTACTTCAGTGAAAAAATCGAATTTTGCAAATATTTTGTGAATTACTAAGTTTAAACAAATTTATAAAGAATTCATATGTACTTAAAATTGAAATTGTGAACAATTTTATTAAAAAGGTTTTTCGGAATTCCTACCGGAAGTAGGTCTTTTACTTTTATCGAAAATCAGTTTCTTGCAAATATTTTGCAAGTCATGCTTTTTAGACAGGTACACTACGAATATAAAAGTATTTAGAACTTAATTTCCAATATCTTTTGTATAAAAAAAAATTCAAAATTCGGACCGGAAGTATCACTTTTACTCTTACCGAAAAACGATTTTTTGCAAATATGTCGTAAATTATGCATTCTATGTATATTTATGAAGAGTACAAAAGTATTTAGAGTTGGATTTGGAATATTTTTTGTAATTAATTGTGCTTTTTACACATTACAAGATTTTTTCACGTACAAATTCAAGCTTGTGTCACCATGACTTTACTACTTTTAATACTGTGATATTGTTTATACTATTCTGACGTGTTCAAACATTAGATATGTAGGTAAAATGAACTGAATAAAGTTATTATTATTATTATTATTATAAATGAAATTTCAAAATTCGGACCGGAAGTAACACTTTCATACGTATAAGAAAGTCGTGTGGTGGCACACCTCATTTTTAAAGCTAAATTAAGGTAAGGTTTTCATGTGTCACCCTGCAAACAAATAAAAGGGTACGTTCATTCATATAGAGTTATAAATACTGGTAGAGTTTATCAGCAGTGAGTAATTGTAAGTGTATATATAACTTTCAAAATTTTTCTAATGATAAGAGTTATATACGTCACGGCCAAAACTTGTATGTATAAAACGTAATCAATATATATATATATATACAAGAAACATAAGATAAACGAAAATATGTACTTTGCATGGTATTTCAGACAGAAAATTCAGAGAGTACTTGGTGGTATCCTGCAATACGTACATGATATCTACATACAGAAAATATTCTGTACTTAAAAACTAGATAAGCTTAATTCCTTGAATGTTACTTTCATATGAAATGACTGATGATGCCTTCGATATAAACAATACAATCAATACTTTGAATCATTGTAATTATCACTATGTGAGTATCGGCAGAATTATGTATCACAAAATTACTCATAAACTTTTATTTTGTGATTGTAGGTGCACTTTACATTTATCAATATAAGTATGTTTGCACTTAATATCCTTAGTCACTAAGGAAACAACAGAAACAGAACCGATTTAATTTTTCTGATCATTTTAATTGTAACTATTAATTTATTTTCTAATTATTTGATTTCAGAAATAATAGTATACAATACACGTATAGAAATTGTCTTTATCTGACTCAGCAGTTCAAGTACTCGGCCGCTACGCAACCTCGTACTTCAAATTTCACCTCGTCAGGAAAAGTATTGTTTTCTTTTATATGTAAATAACCATTCCGAGTATGTTCAGTAATAATACAATATATGTCGATTTTACGACTTGTCACGTCCAGATTAATGGTATGGTGGGTGGAAAATTGACAAAGAAGATTATGGGAATGGGAGTTACGCAGTAGATTATTACAAAAGAAAAAAAAAATTATACTCCAGAAAAACATAAAATTAGCTTTTCAAAAATATTACACAGTCAACAAAGAGTTTGCATCCAGTGATTATTTTAAAACGGACATTAGAAAATTTGCAATTTGCCATCGAGCTATAAATTTGTAGCTTGACATAAGGCATAATCCACCATTCCTGATTCAAAGGAAAATATTTTCAACATGGGGGTATTTTCGGACATACCGTAAGTTGGGGAGCCACCTTTGATATTTTAAATGGCACCCTACTATTTATATTCTAATTTTGAATTAGTATGTACTACATCGGACCCAGGTTGTTAATATCTATCTGTCATAATATTTGACATATTACAATTTTCATCCAAAAAATTTGAAATTCAAGACTGCATTAGAAAATTAATAAGTCTGAAACCATTTAAAATAAAAATCATCTTTTTTGGTGCATTCCTTATAGTTCAGGGAAGCTTATGAAACTGACCTGATGTGTCAATTAAATTTCCATGGGTTGCTGCGATTCTATGAATATGTCCATTGTTCAAAAAAAAAGATGAAAATTCGATATTTTCGAACGTATGCATGCATATACGCGAGGTGTACATTATAAATATGACGGTTCGAAGCCTAGTAGTTTTTGGTAGTCAGTCAACCAGCGTGATTAGCGCAGGAAAATATCTGAAGTCACGAAAATTGAGTACTGCGCGGTCATTAAATTTTTAACAAAAGAAGGGCATACATCTTATCACATTAAACAATGTTTAATCGGTGTTTACGGTGATTCATCTCCTTCATATTCAACTGTAAAAAAGTGGACAATATGTTTCCGTGTGGGACAAGAATACCTGGAAGATGCTGATCGGTCGGGTCGACCAATTGAAGTGATAATGCCTCAACAAATTTCAATTATTGAACATTTAGTCCTAGAAGATGGCCGTTTGAAAGTGAAGGAATTAACAGTGATAATAAACATTTCCGAAACAAGTGTTCACCGAATTCTCCATGACCATTTAAGTATGAATAAAATTAGTGCTAGATGAGTACCGCGACTTCTTTCTGCTCTCCAACGTGAACATCGAGTCGAATGTGCGCAGTCGTTTTTAAACATGTGTGGAGACGATCCAAAATCGATTTTGGAGTCCATTGTCACAGGGGATGAAACAATGGTTCTGTTTTACGATCCTCTATCAAAAAGGGAGCCCATGGAATGGCGGCGACCTGATGAACCTCGTCCCAGAAAGGCGAAAGTCGTTCAATCAACGAAAAAGGTGATGGCCACAATATTCTGGGATTGTGAGGGCATTTTGCTAATTGACTTTAAAGAGCGCAATACAAGTGTGAACGGCACATATTATGTGTCTTTTTTGCATAAATTAAGGGACAGTATTCGTGCAAAACGTCGTGGAAAATTGACAAAAGGTGTGCGATTATTGCACGACAATGCTCCCGTCCATACTGCCGCCATTTCACAAGCTGCCATCCGCGAATGCGGCTTTCAAGAATTGGAACATCCACCGTATAGTCCGGATATGACCCCTTGTGATTTTTTTGTATTCTAATTTAAAAAAAGACATTAGGGGACGTAGTTTTAAGGACGACAGTGAGTTGCAAGCAACTGTTATAGAACATATTAACGGAAAAACTTCAGATTATTTTTACAAGGGTATCGAATAATTAATTAATCGTTGTAAAAATGTATAGAAGTTAGGGGAGATTACATTGAAAAATAAAAATTCTTATATTGTTCCAAGTTTTTATTTGTATATGAAGCCAAGAATTTATGGCGCCTACCCACGTACATAAGAAACATTCTTTTTCTTTTATTAAACTACAAAAGCTTCCTCCAACTGATTACCCTAAACGGGCAACTTTTTGGAAAGAACTTTTGGTGAAAATACAAATTGCAATTTTTTTACAACGAAAGCCAAATTTTCACAACAGGGTGTGTTTAATAGTTTAGCATTATTGGAAAAAGAATGTAATAAATGTGTATTTCTCGAAACTGTTTTCCGAAACTAAAAATTTGCCCTCATATTTTTTACATTTGCAATACACAAGGAAATGACAAAAAATATGTCAATAAATATTATCACCACAAATAATATGCATCAATGTAAGCCCATTTAAGGAGCTTTAATATTTGATAAAATGCAAGCTTATCTTTTTCGGTTTTGAGATATTCAGGTTGAACTGACTCAAAGCAGAACATTTTTTAATAAAAAGTGATTAATTACTCATTAATGAAATGCACGAATTTTTTTTTTACATTTTCATATCTGGCTACCTTAAGACTATTGGTTTACCAAGTTACATCAAAATCTGAGAGGGGCAGTCCGAAACAGTGTGTTGATTTTATATGCAACAATCCTTTTGCTTTATTTTTCTTCACTATACGCCATAATCTTGTACCTACTTCATATCTGATCTTTCTTTAATCACCTGTAAACTTTTCCTTGTGAATAAAGAAACTCATTACACACGAAGGCCGGTAAATGACGTATGTGACGAAAGTAGTTTTATATTACAGCTCGCATACGTATACGATATCCTATCATCATCATTCATCATCATCATACTTGGACGTGATATGGTTATATTTGAAAGATGCCCATCTGTTAGTTTTCATTTCTTTACAGGGTGTAGCACCTAAGATGCCTCGGACCGTAGCTCCTCTATCATACAATATATCGAAAAAGGTCGAGAGAAAAATTGTCCATAATTATAATCGCAATTTTCCTAAAATATTTTTGGTCATCAGTGCCGTTCCTTATTCCAGTGGCGTATCAAACCTATGTTTTTTTAAATGGAACAATATATATTTTATGGCTGATTCGGGAAGCCCTTTAAGAGTACTTTTTTTTTCTTATGTAACGTCATGCCGCTAACTTTAGCGGTTTCGCTGTTATAACGGTTTTTCTTCGCAGTTAAACCATACTTCGAAATTTTTTTTGGCAGGAACTATATTGTACCGGCGTTTGGATTTCAAATTTAGGGATAGACTAAGATCACTTCTACCTACTCTTAATTTCTTTTCAAGTGATTTAAGGAAAGATCACTTTTTTTTTTTTAATGGAAAACTTGGAATTTCGATTATTCGATTATCCAACGATGTAATTATTTTATATGTTTCCCATTTGATATTTTAGAAAAAAATGACTATTTGCAAAGCCCAATCAAAAATTATCTTCTTTCCTTAAATCACTTGAAAAAAAATTAAGAGTAGGTAGAAGTGGTCTTAGTCTATCTCTAAATTCGAAATCCAAACGCCGGTACAATTTAGTTCCGGCCAAAAAAATTTGGAAGTATGGTTTAACTGCGAAGAAAAACCATTATAACAGCGAAACCGCTAAAGTTAGCGGTATGACGTTACATAAGAAAAAAAAAGTACTCTCCAAGGGCTTTCCGAATCAGCTATAAAATATATATTGTTCTATTTAAAAAAACATAGGTTTGATACGCCACTGGAATACGGCACGGCACTGATGACCAAAAATATTTTAGGAAAATTGCGATTGTAATTATTGACATTTTTTCTCTTAGACTTTTTTCGATATATTGTATGATAGAGGAGCTACGGTCCGAGGCATCTTAGGTGCTACACCCTGTATTGATAGAATATTGTTTAATCGCGTTTGTAGCTTTGTGTAGATCGCATTTTTTCAGCAATTATCATATGCCGTATTCAGTAAGCGGAGAAGAATAACACGGTTTTCCCGCTTTTATTTAATCGATATTTGCAGTATATCAGGTTAAATCAACACGACTCTGCTACCTAGGTCTCCGCAGTATGCGTCATTTCGTTTACTATTGCGGTTTATTCATGATGACAATTGACCGAATAGACTACTTCTTTTACTTTCCGCATTTCCTTACCAGTTCCTTGATGTCGTTAATTTAATAAACAACTTTACTTCTAAGGTGGAAGCAAAGTTTGGAGATGTTATTTTATATCGCAACGTTGATATTGGATGGATGGATGGATAAACATTGTTATCATATCTGTCCTCGTTATGCTTGATAACATTAAGTATTTATTATTATTATTACAGACCGTACACGAATGGTTGATGACTCATCGCCCATAGGCGCACTGTTGAAATGTTGTATTAAAAAAAAAGTTTTAATTTTATTTATATAATTAAAAAACAAGTGGGTGGTGATCTATAAAATACAAAATAGGTTATTATTTGTTCATTTTGTAATTCAAGTCGAGTGAAGGAGATTTATATTTACTAGCAATACTTTCTTAAGGTCCTCTTCTGTAAGGTTTGTTCTCTTTGAATGAACTACATCCTTGTAGATTGAAAACGTCCTTTCTACATCGCAACTGGTTATAGGTGCGTACTGGAAATATTCTTTTTATCAGCGTATTTAGCAGTTAGATTCTGTGCCATTGTCCCCATACACAATTGCCGCAATGTTATTAAATCTGGATTTCTATTAAAAACTGCGTCTAACTTTTGCCGAAGGTCACATCCGAAGTCACTTGGAATACTTTTGAAATTATTAATAGCCACATCTAATGTGGTTAATTCATCTTTTAATTTGAGATTTCGATTTTCAAAATATGTGATTAGTTTAGGCAAAGTGTTCCTGAATAAATAACAACTAATTTTTTAAAATTTGGGATTTGTGTTAGTTCCTTGCACTCAGAAATACTTCGAGCATCGTCATTTAAACATTTAACGAAATTTTGTAAACTATCTGCATCAAAACTATTCTTCCAACCATGTTCCCGATCTAGTTATTACTGGCGTGGGTGGCGGTGACAAAGATAGAAGTTTTTGCCTGTAAAGAGCTACTCTCGATGGTGCTTTTCTGAAAACGTTTTTAGAAGCGGATACAAGTCTATCAACAAATGGACTTTTTTGTTGTCGTTTTCGGGATGTAAACAGATGTTGCAGTTCACCATATGAATAGTGCTATTCAGTAATTGCGTGTTGTTTACATTATTTCTTCGTTCGTCGTAATTTAAACCTGGGACGTCCGGAAATTCTATTCTAACACTATTTTCTTGAATTAATTGAGTAAACATATACAGTGAAATTCCCGTTCGCGGAGCCCCCTCTTACACGGACAGTATTTCAGGGTCCCGACCGACTCTCATATAATTTGCATTGTGTTAACTTCCTTTTGGACGGACATTCTCTTAAACGGGCGCGGACACAAGAAAATGTTCTCATAAACGGACAAAATGGATGGATTGGAAAATGGCAAAAGATTTAGTTACTTTTAGATAATGCGGGATTTTGTCCAAGAGACATCCGATTAAGAAATATAAAAATCTTGCTTCTGACCTCTAATTGTACATCAGCTTGTCAATCACTAGACCAGGAGATTATAAAAAATTTCAAAACCTATTCCCGAAGTGAAATACTAAAACACCTGCTAGTAAAATTGAAACTGCATTAGATGCAGTTTACTTCGCAAAAACCGTTTGGAACCAAGTAACCAAGGAAACAGTTAAAAATTGCTTCCGCAAAGCAGGATTCAAGTATAAATATAGGCAAAATGAATATCCGTTAACTGAGGCAGTTACATCTGATTCAGAGGATGACTTACCACTTAACGTACTTGAGATATCCTCCAAAATAAGAATTTGTTGGAATTGACTGATAATGAAAATTTTAAGAATTTTATGAGACTAGATGAACATTTGTCTCTTGAAGACTCAGAATCAGGACTGGAAATTGAAAATCCAATTGAAATACAAGAACTTTCAGAAGATTCGTCGATGAGGTTCTAGTATCAAAGGATTATTATGTGGATAACAGAGCCAAAGAAGCAGGACATACAATTTTGCGGTTACCACCATACCATTGCATTTTAAATTCCATTGAATTGATATGGGCCCAACTGAATAATACCATAAGACGAACAAATCAAACACCGAAATTTAGTGAAAGCAGTGTAAAACACATAAAAAATACTATGGAACATATAACTGCTGTAAATTGGAAAAATGCTGTTAAACACGCAATAGCAAAAGAGGACGAATATATGCGCATGTACAAAATAGTAGCACCTTTGATTATAAATTTGCAATACGATTCAGACACAGACACCGATTTGCAAGACGACTCAATCATAGAAGATGATTTATGAAATGCGGTGACACATAAAATTTTTATTGTGTATTACAAACTAATTAACTTTACATATCTATATGTATCCACTACACATGTTGGCACACGATTTGTAATTTTTTCTTTGTATATAAACCCAATGTATAGATTTTTTTATTATATACTTGAAATTAACAGCGTTTTATTATTATCTTATAGGGACCTAATTTATAGTCAATTCATACGTTGCAAATACATAGGTAAACCGTACCCGTCCAATAAGGAGACCAAGTATAATAATTATCGTCACAGAAGGTGGTGCAATAAAAGCATTAGAGCCGTTCAAAGTTATATTCTTATAATTTGAAATAAACTATACATTTAACGCCTCGCGTTGGAAAGAGATACCACATCTCGAAACGGTCACACTGCTTCTCAGCATTATCTGCTCACTCTCTGTTCTAGGATATTCCCGCCGTTCATACGAAAGCAGTCAATTGCTATCTCTTACAATTTGATATCTGATTAGCCATGCGACGAACTTAATACTGAACATAAATATTTTCAAATATCAGTGCAACACTAAGTCTGAAATAAGTTCTAACAAATGCACTTAGCCAGATACAGAAATTATAATGTACTGAAAAATAAATAGAAATAGGATACTTATGTAAATAGTTCTTTGTGTCAGCAGTCGTTTATTAGCCAGAAAATTGGAGGAATTTTAATATGTCGTAAATCGAAACCTTTCTATTCCAGAACGAAAAATTTCAGAATAATCTAATCTATTTTCTTTAGAATGTACACTTGTACACCAGGAGAAATAATTTTCCGTACACTTCGCGGAGATATAAGGTAGGTATGGGCATGTTCATGATGCATCAGTATACGCTAAAAACACATGCCCATGGCACTTATATCTCCGTGAATTACGTAAAATTATGTCTCCCGGTGTACAATAAGACATTGCGTACTTATTTTTTTGCACAATATCCCAAAGTAAATAAAGTCACATTACTGATAAATCTTATGTTTAAGTTGTTTCTGAATGAAAACAATAAAAAGATAAAATACGTTTTTAGAATTTAAGGAGTTTAAATTTCCCAGTAGAAATAATAAGTTTTATCTCCGCGCATAAAGTTTTTATGATTTAAAAACTTTCATTTTATGATTTGTGCGTCAATATCAGTACAACTACATTTAAATATTTTTTCGTTGTTTTTAAAATGTATAAGAGTTTAATTTTAATAAAATCCATTACTTTTAATATTTTTGGTCGAAATGAGGTTGTCAAATAGTTGATGACGATTAAAAACGTCATTTCAAAAGCTAACTTAATTTTACTTTTCTTCAAAATTGAATTCGTAAAAATATTGTTTCTGTTTTATGCAAATTAAGGCAGGCATGTGTAACATCACTGAATAGAGTAAAGGACACTCTTTTCAAAAATGTTACATTTGACCACCCGTGCTATTCAAAAAATATCAAGTTGGCCTGGTATCTCGAAAAAAAATAAAGAACGTCTCAAATGATAGAGTTTAAATCCTTCTAACATTGTGCCAAATTTCAGCTAGTTCCAATAAACAGTTTTCAAAATATTTAGCATAATCCATACCTTTTCCCCACCCTGTATATACAACGCCCTCCTAAATTCATTTATAGCTTACATGAAGGATTTACAGAAAAATCCAGTCATGGGATTTCTTTTTCGCTTTACATAGAGGATTTACAGAAACTCCTTCAAAGGGTATAGCGAATTTGTAAGTCATTATGTGATGATAAGGATCTACTTTTGCGATTCCATTTTCATGGCCAACTGGGTTTAATTTTTTTTAATGACATGCGGCATTAAGAGTAGAAATGTAGTAAGAGTAGAAATGAGAATCTTTAGAATAAAGTTTAAGAAAATCCCACCAATAAGATTACCATCGATACATGCCAAAAACTTGTATCCTCAATGCTATTTTGTCTATTTACTAAATAAAGTATACAGCAGAACAAGAATAACAGCGAGATAAAATTTAGTGCTCCGCGTTGAATTTCGAATATAAATGTGATCAAAACTGAATAAGTTTGAGGACCACTGCTCTAGGTATTTTATTCTTATAACATGTTCCAGGTTTGCGCTCTTTATTTAAGTGATAAAAGAAATAATGTCACCTTTCAAATCAACAATAAAAATAATACACTTATATAAATCACTAACTATAATTTTCTGTTTTTAGCACATTTTATTAACTACTTAGGTAAATTTTTAATTTTTTAAAAATCACCCAGGATTGAGATTCGAACATTGCGCAACCGATTGCTAGTCGGTTGCGCTACCATTACGCTGCTGCGGGTGTCTGGGTTAGAGTCTTTAAATCGTACTGAATTATTCAAGTAACAGATGGAATATGTACTGTCGGCAGTCAGACGTTTGTACTAAATTCTAAATTACTTTAAAATTAGTTTTTCGCAGTGTTGCCTTACCACAAAAAAATATAAAAAAATCTATATAGGTATTTCGGCAACTAAGTTGCCATCTTTTTCTTTTCAAGTATATAGATTTTTTTTGTGGTAGGGGATTTTTCCTTTTGCATTTTATTTCAAATTTTTAGCCACAGTCTCCACCCATTATTGGATTAAAAAGATTTACCCAATTAAATAATTATCAGTGCTAAAAGCAGAAAAACTAATTTTAAAGTAATTTAAAATTAAATATATAAATCAATTTTCAAAAATAAAAAGGATTTTTAAAAAAAGAATTTTTTTGTAGAGCTTTGTTGTTGGCTTGCCCCTTTTGTGAACTCGTATTGGAATTGTCCGGTTGTCGATGTTCTATTAGAAAATATATTTATTAATTGGCTACCAATGCATAAACGCATTTTTTTCACATCTCGTGCTAACACGTCCTAACGGACGCCTAATAATTCAACACGAACGCAAGTGTCTCTTTAAATATTAACAAGGTCGTAGGAATAAGTCGTCTAAAAATATAATGCGGCTCGTGTGATACGGTCTCTGTGTATGTGTAGTTATCATGAACATGACACACCACCGGTTCATTTAAAATATTTATGAGGAAAAATTAGGTATGCGATAAAGGGGCCGGTATCGCGTGCTCTCCACTCACGGAAGGGATCACGCGCCGCGTGCGTTCCGACTAGCCAGGGTACGGTTAAGCGAACAATATTCCGGCCAGTTCTTTTTTCTATTTCCTGTCGGTTATATTATTCACCTCTTTTCCGTTCGTTCGTTGTCCTCAGACTATGAGAGCGACAATTTTATATAAAAGACAGATCTGACATATTGTTCGCGCGCGTTGACTTTATAGACGGGGAAAAATGAGAGCTTACTCGATTACACAGATATCTCAAATGAAGTAGTGTTACGTTTAACAGCATTGATTAAAGTAATTTGTGAACACATACCAGGAAGCATATGCTGGGGGGGAGAAAATAAAAATACATAATTAGTTTTCAATATATTAACCTGCAACCATAATACATTTTTCAGATCTTTCAATTAATTTGTGTATGCTTCTCTTCCTCTTCTTTAAATTGGCAAAATACCTGTTATCACTGGAGTCGTTTTTATTGATTCTCCTGTGAAGTAGATAGCCAGCTATCTATCCTTCCATCTTTTGGGAGGTCTTCCAATGGGTCGCCTACCATGTGCTTTGTTATTTCTAACGATTTCTTGTTACATACTGGTTCCATTCTTCCATTCTCCTGCGGCATCTTGTCCAACACACTTTATCTCCCACCTTACACTTCTTCCTGGTCAGGGTGTTTCTTGTCCAGTCTTGTAGGCTGTTTCCAGTTATTGTTCGCAGTTTCCTCATTTCGTTAGGTCTTTTTCTTAATGATTTCTTTTCACCGCTCCAGGATTGAAGAGTAGTATTCTCCAGCTTTGAAAACGCCTTTATCTTTGGAATCAATTAACAGGATTCCTTCGAGTCCCAAAAAACAGCAGCCATGAGTTTTCAGGTCGACTGTGACACCTTGACTTGAAAATTTTGGGTGATGGTGAGCCTTTTTTATTTTGTTCATAATGATGAGCCCAAGTTTCATTCCCAGTAACGATTTGACTCAATACAACATCCCTACCTTCATTAGAGAGGTCCAAAACCACAAGGGAACATACTAAAATGATGATCATCAGGCCGTGGTTCTACTTCAAGTCATTCCCTACCTTGCTTAAAGCGACTGCCACTTAAAAACCAAAGTTTTTCCCGGACAAAAATCTCCGTAAACCTATGACATCTTTTAAGGTGGCTACACACATGAACAAAACATCGTACCGAACTCCGTCGCGCAACATTTCTTGTTGCGCGGTGTGATGAAGTTTTGAGGTGCAATAGAACATCGTCGCGCAACATCAACGCGAACATAAGGTGGCTACACACATGCAACAAAACATCGTACCGAACTCCGTCGCGTCTCAAGTGTGGACGCAACCACGTAACATTGCAACAGCGCAACATCGCAACATAACGGCGTCCCATCAGTTGTCGGTTTTCTGTCGTCGCATCAAAGAAATGTTGCGGGTTCAGGTTGCGCCACATGTTCGCATGTCTGGACGGACCTGGCTAATTATGGGAGGGTGGGGCCGCATTATGTTCGCGTTGATGTTGCGCAACGATGTTCGATTACATATCAAAACTTCATCACATCCCAACCTCGTCGCGCAACAAGGAATGTTGCGCGACGGAGTTCGGTACGATGTTTTGTTGCATGTGTGTAGCCATCTTTACAGCATGGTATGAACATACGTTCCTTGTTTTGTAAGGATCTTGATAACGGCGAAATACTCAATTGTCTTCATATTTCATACTTTCTTTCCGATTAGGTTGCTTGGTCGACGATAGTTTAAAGACTACTGACGCGATTGTGTTAAAATTTTATATTTATACTAATAATGAGTTACTGAACACGTTATGACAAGAAAGAGCTCTCCCACTACGATCCAATCCGTCCATTCTTTGAACTCAAAAAGGCCCCCTCGTATATCTGTGGTTGTATGCCTAAAGCTGATGTTATTTTTTCCGATTTTGAAATTTTAGCTCCTTGATACGTAATTTGATTAGCAAATCATGTTTGCAAAAAATAATAGAAGTAATTTAAATAGCTTTCACTTGTTACTGGAATGTATCTTGTATAGTGTTGCTGCTGAATAAAGAACTAGTTGGAGAATAACAGCGAATTAAACTTACTGCATACACATTGTCAGAAGAGAGAATAAGCAAGTACGATGATTTCGCTTTCGAGTAAAGCAACTCAATTTAACTAATTTGCAGGATTACCCTCACTAGCAAAACGCTAGTAGTAGCATATATTATACATATATTAACTGAATGTTGCAAGATAATATACCCGTACACTTTATGTTCAAAACTTAAATTTTACATAATTTTGGCAAATTTCTTCCTCTCGAAAACGTTTTCAAACACTGCTTTAAAAAACAGATTTTCGAATCTTAGCTGCGGCAAGATTGTTATAATTTCGCTAATTAACACTATCATTGTCGAAAAAGGCATGCACTGGTACATTGACAATACAAAACTGTTTTTGTCATAAAAATATTGCTCATATTATTACCCTTAAAAAGCTTCAACGTCTAGAGTAAATACAAATAACGGTAACAAATAATAAGGAGTGAAGCTGTTTACCTACACTAATCTGAGACCTTTATATCCGCATAGAGCATGATTAAGTGCTGACACTAAGAGGATGTTGTGCGATTCTCTTGTTTTGTCCCACTTTAATCAATTTCCACTCTCTTTAGCTCGTATATTGATAGGGTTACGGCTGGTAGAATCCAACGTGTCCAGCATTCGTGTATTCGGTATATCACAGGCTTGAGGAAGTTCGAGCATGTTTCTGGTCAGTTTGAGTCACTGAGATGGTTAAACATGTACAACAGGCGACTCTGCAGTCGGGAATACTATATCACAGCATATTGTTGACTGGAATGCCGCAATATTTATAGAAACGCATCAAGTTTCGGAAAAATATACATAGTCGTGATTTCCGCCATTTCACATATGCTATTGCACCTCCTGTCCATAGAACAGCGATGTACGAGAGGGGATTCACTTTCAACATTTATAAACTTGACGACTCATGGCCGGATGACTTGAAAAATTTAAGTTCGCCACGTTTCAGAAGGCAGCTTCATTCGATGCTCCTTCGCGAGCAGGTTTCGGTCTAGTGATAAGTGATCTTGCTTGCTTTGGTGGGTTTTTTTGTGCAAAGACTACTATTAATTATTTATTTGGATTTTTATTTTTACTTTTACATTTAAATTTAAATTTGAGTACCACTAGCTACTAAAAGTTCATATCTTACTTGCTTTGCATTCATATAATTAATTTCTCACTGTCATTATTTTCTTTTCACTTTCTTAATTCTCAGATATCATTTCACAGAGTTATTTTAAGTTAGATTTAGTTAGTATAGGCAAGCTATAAAATGAATGTGACACATAATTCAGGGGAAGTTTGAAAATCAGTGTGGTACCCTTGGGTGCCACTTTCTGAAACTCTCCTGAGTGTTCTCCTTATAACATGGCAAGATATACCATGTGCTTGCCGGCGACCTGCGGATACAGCTTACTGTAAGATAAAACGACGACACCGAGAGTTTGTATGAGTTAGTACGAGAAAGCAATATACAATCTGCTTTTTGGTCGAGTGTAGTGTTAGAAAAGAGGGGATTCGAGTACATTTACGCTGAGGCTAGACTGACTCTCGTTTAATCAGGGCAACAAGGATAGATAGCAGCTGTACTGCAGTTTGTATACTGCTTTCTCGTACTAACCCATACAAACTCTCGGTGTCGTCGTTTTATCCTACAGTAAGCTGTATCCGCAGGTCGCCGGCAAGCACATGGTATGTAGGTAGTTGCCATATACTATTCTTGTTGTTGTATTTTCGTAGTATTATTACTTAGTGTAATGAGTTTGTAGTATTTCGTCATTCTTCTATAAAATTTGTAAATATATGTAGTGTTGTTGGAGAATAAATGCGTATTATTATAATAAATTTCAGATTAAAAATTAATGTCTAATTAATTTAGGCTGATATCTAATTAAAACTTTCCTTTTGACCCTACAAATATGAAACATATTCTTAATAAATCAATGTTATTAAGTTTGGTTCTCTGAGAAATGTTTTTATTTGATTGTAAAGTAACAATATTCTTATTGGAAAATCCTTTATAACCATTCCCTTCAATTGAAGCCATGTTTCGTAATAAATCTAAAAATAAATATTCCAGAAAAATATGACTTGTTTAATAATAAAAAAAGGAAATTACCTCATTTTTTTCGAACTAAATGTTTGACGCCAAGCATACTGGATATTTTGCCAAGTGTTTACAATTTTCCCATGTTTTCCTTTTTTCTTTCTTTTGAGAAATGAATATTTTTGCTAATGTATAGAACGATCGTTATACAACTTTTTACATTTTTACATTTGCATCAAAACGCTAAAAATATTTTATCGCGTCGTAAAATAATAAAACTAATTTTTGGAAAATTTGAGGCCCTCTGCTTTATGCATTGTATTGGATTACATGAGAGAATATTATTCTCTACAATTTTTGTAAATAAAAAAAAAAAATTAATTGGTTCAAAAAACTTTTTGGTATTACCAAAAATCCTCACGGGGGTGTTTTGGTTTTAGACTAGTCACATGCCCCATTAACGATTTATCGAATAAAATACCCTCTCGTATTTTTTCCCAAAAAAACCACTTTTTCGTGATAGATTCACTGCACTAAATATTTTTTTAAATCATCCATTGTATTCAGGAAAAAATCTTTACCAAACTGTTCAAAAAAAAATGCTGTTATTTAAAAAAAAATTGACTATCGCTTGACAAAAATTACATATTAATAAAAATCAAGGATTATACTCTTTTGTAGTATGTGTACACCTGTTTTTGGGGTTTTGAATTTCTAAAATAGGATTAATAATAACAGAGTATAGCGTGGTGCGTTTTTCCGTAAGACAATCCGTAAATATATTTGTACAATTATTTATATACACGGAGATAAATTAAATCTATGGCTGTGAAGTTACGTAAAATTCGAGGTTAAAACAATTAAAAGTAATAAATTATATATTTGTGGACTTGCAAATATCGTATCACACTTTAATGAGACTACACACAATCAACACAACTGTCAGTATTTTAAATGAGCATGAATATCTTGCATCTCAGCATTGTTATAAAAAACACACGCGAAATTGCATAAGGAAACACAAAATTACGTAAATTATAAATGACTCATTTAGCATTGGCATTGAACATAATAATAATAAATAGAACACACAAATTAATAAATAAGACTGTATTAATAACTCATAAAAATGTTTATAAAATTGCGTTTGATTACATGTCATTCTACGACCTATTTGACCTTAACAATTCTCCAGTGATAAAATTCGTGAATCAATGACCGCGTTTTCTAAAGGACACATACATGTATGATGTTATTGTAAATATTGGATCAGTCATTTTGCAATTTATCAAGTTGAGTATTAAAAATAAACATGGCTTTTAATCGGGGAAAAACCGACAGTTTCAGAAAAACAGTAACATTACTCTTTACTCCAATGATTAAATTCAAACTAGTAATGACTTGACAGTATGTAAATTGATTTATCACATACATTCGACCTTGCACATTGCCTAATCTTATCACGTAAACTGAAAAGAACGTTACAACTACTACTACTACTACTACTTCATCTGATAGTTTATATTTTGTACGTACAAATCAAATCGATACGCTATAGCCAGCCACATTGCATATTGAGTAGTAATTATCGGGATTATCCTGAAATCTGAAAGACCTTGAACTTTGAATCAGGATTCGAAAAAAACATGATTTTAAAAAAATTATCAATTATTTTTATTAATTATTTCAGAAAATAAGTTTTTGGTTTTTTTCTGGTATCTACCTAACATGCATCTTAAAAAAGAAGGTGATAATGTCTTTCTTTAGCGATGTTGATGGGGATATTCTCGCAATCGAGTATTTCTTCACAAAAGCTACAAATGACGGTCTATCACCAGGTGGTCTTCCGTGTATGCTTACATCTCCAAGGTTATTCCACTTTAGTCTTTGGCTGTACGCTGTACCGTACTAAGGACGACCAACAACTCTCAGAGACAACGTATCTAGGGAAACCCCGCATAACGTGAGCAGCTGTACCGTTGCTTATGGAAATAAATTTCACTTGGAAAATTCACATGTATTTCGCTGTTGCGCTGTTACTCCGATATAAACACTTGTATTCAAAGCAACAATACATGTAATTTTCTTCGTATCGCTAGCATCGTCCCTCTTCGATATAAACACTGCCTGAAGTGTAAATCCCAGATATATTTGTGAATTTTAAATAATTTTTAAAAATCGTTTTCCTCAGCGTAGAAATATCTAATATTTTTCTGCTTTGCACTGGGTAAATTTAATTAGAAAAAATTACCCAGGGTGAGATTCGAACTCACTCCTCCCAATTGCTAGTCAGGTGCGCTGCCACTACGCTCCCTGGGTAGTGGATTCGAGTCTTCTTTATCGTCTTAAAACATCTAAAGAAACAGACGGCAGTATAATGCATAGCAATACTGATGCTCATTTAATATCCTTTGTTCGATTTTGTGATGGTATGTCAGCAGTAGAAGTACTATTCTGCAAACCAATAGAACTCAAAGCAGCACTTGCATTGTTTGCTTTCTTAAATGATTTTTTTAAACAACGCAAATATAGAGTCGAAAAATTGAGTAGGAATATGCACCGACGGTGCCCGTACAATGTCGGAAAGATTTCAAAGTATACAAGCACTTGTGAAAGAAAAATTTCCACAGAGTATCTGGACACATTGCATGATCCACAGAAATCTCTTGCTTCCAAAGAAATGAGTTTTGGTCTGAATATTGTGCTAACGACGATGGTAACTAGTGGCGGCTGGTGAGTACGTTTTGGTGGAGCACGTACACAGGACAAGACTGATTCGTTTATTGTCGGTGATATACTCCCAGATGCCGAGCATCTAGAAGAGGAAAATCGACCGGAAGCCGAGAAGTTCCGAGATGATTTATTTGTGATGAAATTGAGCTACTTGGTCGACATATTCGAGAAACTAAATACTTTTAATCTTCATCTTCAAGAAGCAAACACACATATTGCTGTGAACTTTACCTTAGAATTTAAGACAATACTGTACATAAATATATAATGTTAGAAATAAACATGATTAATGTTGACACCAAGATATACTAGTACATTTAGATTAATATTAGCAATAAGAAAACACACTCGTAGTTTAAGAAACATTTATTTTAAAATAAATTTTATTAAGCCATACAATAACACAGGTATGCACATAGGGTATAAGCATTTTAATTAAGATTATATGTATATAAACACTATTTAGATATAAGTGAGGCAAAACCTCAACAATAATAGTAAATGTCACAAATGAATATTTATTTTCAGAAGTGATAAACCAGAGGTAATGTTTTATTTAGAAAATAAAGAACCTGACTACAGGTTAGGAACAAAAAGAGCTCTGAGTATATTATGCAAAGAACCTACATTTAAAAATGGAAAGACCCTTAAAACCAACAACCGTGAAAGAGTGATGTTAACCAACGGGACGATTGTAAGAGTCAATCATTTAAAAGCAATTAAATTATACTCAGAGAATAAAATAAGATATGCTCGTAATGAATATGAAGAGGCTTAATGCACTCATATAACTTAAAGATAAAATACATACAGTTGCGATGAAAAGGATATTAAAATAAAGTATATCATAAAGAACAGCACAGAATCGTATAATATTTCAATATACACAACAAAAAGTATTAATTCTCTTCGCAATACGTATAACAGAAGTCCTTTTCATGGTTCCAAACTTTGTGCACATACAAATAAACATCTATAACCAAAGAAATAAGCAGCATTATTATAAAAGCAATGATTCATTACAGCATATTAAACATACAAAATTCTCCAAGAACGGAAAAATGGTTCGAGGAAAGAGCAGCACAGACGGAGGGACTGGCAATTGAAACAATAACCAACTTCTTTCCATTCTTTCCGATCAAAAGCAACAAAACAAAGGTGCGAGTAAGGCTAGCGCTCGGACGAAGAATCTACCTGAAAAACAGTAAAAGTAGCAATGAATACATTTATAAGTACAATAAATATTTACGATAGCAATAAAAGAATAAAATAAATATCAATATACTTACTGTACATTAGATATAAATAAATAAAACAACAAATACCGTCGTTGGTAAATGTGGAGAAACATCAAATGTCAGAAATAAACATAATAAAAATAAACGCCAACCTAAAATTTGAGAAGAATAAGAAGAGATATGGAATAAGTATCGAGATATCCGCTAGAGGCGCCACGACGAACAATTTGAAAATAAAAGCACGCAAAGACAATCAAATAACGAGCGGCATTTATTTTCAACTATAAAAAGGGAGTTTTTACAGAAAAAGAGTTAGTTGTTAGCTGATACCTGTGACTTTAAAAAAACTTCCAATACACAGCAAAGTGATAGCATCTTGTAAAGTAGATAATACATTTATGCGTCAAGCGAGTAGTGGTTAAGTGGAGTTTTTACACACTTACCATTACTATCGCAGTGTAAATAAATAAACAAACCAACTAACAACTCACAAACTAAGAAGAAGCATACACGCTCCTAGAGGAATAATTCCCAATTGTTTTATCGTCGCCATATTTACAAGAAGTAAGCGTCACCAGTAAAATTATAGAAGATTCAACGGAAGGAAGAATCAACAAGAATGGACAAACAATTTCAAGCAGAATTCGAAGAATTGTATGAATCTACGCAGTGAGTAGTTAATAATATTGTCATTACAATTAAATTCAATCAAAATACACAGGTTCTCTCCAAGCACTCCATTTCTTTTAAATAATTATTTATTTAAATAATAGAAAGTAAATATAGGGACACAATATTTATTAAAAATAAAGAACACTTGTCTTAATAGTGTACTGTGTGCGAATACTTGCACAACGGACCAGTGTTCAGTAAAAAAGACATTAGTAAGCACAGCTTTGAATAATAGTCAAACTTTTACAAACAGGAACGCCTAAAAGCTTCGCACTAAGAATCTAAAGACTCCGTGAGAATAGAGGTTTAGACAATTAGTTTGTGATGCATTAGGAACGTACCTGGGGTGGTGATTGATCCAAGCTTTATGTAGTACGTGTGAATGTTTGCATAAAGCCGATTAGTCAGTACCTTCATTATCAAGTCAACATAATTTGGACCTAATATACAGGCCTTTAGTAAGAAAAGAGTGAAGGTGGAGAAACCCTGTACTGACTGAATTCATATTAAAATAAACGATCACAATATTATCATGAAAACTGCTACTTATATAGTATTGTAAACAAGCAAATAAAATAAGTAATATACATGCAACAATAAATTTTAATTATTGTAATTATTAAGCAGATAATACATATTTTTATACATAAATAATCTGGTGTCATAGTTATTTGAATTCCTATCCCACACAACTTTAAAATAATAATAATTAAGGAGAAACAAGTAAGGAAAGAAGTAAATCACAGTAGAACCTACGAGAGATAACAATTTATGTTGTTTTGCCTATAAAGCTAACATAAACTACAATTTTATTTATTTGTCTAACTAATAAATAAATAAATTATATAAATTTCATTTAAAGGCAAATACTACAGCATATATATGTCGCCCAACGTGGGGCTGTGTTTTTCTTACAAAATAAATTAAATACACAATTTGTCAAATATCAAAGCTAAACTTAAAAACACAACTTGCTGGCTGTGTTTCTTTCCTTGCAAAATAAAATTGTTTCTTTCATGTAATCTTATTCAAGTGGGATAGGATTCATTTAAATTTCTATTAAGTAAAATATTAGATAGAAAGCGTTATTTGTACACAACAAAAATGTCAGACAAAGAACAAAACAGTAGCAAAGGTGAAAAACCCAATATTGAAAAAGAAATAGAAACAAAGCCACAATTCACTCAATATAGGGAACCTACGCAACTAACCTCGGACTCAGAGTCGGATAAGACTGAGACAAAAGAGGATGATTCAGGAAATGCGACAGTTGAGGGAAGCATACTCACAGAGGGCACAAGTAGTACAACAATGGAACAAAAATTTGAAAGCTTTTTCCATAAATTATTCTGTAAAATAGAGGAAAATAATAACAGAATAGAGGAGAATAATAAAACCCTAAGCCACAGAATAGAGGAGAATAATAAAACTCTAAGCCACAAAATAGAGGAAAATAATAAAAATTTAAACAAGAATTTAGAAAGAATCAACTCAAAAATAGACGAGGGATTTAAAGAACTAAGGCAAGAAACACTAGAAATAAATGCCAGATTAGAGGAAAAACTGGACAAAACAGTAGCAGACCTGAGAAAACAAATAAATGACAACACAGAAACGTGCAAGAATACAAGAAAATTCTTTGTACAAGAAATGGTAGAAAGAACTGCGAAGACGCAAGAAAACTTCAACATAGTGAATGAGGAAATAGTAGCTATCAATAGAAAAATAATACACAACGATGTGGAAAATAAAGAACAAATAGAGAAAATTACACACAAGATAGAAGACTGCGAAACAAAATATGAAGCTTGCAATAACGCTGTGTCCAATCTACAAGGGAAAACATCAACTTTTGAACACACGATCAAACAGCTTGAGGACAAAGTAATGCACGGGGTTCATACACCTAGTGTGTCTTTGCCACAAACTGTGGGAAGCATAGACAATGCACCGAAATTCTCAGGACACTATAAGGACAATCCAATGATATTCCTGAGAACAATTAAGACATACATGAGAGGCATAACGGATGAGACATCCAAACTACACTTTATAAGAGCATGTCTCAAAGACTATGCACTCCAATGGTATCACATGATAATGGATGATGTGATAGACTTTAACGATTTCGAAAGGCGATTCACAAGACAGTATTGGGGTCGAACGCAACAAAGAAACATAAGACACGACCTGATATTTGGAAAGTATAGGTCTGGATTATCTCGAGAGAACTATGTCATAAGAAAATATTCTTTTCTCAAATACATTATACCCAGAATAGAGGAAAGTGACATAGTATCGCAATTGGCTGCACACTTTGATCACAATGTTACTCAGACCGTCGCACTTCAAGGAATGGAAACAATAGAAGAACTCCTTGAATTAGTGAAAAGATTAGACGACATAGATGAAAAGGGCTATAACGTGAACCGAGGGAATGGAAACATGAACAATCAACCTCGAAACAACGACAGCAACAACAGAAACAACTACAATGGGAATAGGCGAAACAATAATAATTACCAAAATACCTATAACCCGGACAGAAATAATGATGGCAAAAGGAAAGATAATAGCCAAAATTACAAGAGGGAAGAAAAGACAAGTAAAGAAGATAAAAGAATTCAAAATATACAAATTGAAAAGGAAGTAAAAGAAGCAACAACAAAACAAAATCAAGAATCTAGGGGTGCGATACCAAAAGAAAACAGGCATAACTCAACAAACAAAGAGTGGGTGAATGCAGCATATTATTCTGGTGCAACGTCGCTGGATTTTTAAATAAGCCAGCCAAGAGAAAACGTAAAATACAAAACATCTATAATTACGATGATTTAAAAAAGATAACCACGGAACTACCACATATAAAAATCAAGATTGGGGAACAAGAGATAGAAACATTGCTGGATACTGGAGCTCAACTTTCACTTTTAAATAACAATATCATGAACAAAGATATTGAAAGTTTGGGGTGTTATAAACCCATAAAGAAAATAAATCTTATTACTGCAAACAAAAAATGTATGATAACAGTAGATAAAATCTTCTGTATAAATATAAAGATAGATAATTTAAATTTATTAACCGAATTCATCATAGCACCTAATTTGAATAGCGACTGTATATTAGGGATGGACTTTTTAAGCCAGTATGGTACGAAATTAAATATGGAAAATAAATTATTCCACATAAAGGACTCAACAATATCATGGAGCAAAGAAGCCCATGAGGAAGAGATCCTTATCAATAATCTATATGAAGAGGATGCTCAAGAAGAAATCACAACAAAAATGGATTGTAGTTTACACAATGAAGTTAAGAAAAGTGCACATCCTGTGAGGCAACTTCAATGCGGAGACCTCACGCAAAATAGGGATGGTACTAAATTAAATTGTAATAAACTGTATATAACCCATGTGAATTATCTTTTGAGTAAGCATATAAAATTATTTGATGATAGTCCAGGATTAGCCAAGGGTTACGAACATAAACTTAAAGTCGACGAGACACAGTCCTTCAGAATAAAAACATACCCCATTCCAAAAAAGTATACAGAGCAAGTCAAATTAGAAATAAAAGAGATGTTGAAAAACGGCATAATTACAAGAACGGAATCAACGTTCATAAATCCAATGGTTGTAGTAATAAAGAAGAAACTTAATGATGAAAAAGACGTCAAATTACGCGTATGCCTTGACGCCAGATGTCTGAACTCCAGAACCGCACCTAATTTTGAAGCCCCACAAAACATTGAAACCCTATTGACAAAATGTACAGACGCAAAGTGGTTTACGAAACTTGATTTAAAAAGTTCTTTTTGGCTGGTACCATTGCACAAAGATTCTAGGAAATATTGTTCCTTCATGTTTAATTCATTAGTATACTCTTACAATGTGGTTCCATTTGGATTATCGTCAGCTACTGCAGCACTAGTAAGAGCAATGCAGCAGATCCTGGATCCACACGAAGAATACGTCTCACACTACGTAGATGATATTCTAATATTTAATAAAGACATAGAAAGTCACAAAGAATCAGTAGAGAAAATCCTGAATACATTAGCAGAAAATGGTTTAAAAATAAACCTCGAGAAATGCGAATTCTATAAAAATAAAGTGAATTATCTGGGATACATAATTGATGGAAAGACGATATCAATAGAGGAGGAAAAACTTGAGGCGATACGAAAATATCCCAAACCAAAAAATATTAAAATGCTTAGAGGATTCCTAGGAATGATAAATTACTATAAACACTTCATTCCTAAAATATCCGACCAAACTCACACGTTATACAAAATGATCAAGAAAGGAGTAAAATTCAAATGGACCCATGAAAGGGAAAAGGCATTCATCGACATAAAAGAAAATTTCTACAAGGCATTGATCATAAATTTACCAGATTTCAATGAAGAATTCATACTAAGATGCGATGCCTCCAGCAATGCTGTAGCCGCAGAACTCCTACAAATAAGAAATGGGGAAGAAATACCCATATGCTTCCTATCAAGAATTCTAAAGGATTATGAGCAAAATTATTCCTCGTCAGAACGGGAATTGCTATCCATTATATATGGAGTGTCAAAATTAAAATATTACCTACTAGGAAACACTTTCCTACTTGAGACAGATCATTTATCTCTAATATTCTTAATGAAAACAAGGTTTAATAATTCACGAATATACAGATGGTCTCTCATACTATCTGAATATTCATTTAAAATAAAGCACAGGAAAGGTACAGACAACATAGTTGCAGACGCACTAAGCAGAGCCCATGGAGGTAATAAACAATCACACTCATATCAGATAAATGAATATGATATCGAACATGCTCCAAATTTATACAATCGAGAAGATATCGAAGACAGTCAACGAACACCTGAGATACTAGAAATAAAGCACAGAGAAGATAGAGAACTCACGTTAAATAAGAATAAAACATATCAAATAGGAGACCTAGTTGTAGTGAAGAACTATCGACTAGGTAGGAGACATTTAAATAAATGTGCAAAACTGGACCTACCCTACAGTGGACCTTACAGAATAAGTAGGACACTAGGAGATGTAACTTATGAACTACAAGAAGTAGACAATAGAAATATAAAAGGAAAATACCATGTGTCCATGCTACATGACTACGATGAAATAAATGATCAATAAAATTGCATTTGTAGTTCACGTTAGTTGTGAAAACATAATTTACACATTTGTCAATTCATTATTTCATAATGGCAAACCATGGTTTTAACAACTAAGGGATATGCTGTGAACTTTACCTTAGAATTTAAGACAATACTGTACATAAATATATAATGTTAGAAATAAACATGATTAATGTTGACACCAAGATATACTAGTACATTTAGATTAATATTAGCAATAAGAAAACACACTCGTAGTTTAAGAAACATTTATTTTAAAATAAATTTTATTAAGCCATACAATAACACAGGTATGCACATAGGGTATAAGCATTTTAATTAAGATTATATGTATATAAACACTATTTAGATATAAGTGAGGCAAAACCTCAACAATAATAGTAAATGTCACAAATGAATATTTATTTTCAGAAGTGATAAACCAGAGGTAATGTTTTATTTAGAAAATAAAGAACCTGACTACAGGTTAGGAACAAAAAGAGCTCTGAGTATATTATGCAAAGAACCTACATTTAAAAATGGAAAGACCCTTAAAACCAACAACCGTGAAAGAGTGATGTTAACCAACGGGACGATTGTAAGAGTCAATCATTTAAAAGCAATTAAATTATACTCAGAGAATAAAATAAGATATGCTCGTAATGAATATGAAGAGGCTTAATGCACTCATATAACTTAAAGATAAAATACATACAGTTGCGATGAAAAGGATATTAAAATAAAGTATATCATAAAGAACAGCACAGAATCGTATAATATTTCAATATACACAACAAAAAGTATTAATTCTCTTCGCAATACGTATAACAGAAGTCCTTTTCATGGTTCCAAACTTTGTGCACATACAAATAAACATCTATAACCAAAGAAATAAGCAGCATTATTATAAAAGCAATGATTCATTACAGCATATTAAACATACAAAATTCTCCAAGAACGGAAAAATGGTTCGAGGAAAGAGCAGCACAGACGGAGGGACTGGCAATTGAAACAATAACCAACTTCTTTCCATTCTTTCCGATCAAAAGCAACAAAACAAAGGTGCGAGTAAGGCTAGCGCTCGGACGAAGAATCTACCTGAAAAACAGTAAAAGTAGCAATGAATACATTTATAAGTACAATAAATATTTACGATAGCAATAAAAGAATAAAATAAATATCAATATACTTACTGTACATTAGATATAAATAAATAAAACAACAAATACCGTCGTTGGTAAATGTGGAGAAACATCAAATGTCAGAAATAAACATAATAAAAATAAACGCCAACCTAAAATTTGAGAAGAATAAGAAGAGATATGGAATAAGTATCGAGATATCCGCTAGAGGCGTCACGACGAACAATTTGAAAATAAAAGCACGCAAAGACAATCAAATAACGAGCGGCATTTATTTTCAACTATAAAAAGGGAGTTTTTACAGAAAAAGAGTTAGTTGTTAGCTGATACCTGTGACTTTAAAAAAACTTCCAATACACAGCAAAGTGATAGCATCTTGTAAAGTAGATAATACATTTATGCGTCAAGCGAGTAGTGGTTAAGTGGAGTTTTTACACACTTACCATTACTATCGCAGTGTAAATAAATAAACAAACCAACTAACAACTCACAAACTAAGAAGAAGCATACACGCTCCTAGAGGAATAATTCCCAATTGTTTTATCGTCGCCATATTTACAAGAAGTAAGCGTCACCAGTAAAATTATAGAAGATTCAACGGAAGGAAGAATCAACAAGAATGGACAAACAATTTCAAGCAGAATTCGAAGAATTGTATGAATCTACGCAGTGAGTAGTTAATAATATTGTCATTACAATTAAATTCAATCAAAATACACAGGTTCTCTCCAAGCACTCCATTTCTTTTAAATAATTATTTATTTAAATAATAGAAAGTAAATATAGGGACACAATATTTATTAAAAATAAAGAACACTTGTCTTAATAGTGTACTGTGTGCGAATACTTGCACAACGGACCAGTGTTCAGTAAAAAAGACATTAGTAAGCACAGCTTTGAATAATAGTCAAACTTTTACAAACAGGAACGCCTAAAAGCTTCGCACTAAGAATCTAAAGACTCCGTGAGAATAGAGGTTTAGACAATTAGTTTGTGATGCATTAGGAACGTTGGTGATTGATCCAAGCTTTATGTAGTACGTGTGAATGTTTGCATAAAGCCGATTAGTCAGTACCTTCATTATCAAGTCAACATAATTTGGACCTAATATACAGGCCTTTAGTAAGAAAAGAGTGAAGGTGGAGAAACCCTGTACTGACTGAATTCATATTAAAATAAACGATCACAATATTATCATGAAAACTGCTACTTATATAGTATTGTAAACAAGCAAATAAAATAAGTAATATACATGCAACAATAAATTTTAATTATTGTAATTATTAAGCAGATAATACATATTTTTATACATAAATAATCTGGTGTCATAGTTATTTGAATTCCTATCCCACACAACTTTAAAATAATAATAATTAAGGAGAAACAAGTAAGGAAAGAAGTAAATCACAGTAGAACCTACGAGAGATAACAATTTATGTTGTTTTGCCTATAAAGCTAACATAAACTACAATTTTATTTATTTGTCTAACTAATAAATAAATAAATTATATAAATTTCATTTAAAGGCAAATACTACAGCAATATGTCGGATACGATTAATAAAGTTAATGCTTTTTGTAGAAAACTGCAATTGTGGAGAAGAAATGTAAAGCAAAAAAACTAGAAATGGTTGCAAATGTGGATGTAATCTGTTAAAACTTAGAAGGCTGAATAACAACATGTGGAAGTTGTTTTTGTAACCATTGAAAATTCTGTAACCATGCTGGCAACTAATTTTAAAAAGTATTTTCTTGCTGACTTCAACTTGATACCAAGTTACGAATAGGTTAGGGATCCATTTCAAAATACTTCCGAAAGTCTCCCAACTGCCGAGGAAGAAATCTTTATAGACTTCGCGGCAAGTGTCGAAATCAAAATACAATTTAGTAATAAATCACTCTCTGAATTTTGGGCAAGGGTTGGATGATGAGTTTTTTGCACTAAAAACAAGAGCTTTTCGTATATTACTACCATTTTCAACATCCTACTACCTTTGCAAAACCGGATTTTCTGCGGTGACTGCTGAGAAGACAAAATATAGATCTCGGCTAAAAGAGCTTAGAGTGTCAATTTCTAATATTAAACCGTGTTTCGAAAAATGTTGCTCTGCAAGACAGGCCCAAGTCAAGTCACTAATAATTAATTAATCTTGTTCTTAATTCAATACTGATAAGTGAATTATTAAATACAATGTGCAGTACTGATACAATCCTGATTATAAGTGTATTGTATCAGTGTAAACGTGTTTTTTTATGTCAATGTATGTTATTGCTTTTTTCAGTAAATTAAAAAATAAATTTTAATAATATTTTTCTCATTTTTTGTCGATACACTCGCGCCCCCCCAGGTTGAGAATCGCTGGCTTAATTATCATAGTTGTGGTGTACGGGAAATAACTATATTATTATTTTAACCCTTGTAAAAAAAAGTTCTGAAACAATACATATTGCCGTTATTTTAAAGACAAGTTTTGGCAACAGTAGTAATGTCCAGATTTATAGATAAGCGTCATACGTAATTTCCATTGCTATTAATGTTCTTAGAACAAGACACAACAAAACAACACGGCAGTGATCCTTTCAGAATGCACAGATGCGCATTGGAAATACCAACCTTGAGTTTCTCTCCTAAAATAATACATGGTAGGTCAAAAATAACTGTACTGATTGACTGCTAAAATATTTTTGTAAAAAATGAAATAGCTACATTACTAATTTGTACTTAATCTGTAATCTATGTTGGTGATGTAAAATTAAATATTTCAATTTGAAATATTTCAGATAAATTTCATAAAATATTTTTGAATTTCGTGCTCAAAAATTTCGATGACCCGCCTCTCAAACACATAAAAGTACAACTAACATAACCTTAAAAATTTTGTTTTTGTTTTGGTCAGTTTTTGTTGAAATCTTGTTTTTGTTCCATTTTTATATTCTATTTTTCTAGCATTCGCTATTCGCTCTCTAAAATGAATATTTGCCTACCCCAACTCCAAACAATCCGCAAAATGTGTCTTTAGGGGAGTCAGGGGAGACTTGTCCCCTAAAACACCATTCAGCGTACTTGATACATAAATATCTATTAGAAAATTGTTTTATTTGTTTATTGTATTGTTTATGTTTAACTGTTTTTTTTAATAATTTATAAGAAATGCATTTTTTGTTGTTTGTTGCTTTTATATAAGGAGTTTTTGAGTTTCTGTTTCTCGATATTTCCCTCATCATTTCCTTCATCATTATTACATAAATTTATGTAGTATTACCATTTAACAATTGGCAATTGGCATACAATATCGAAGTGAGGTTAACATAATATTTTACGAAATATTTCAAAAAAATAAATTTCATGAAATGAAATGACTATGTTATATAATAAAATTATCTCTCCAAAAAAATATTCGTTATTGGCTGTGACAACTAAAATGAAATTTTATTGTCATTACGTCTATTGTGTTGACTTATTCACCCTTTCAAAACTCATACAATAAATGACATTACTGCAGTCTGCATTATTCAAAACTAACTTAGGTGATGAGAGACCTAAAAAACGGACAACAAAAAGTATACCAGATGTTGAGGAATTAAATCTCAATCGCCCAAAAAAAACAGGATTTTTTAACAAAGAAAGGATTTTTTGATTTAAATTGAGTTTTACTTTCTTATACGTAGTATAAGGAAGTATTGTGATGATGAAAATTTTCGACCTCGAGATTTTTGCAGATGTCCACGTTTTGAAGCCCCCTGATACCGAAAAAGTGGTTTTTAAAAAATGTCTGTGTGTCTGTATGTGTGTGACCACGATAGCGGTCAAACCGCTGTAGATATCAATTCCAAATTTTGTATTTACGTGTATAATCTCCCTCTTGAGATCTGATTAGTTTTTCAGTAAAATCGGTAGACCGGAAGTAGCAGTTTACTTCAGCGAAAAAATCGAATTTTGCCAATATTTCGTCAACTACTAAGTTTATACAAATTTATAAAGAATTCATATGTACTTAAAATTAAAATTGAGAATAATTTTATTTAAAAAGTTTTTCGAAATTCCTACCGGTAGTAGGTCTTTTACTCTTATCGAAAATCAGTTTTTGCGAATATTTCGCAAGTCATGCTTTTTAGACAAGTACGTTACGGGTATAAAAGTATTTAGAACATAATTTTCAATATCTTTTGTATAAAAAAAATTTCAAAATTCTGACCGGAAGTGCCACTTTTACTCTTATCGAATAGCGATTTTTTGCAAATATGTCGTAAGTTATTTATCAAGAGTATAAAAGTATTTAAAACTGGATTTGCAATTTTTTTTGTATATATGAAATTTCAAAATTCGGACCGGAAGTAGCACTTTTACTCTTAGCGAGTAGCACTTTTTTGATAATATCTTGCAAAGTATGCATTCTATAGAGATTTATTAAGAGAATAGAAGTACTCAGAATAATTTTTGTAAAAGAAATTCTTAAAATTCTATAATTTGAAACGCTCATACGTATAAGAAAGTCGTGTGGTGGCCACACCTCATTTTTTTATGTTGAAATCATGTATGTAAACCAATTTGGAAACAAGGTTTTCTCAATCCACCTTCTTTAATTAAAGGAAATAAGATTAGTTAGAATGCATTGTTTTTAATAAAAAGCTTATATATGTATAATCTTTCAGTAGAACTATCTGGATTTACTCGTCCTAAAGAAATTTGGTGCAAGTTAAATCGTCTGACACGGCAATGGAAAGTGCAATATCTTATATATCATTTAAATGGGATTGATAATGTAACTTTTCTGAAATGCGCTGTTCCACAGGGTTCTATATTGGGTCCTTTGCTGTTTTCAATCCATACTTCACATTTGCTTACCTTTCATCCATTAGTAGTTCTTTTCATTTATATGCGGTCGACACTCAGTTGTATAGATCATTTGATGTGAATGATGTGGAGGTTGCTGTTGCAAGCATTAATCAAGATTTCAATAATATATTTGATATTGCCAAAAAGCATTCTTTACTGATTAATGAGACGAAATCTTGTTTTGTTGTTTTTGGCAATTCTAGAAGAGTTTCATGTTTGGAGGGACGGTTAGAGTTGTTTCTTGGTGGTGGACGTTTAACTCGTAGATCGTGTGTGAAATTCTAAGTGTGCCGATTATTTGTTTTGCAACGCGTTCTTTCTTACACCCCTATTCTGTAACTTTTTCGTTATGCATTTTCGAACGCATTTAAATTGGCAAATGTATGTGATTCAGTTTACTATTAATTTATTTGCTTGCAGTTTCAATTTATAAAATTATATAAACATATTGGCTTTGCAGTATTGTATTCTCAAACTTGAATAAATCGTATTTAAAGGTAATATTTGATCCGCCTTCTTTTAACAATGTTTCAACAATACTATTTTTATTTTAACAAAACCTTCTGAAAATGGATAAATGGTTAAAAAGAAGAAAGCTTAACGATGATAACAGTGATAATGATAACGTTAGCGACCAAGTTAATGAGCCCACGCCCGGTACAAGTAAAGATACTTCTTGCTCCAAAAAATACGTTGTTCATCGGAAATATAATGACGATTTTTTGAAATTTGGATTTTCCTCTACAATGGAAAATGACAAAGTAGTTCCCGAGTGTGTGATATGTGGTTGTAAACTATCAAATAGTGCTATGGTTCCGAGCAGACTCCAACGTCACTTGGTGACTAATCATCCTTCGCTTTGAACAAAAGATAAAAGCTACTTTCAAAAGTCTTTATCTTCAAAATCCAAGCAAGTAAAAGTTTTTGAAAAACAAATCGGTGTGTCTGAAAAGGTTCAAGTAGCTTCTTACGAAATAGCTGAATTGATTGCTGCTAAATTAATATCACAATTTGGCTGATGAAATGATATTACCAGCTTGTCGCAAAATTGTAAAAATAATGATTGGTAGATCAGCAGTTATTGATATTTGTAAAATACCACTTTTGAATGACACAATCCATATATATACATATTAGTATTATATTAATAATAATAATAATAATAATAGTTTATTGGACAGTAATTTACAAAACAAATAATAATGATAATAACTGTATAACTATATAATATTATAAAACTGAGCCAAAGGGAAACACCATCAGTTCTGACGAAGCTCCCTGTTCTGCCTTATATTCCCATTGGACAAGATAGTGTAAACCAGTGATTCTCAACCCTTTTTTTTGTTGCGGCACACTTTTAACGATTTCAAAATTTGGCGGCACACAAAGAGAAAGATAAGTTTAATAAGTCCAATAATCTATTATTATTATTATTATTAATATTATAAACCAGATTAAGACCGTAGATGCAGATTCTTCTTTTCAACAAACTATTCCTACTTTTATGATTTGCTACATGTAATATATTTTACATATTTTTGGTAACTTTTAATTTCATGAGTATATCACAATATTTTTGAATTTCTCAATAGCAGTAAGTGATCAATAAATTTGTTTCAGTATTACTCAAGTTTATTGCACTTTGTTATTTCATAATAGAAATTTTAAATATAAGTTATGTACATGGAAATTCTCGTATGCAATATTAACAAAATAAATGCCTACAGTTTATTAAAAAAAAGAAATATTTAATTAAATAAAATATAATCTTTAAAAAAATAAAATAAGGGCAAAAAGCATAGGAACAAATTCAAATGTATTATTAGAACAAAATCCACTAATTTAGATCAAATGCACTAGCAAATGTCTTCAACTTTCAAAAATAAATCCTTAAAACGCTGTTTAGATAACCGGCGTATTTTTTCGTATTGAAAAACGCCAGTTAGAGATAATCAATGATAACAGATTCTTTTAATCGGTTTTTTAAAAACCGGCCCTAAGAGGCATTACCGCTAATATAGAGTACAACATTAGATTTAGTCATCACTCATCACGATTTGATCAAACTTATCTTTTACAAAGTACTGTATTTTATAATATAAATGAAAAAGTGAAATATAACAAATAGTAGAGCAAGGATTAACAAACTCACAAATAAAACTTAAGTATTTTTATATTTATTTCTATTTTGAATGATTTTTTAATAATTTTAAAAGCAACTAATGTACTGTAATGTTTTATAATTTGGCGAATTTCCAATTTCACCGCACTTCAGTTGTAAGTGGTACAATAGGCTTATCACACTTAACCTCACATTAATCGTGTATTTTAATTATTAGTGTACCATCTGACAAGGCAGTAAAGTAATTGTGAAAGCTTAAGGCGTAAACAAGTCTTTTATTGGTTCTTCATAAAGATCGCGGTCTATCAAACTAATCTTATAAGGCCTAACGTTCTATGGCCGTGTTATACTATATAACACGTGTTATATAGTCCCTCTAAAGTACCAATGCATTTTCCGTGTTATACTATATAACACGTGTTATATAGTCCCTCTAAAGTACCAATGCATTTTTTTTTCAAACAGGATATGAAATTAGTGAGCACACATTTGGCGCCCTATTATGGCGACCAGAGCAAACATTTGGCGCCCTATTATGGCGACCAGAGCTAACTTAAGCGATGGTTTACTGACAGGTTCATATGGTGGTAAGCCATATGTAATAATAAATCGCATAAATATACAGGTAATACATCTTTTACCATTCGATTCGATTATCCCTTTTCTAAATAAAGTAGCGTTTATTTTTGGAAGTTCTGGCACTAGAAAACAGATAATATTTTGCGTGGGTGAACAAGGTTTCAATTGATATGTTTTACTACTCTATATTAAACGAAAAAAAATACACATTCGATTGCCTCTTTTCCACAAGTTTCACTTTTTTTGGCACGTTATCAAAGGAATCATCGCCTGTTGCTGTTCTATCTCACATATTTAGTATACTAATCCCACGCAATCCCGCATAATCTGGCCAACTCAACTTTATAGTAGGAGTTAATCATATTTCGATTAATTTATAATTGGTGTGGAATCGAGTAAACGTATTGTACTTTCACGATTGAAAGATATGAACGTCATCGATGACGCTTTTGTGATATATACACTACTCTTACTATTTACATATTTATATCGCGTGTTTGGGTCAAATTGCTGCCTTATCATTATAGAGAAAAGGAAACAGTTTAAGTAGCAATTGGCTATTGTTTGACGTTAAATATTACTAATCAAAGAATTGCAGTGGCACCCGTAATCGTTTCCGGTGTATTCGATTTACAAGAGAAAACAAATTTTCGAGTTGTTCAAAAATTCAAATTTAAATTCCTTTACTACAGATAACCGGTAATACAGCCGCACTAAGCGAAAGCGGGGGTATGTGCAACTTTTTATAGAAAACGAGATATTGGCGTCTAGGAATTCTGGGTCACATGGTCTATTTTGTACTAAGTTAATTTTGCCGTATCGACACTGCAGATATTTAATTTTAGCTTATAAATTTAAGTGTATCTACAAAAGACGTACACCATACTACGCCTTTTAGTGGTAACTGCCGAGCTAAAGTGATGTGGAGTCTCTGCTCACTGGGGATTTTGACAAGTGAGATTTTAAACTTGTATTGCAATTAGAATGCCTGGCATGTCCAAATTTCAGAATGTGTCTGTATGTTATTTTATGCCTTGTTATAATTGTTTCAAAAACTTGACCAGGTAGTAAACTTCCAAGAGTTATGTGATGCTACCGATTCCTGCTAGTCGTCTGATTCTGATATCACATTTATCATTCAAAATCCACCCATTTTTAGTTCGCTGAATTTCATATATATTTTTCCGTGTAAGTAATCAAATGACATAACCCTATTTTGGCCTAGTATTAAATGCATTTGTTACCACCACCACCAAGTGGTGTCTCAGTCAGCTGATTACAAAAGGAACGCGTCAAAATATAATCTCAGTTAAAGTGAGGTGATATTATCTGAGATTTATGTCAAAAGGAAAGCAGCTCTTGAGAATGCACTGACGACCGAAAATGCTTAGTAGGATGCACTCTATATTGGCTTAGTAACGATTAGTAGCGATTTTTATGACAAAGTTACTTTACAAAAAAGATTATAATGGTTCTAGTTAACACTAAATTTGCTTACAGTCAAAGTTATGAAATCTAGCATACCACATCCGAAACGCAAAGATCAACCAAAGGGTATAACGGCGGAAAAACGGAATAATATCATCTCAACACATCTGCATTCTGAGAACTCTATTATGTCGAAAAATCGTTTAAACGATTTTTTGCAAATATGTCATAAATTATGCATTCAGTATATATTTAACAAGAGTACAAAAGTTTTTAGAGCGAGATTTGCAATGTTTTTTGTATAAATGAAATTTCAAAATTCGGACCGGAAGTAGCACTTTTACTCTTAGCGAGTAGCACTTTCTTTCGAATATCTCCCAAATATGCATTCTATAGAGATTTATTAAGAGAATAGAAGTACCTACCTAGATAGGATTTTGAATAATTTTTGTATAAAAAAAATTCTTAAAATTGTATGATCTGAAACACTCATACGTATAAGAAAATCGTGTGGTGGCGACACCTCATTTATTATACGTACGAGTATTTCAAATTATACAATTTTAAGAATTTTTTATACAAAAATTATTCAAAATCGTATTCTAAGTTTTTCTATTCTCTTAATAAATCTATGTAGAATGCACACTTTGCGATATATTTGAAAGAAAGTGCTACTGGCTAAGAATAAAAGTGTTACTTCCGGTTCGAATTTTGAATTTTTTTATACAAAAGGTATTCAAACTTATGTATTAAATACTTTTATACTCAGTTGCAAAATCTGTGTATTTCGTTGTTGCACTGTTACTCCGAGATAAACACATGTACCTATTAAAATCAACAACATAAGTAATTTTCTTCGCTCCCCTAATATGGTCGCTCTTACTTCAACATATACTCGGCTTAAAATATAAATCCGCGAAATACATATTTATTTGTTTCTTCTCCGATCGTATAAGTTTTACGTACATATTTCATTTCGTGAATACACAAATTAGAAAGAACACACAAATTTGAGAAAACGATACAATTTACACAATTTAGCATGTGAGGCTTTAAAAAGCTGGCTGGATTTCGCTTTTTGAAAATTTCTAGAGAAACGTTTTCCTCTCAATCAGAACTCGTGGAGTTGTTTAAAGTTCAGTTAAAAAATAAAATTGAAGAACTTGGACATTGGATCAACTCTATTGGAAATTGTTATCAGACAAGATTTGTCTCGGTGGAGGAAAAAACTGCTGCTGGTAGAAAAACAGAAATGCGGACAATTTTGGCATGCATTAATGCTACTGGGTCTCATAAAGTAAGGCAATTGATGATTATTGGTAATAATATTGCTGCGAACCCAAGTTCATTTAAAAATTTCAAACGTCCTGTGGACTACCAACATTCAAAATGAGCTTAAATGACTTCTAGCACTTTCAAACGCTGGTTTCATTATTCGTTTGTACTTCAGGGAAGTTTTAATTTTCTACTTCCTAGATCTTAAGCCATTTTTTTTACTTGAATGATAAAAGGTTGCTAAAGGATAAAGATATCGCATCCAATTGATGATGATTTAAAAAGTGATGGTAGGCAAATTGTAACAACGTTTCTCCCCCCCCCCCCCTAATGTCACCACACCACTTATAGCCGATGGACCAACATGTATTTAGACTAACAAAATTAGGTACACTACACAAACTATCTTGTATCTACTGTAGTAGGAAACGACATGAATAGTATTAATACCTTGAAAAAATTCAGTATTGGAGATGCAGTAAATCAACTTAGCTTGATATAATTTTAATCCCAAAATTATAAGTGTTGTAGGAATAATTTAGTTTCAAAAAAGGAGGATGGCGAAACTGTGCCACTCGATATTTTGAAACGCCAATGGGACATTGAAAATTCAATTTGGGCGACTACTAAATACCTATATGTAAGAAAAAAATTAAAAATAGTTGGAAGAAAAGTGTATGCTACAAAAAGATACATAATTGTTCCCTTGTTAAGCAGTGTTGCATATTTGCTCATTCAGTACTATTATGTGGATTTTATTATAACTTCCTATGCGAGCTGTGACCTAAATATGCCTGTTTTCTCAGCCTATCTTCTTTCCCTTTTCTTCGATACTTTTCTTTTTTTTTACATAGGTGTGTGATCTGATAAAATATAAATATGTATTTAAATAAAGGGAAAGAATTTGTAACTTAAATATTTAAATAAGAAGGAAAAGGCGTCAATTTTAAAATGTAATCAATTATTAATATTTATTTAAATATTAAAAAAAATTTACGCTGAAGTGGTATTCAAATATTTGTCACCAAGTATACGTTGAATGAACTATTGATGAGATATTTACAGAATGATTGATTATCTGTCTCTAGCTCTATATACTACTATTTGTAATACTAGCCCATTTTTAAACCGATAAGTAACGGTAGATAATAGATATGTATCTGTCTATCAATAATGTGCAATTAACTGTAACGAATCCTAAAATTTTGAATAATGGGGAATTATTTTATTACCATAGGGGATTTTTTTAAAATCCATTTGAATAAAATACATCGATAAAAAATTTTTATTGCGTTTTTACTTATTATATTTACAAAATTTCATAAATACATAAGACAAAATAAATATTGTAAAAGTTGTAAGGATAGGTAATGTTAACTCATTTACAAATTCATATTTACGGAATTTCTTGGAAATATAAATTCAAACATACCGTATACATACTTATTTCGTTATAAATATTAGAATTATGATATTAATGGATAATACAGGATTTGTAGAGAATGTAGATAACGATTACATTTTTATACTTTGAGGTTATGTGCGATATCTCTGAAATGTTTATTTACAAATGTCAAATAAATTTAAATTTAGGTGCAGGCGAACTTACCTGTGTAACAACAAAAGAACCTTTCCAACTGAACAATGGTTTGTGGAACATTAAAAACTGGAATCTAAGTTTTCCCATGTCATCTGCCACCCTAAAACTATCCGCTAAAGTAGTAATCCAATTAACTACTTCTTCATTAGCGTAAGTTATTAATCCCTGTCCGAAGTGGTGTTTTCCGTCCATGACAAAATTAAGAATTCCTTTAACAGAATTTTCGGTGAGTAACGTTTCCTCATCCAAGTGCACCACCCAATCCGTATCTCCCAACAAATTAACATCGTCTTCCAAACAATATTGCAATGCTCTTGCTTTAAATAATGCACCTCCTTTCGTACGATAAGAGGTTGGCACGACAATTTCTCGTACCCTTCTGTCGTGTTCTAGTCCTATTTTTTTATCGGTGACTACTTCGATGAGGAAGTTTTCCAAGCCAGCATCTATACACTTGTTCATGTTCCGACTTACGTTCGATTTGACTAATTGGGGATAGTCACCCCGTGTCACTACTCGTATGCAAATAAAGGGCGCCAGAAGAGGCGAACCTTTCAACACAACTTTGTCCGGAAAGGCATTGTACCACGTTAAACCGATAAAGTTGAACAGCACTTGAGGTAAAGGGAGGAAAGCGATTAATCGAAGGAAATACAGTACGACAGTCCATATATACCCGTAACGTTCCCAGGGATTGATTTCTGCTTTTTCGTCCGGCCATAGTTTTAAAGCACCGGTGAAGATCTCGAAAGAGAAGATCACAGTAAACAATAGGCAGCAATGCATGGCATGTTTCATACGACTGGTGAACATGTTTGTGTTGTTTTTTCTTATTTCTTCGAATTACACCCGCGTCCCGAAATGAAAAAAAACTCCGGAAAGCGCCCGTTGACCACGTATCCAGTGCGATTTTACAAACACATTCGATCACAACTAGATTATACTATATTCTTTAAGATTAATATAATTCATTAATTAGTAACATTTATCACAGTTTTCCATATATTTTAGTTATGAAATGTTGTTGGGACGCCGGGCGGTTAATTCTTACATACTCAAGCGGCCGCTTCGTTTTCACGACTGGCGTTTGTACTTGGTGGGGATCCGCTTGAATCAGTATCGTTTGCCTCTTTTATCAGCGGCAGAAAATAGATTACGGCAAAGAAGACTCCGAAAATTGAAAGAACACGACACGCTTAGCGCATGTAGCATCTGGCGGAGATTCTGTCAACTGCAAGATAGAATTCTGCAGTTCTTATATCAAAATTATGGAATATTTTATTTTAATTGATGAATGAATCCTTACAAGCTTAAGTTTAAAAATATTATTGGATAGCATACAAAAGCATTTTACGGTTTATGAATTGTAAAATATTAGTTTACATTTTTCAAAGGTCCTGTCATATTTAATGCGAAATTTATTTGAAAACTGTTTAATTATCATTATTGCTAAACAGCTGGTAGGTAGTAATTGTCAAGTAAACTATTACAAAGCATATAATTTCGTTTGTTAGTAATTAGTAATAAATGCAAAATATAACTAAGGAAATATTGAAAATAAGTATATTAAATATGTAATATCTGTATAAAATGACTCAATCTCATAAGTATATGCCGCAAGGTACCAAGTAAAATAACATACGCATGGAAGGTACTTGATATTTTCGATAATTAAGAGATTTTCTTTCAAAATTTATAAGATACCTTAAGCATTATTAATAATTACTTCGTAGGAATATAAGTAGGTATGTGTATAAAAATTAAAGGTATTTATCCAGGAATAAGTTCAATTTCGGACTGGTTTTTTTGCATGTAGGATGGTAGGTATAATCAATGTATGGGTATAATCGGTATAATGATTCTGTGGTGTTTTTTTATTTCCATCTGTTTCTTTAAAAACTATCTCATACTAATTAAAATTTAGAAATATTCTATTTGATGTATCTTATCGCCTTGTTACAAAATAAAAGTAGATGCACAAATTTAAGTGATTCATATATGTACTTTAATCTTTGTGTCAGAATTGTTGCTGATTTCTGGTTAACAAGATAAATTTATGAATTAATTAACTACGTTATTATTCATGGCGATGTCACTAAAACATTGCATTTGAATGCACATATTTGCAATATTAGTAACATGCTGAGCAATAAAAACTAACACAAAATGAGTAAACATTATTATCCTCTTGAATTTTGAAATAAGTATGACATTTACAATTTTTTAATGCACAGATAAAAACTATATTTTATGCATTGTTCTAGCTGCAGATGATAGTCATCGGGCCTAATAGAGAAATGAAATATTTATATTTGTATCAAAATAGTAATACTTCGAAACTGAAGCAGTACCTATCTCTTTAAAAAAACGCAAACACAGCAGCATTTGGTGTACATACAAAATTTATATAATCAAGCAAGATCACACATATTTCATTTTAATCTTACTATTTTTGCGAGTGTTTGGGAGTATGCTCAAAAAGAAGGCACTAGTGAAATTAAAAAAATCTGCTTGAATTACATTTAAAAAAAATATATTTGAATAACCGGTATAAATGCCATATCATAGCACTATGTTTTTTCCTATACTTGGGTCGTTGATTGAAGGAATATATAAAGATGCGCAACGTGGCGCACCTTTATGTATTCCTTCAATCAACGACTTGGGTATTGAAACTGTTGGAAATAAGAAATAAAAGAAATATACAATGCTGTATATTAAGAAAGTACCTAAATGACGTATATTAGTGTATTATTTTGTGTCATTTATGTAAAGTGAGCTATAAATAATAAATACTTAGAATAAATTTTATTGTCTATTTTTAACAGGTACCTAGGTATTCCAATTTAAAAATGTTCACTAGATTTTCATCGAACATCAATCTTTTAAGTAAGAAGCATCACTCAAGGGCCATATTTTAAAAACTGCCCTACTTCTAATCAGTCCTTTTGGAACAGGTCCGTATGATCTAGAATCTGCAGAATTACCACGATTATCACCTTCTAACCAAACGTGACCCCTCGGTACGACTTTGGACATAAAACCGACTCTCATTTTATCGCCGGGTAAGCCCGTTACCCTTTTACAGATATTTTGATTAGGATTAGTTGGACACTTTGCAATTACAATGTCACCTCGAGAGATTTTATTAAATCTTGGGGATACATGTTCTGTTACTAGAATATTGTTCGAGTATAGAGTTGGTTCCATTGATGGGCCTGAACACTAAAACGAAAAAGGTAAATCTCACCAAAAGTTGATCCTGGTCATAAAGGTGCATTACCACAACAAGGTCACCAACGTACTCAAAAGTGCAGTGTGCTATACATCCGTATTTAATAACGAAGGTGGTCGTCTCAATGAATTTAGAAAATAAACGTTGCATTATTTTTACATCATGATAACATTTCTGCCATATTATATATTATTGCTAATTTTTTGAAAATGTAGGTTACGTGAAACTGTATTCAAAAATTTTCAGTCAACCATCGATCTCTGGTGTTGAATTACTTAATTATTGAAGTCGGGGATTGTTATGTTGTTGATGGTTACCAATAGATGGTAGCACAACACTAATTTTTTTTTCAGTCGATACATAGTTTCCTGTATTTTAATTTTTGACAGATTCATCATGATTTATTTCTGTCAGTGTTATTTCTATAGCGATGGTGTTCGGTAAATGTTACTTTGCGAACTATGACAGTGCTTTTATATTGCGTCAGTGAATTGTATGTTTTTTTAACCGAACTATAAACTTAACTAGCTGTTTCGTTAATTTTCGAAATTAGTGATGAAAGTGATTAGAAACACGTTGTGAAAATGTCTAACACGTAGGGGTTGTTTTGAGTGTAAAATTTTCATATTCTTCGTCCTTTTATCTACATCTTTGGGTATCTGGAAAATTCGAAGGTAAGTGCAAGCTTTTATAAAGGAATTTTCAAAATAAAGAACTTAATACGAATTTCTATAAATGCACAACTGTTCAAGAGTGATCCATTGTGTGATATTAAAATTAAAAAGGCAGAAGATATATTGATCAAACTAAAGGTCATTTGACTATGTTAATTATAGGATAACCCTTTATTCGTTCATTTGTGTTCATTATTTTCGCAGACATTCAAATAAGGTTGATTTTATTGTATCAGTAGGCTAAGAAGATAATCAGAGTAAACTAATAATAAAGTGGCTTAATTATTTTGTTGTTTTGTTGAAGATTAAATAATACTCTCCATTTATTAAAGATTATTTAATGCGTTATCAGTCTTATAAAAACGTGATAAATAAAAAAAGAAAGGATGTCAGTTTCTATGGAATTTAATGCTAACATCCATACCAGAATACTGAAGAACGTACAATTCTATAAATTTTAGATATATTAGTTTGGATTAAATTTTATGGATGGTTATTTTTAAAACTTCAGTTAGCCACATTTTTGCATTGTTTTATGGCCATCTATTTATTTATTTGCAAACCCATGCGCGTATTCATCTTCAGCTATTATTTCTTTGTCTATGAATCATTACTTATATACCAAACACTCTGTATAAATTTTTATTTTTAAACACGTTCATTTAATAATGAATTTTATTTTGAGATTTAAAAGTACATAGGTACATACTTCCTTTAGAAAAATATTTAATATAAAGTTATTCCTACTAATAACATTGCTAATTTGTGTCGTTATAGTAGGGAAAGCTTTGTTTTAATTAATATATAACTCATTTCGATATATGTACTTACTGCTTATCATTTGTCTAAAAATATTCCATGTTCAAAAATATATTTCGTCAGTGCAATATTCAATAAATGTAGGTCATGGCCATTTATTCGGTTTTAATTATTAAATATTTTCTAGTATTTTTTTTATTAATACCTATTAGTGCACTATTATTATAGGTCACAATTTATATGTAACTTCGGAAACTAAGCGAGAATTACATGATTATTTGAAAGTTCATCAAATATTTGGATAATGAATGTTATTCTATGTAATATAGAAGTACCTATTCTATAAAAAAGAGTCAGTATAACGTTATATTTTTTTTAAATTCAACAACCTGTAAATATATTGTGTACTGTTGTTTCAAGTACATATGTTGTTTGGTTAGCAAAACAAATTTATTCGTTTTGTAAGGCCGCACGATTATTGGGCTAAAAGTTGTATAATTTTTGGATTGTCTAATCAAGCAAATCTATATAGTAGCAACTGCTACGCCAGTTTCTCTATGTATAGATAAAAGGATCTTACATTCATTCAGTTTAAGTTAATCTTTACAGAACACTTATCGAGTAATAAGTTCAGATAGAAAAAATAATCAGCCCGACGTATGGTAATCATGCAAAGTTACCTATTGTTTCTTGATTATGTACTTATTTAGATAATTTTATCTGCACTGGCCTTTTAGTACAAGGTCAATTCCGACGAAATCATCTTCAAAAATTGTGCTGAGTAATTTTTTTCTTTGCATGTGAGCATATTTAAAGATGTTGACGCAGATTGCATACGATTTTTCCGTTATGGATGTCATACGATCTATTCTTTGTTATTGATAACTTATTGCTTAATCTGTGCTGGTTTGCTAATAATAGGTACTTCTGACATTGTTGAACATGAAACTAAACTTGGAGTCTGTGGCTTGATACTAAACAAAAACAGTAAAATACCTTTACCACAACACAAAAAACTAACCTACGTATTTCGACAACTATGTTGTCATCTTCAGTAGCACAGATTAAAAACCGCGTTGTCTATAATCCGTAGCGTATACAAAACAACACTAGTTCTATGTTGCTCTGTATACGCTACGTTTTATAGACAACGTGGTTTTTAATCAGTGCTACTGAAGAATACTGAAGATGACAGTTGTCGAAATACGTATTTAGTTTTTTGTGCTTTAGTGTGGTAAAGGTGTTATAGTGTTTTTGTTTGATTGTTGAACATATTATTTACTTTTCCAAATTCAGTAGTAGGTAAGATTTTGTTTATTGTAATGGTAAGCGGTATTGAAAAATCTAGAAATCATACATGTTCCTGTTAGTGTTAATATAAATTTGTGAACAATATTTTAATAATATCATCATTCAATTTGTAACTGCCTTTCTTGTAATAGGATTTTACTAGCAGAGACTATATATCGTGAAATATTAATTAATTAGTTTAATTTTAATATTCTGAAATTGTTCCGTCGATTGATTTTGTAGTGGCATTAAATTATAATATGTAATATATGTAATATTATCTTAAAATATAAATCCAAAGATGTCCAAGTGTAAAACAACAGTGGTTAAGAATGCACGCAATAATTGTGCAATACAATCTCGGCCAGGCATTTAGTAAAATATATTAAAAGTCTTTGCCGAATGTACAAACGTATTGAAAAAATGAATGGCAGTAGCGGCAAATGATTAGTAAATAGGTAATAACAAAATGACAAATTGTCTGTCTTCTATTATTATTATTAATATTATTATTATTCTGTTTTACACTTGGACATCTTTGGATTTACATTTTCAGGTAATTTTACCATATAATTTTTTAAATCTACACATATTATTGTTTATTTTAGACACATAGTATTATTGTGTGACAGGATTAGTTATTCGCCAAAGATTTATCTCGGCTGTTTAATTGCTTCGTATAATAGTATATAACAGCTCTAGTCTAATTTTTAATTATATAGTAGCGTCGTTATTATTTATTTAGTTACATTAAATGCATGTTTATGGTAGACCTAACCCTTTTGGTGGGACTGCAGAAGTAATACCGGCTGTCCTGTGCTTATTTGTTTACATTTTCATTTATACATGTTTGATTTTACATTCTGTATTTGTCATTGCAATTTTTTTAGATGTTTTTAACCAATTTGTCATTTCGTCATTATTCACTATATAATCATTTTGCTGCTACTGCCAAGAAAGCTAGTTCATTCATTTTTTCAATATATGTATGTATATATTTTGGCAACATCAATAGAAATCTCCTCCCCCCTCCCCTCCAAATAAAAGCAAATGCTGATTGAAGATATGATCATCACCAAATTGCCATATCTACTATTTTCTACCCAAAAGCGCTACATTTAATACCGTTTTCTTGTTGTTTTTAGTTTGTCTACTAAACACGGAAAGTGGGTTGTTGAAACACATATGTGGTTTATTTTAATTTCATTGTAGTTAGGGATTTTTTTGTTATTCCACAACCACATTTTTATATTTCTTTGACTGTTAATTCTTTTTTTTTAGGAAATAACATTTTTTATACTATCAATGCACTACCACTATCAAACAATAAGGAAACTCCGATTTAAATAAATAATGTAATAAATTACAAAACTTTTTTTATATATGACCCACATAGATTAGATTCCGATTATCTAGATGTAAGTATGGCTAGCCATGTACTACAAAAGCAGGTTTTTTATTTTCCAAGCAAAAGTGTGTAAAATTCTAATAAAAGAAATATTTCTGGGATAAAATAATCTCTACTATCTCTTAGGATTTTAAATATATGTACAGGCTGATTCCCGTAGCACGCTTATTAGAAACTATTCAAGCAGGTGCCGAACTTGTAAAACGTAAAATTTGCTAAAATGTAAATGGCCGGTCAGTAAATCAATATATATATATATATACAGGCTGTCCCAGAAATAAAAAGACGGAGTAGCAGAAATCGGAAGCTAGATTGTGTAAAAACGTACCCTCAAAATATCAAGTCTTTATTCATGCGCAGACGGCAGAAAAGAAATAATAAAGAATTCAATTGGCCATACGCCGACCCTGGACTAAATATCCACCTGCTTCACTTTCACAATCGGCCCTTTTCAGGACCACCATATTACTTGTGTTAAAAAAAAAGGAGGAGGAATAGATACTTCATAATAAATATCAAACCATTAATTACTTTAATTTTACACCTGCTAGAAAAAAAGAATTACTTTCTTGATATTTACTGTAATAAAGGCTAGCACTACGATTTATTGAATATTCTAAAATAATAATAATCAGCTGTTTCCGACTACAAACAACATTAAAGAGCAACAACCTTCCTATTTTAAAAATAAAAACAATCCTTTATTGTCTGCAATAAAGTGGGTCGCCCAGCTGCGTTATCTAGACGCATCGGGCAAAAATGTTTTATATGAATGAGTACTATTTAACGTTTTTTTTCCGTTTTATACAAATAAAAGCGTATTTTTCTATGAATGCGTGTTCGTTTCTATTTACAAATGAGCATTCTTACGTGTATTTATAAACATACATTCTGTGTCAGGTCCGTAATGTAATTTTTTTATCTAAAAAATATAGAAAATTAAATTTTTAATTTCTTCGTTATTGCGGTTTATTTGGGCCTGTTTCTGTTCGGACTTTACATACCTGCTACTCCGTCTTTTTATTTCTGGGACACCTGTAGAGAGATCCAGAAAACCGCTATGTATATATGTGGAAATAAATTTAAAAGAATTTCAGTTTTTAACTGGCGGTTTATTACGCTATTTAGTAATTCTTGATTAACAAGAAATAAGTAATTATTGTCTTGGATGACGACAGAATTAGGGTTCGTGGGATATTCAAATGAAAAACTTTATTTTGGCTTTGTGACGTTTCGGTTTCGTACTTTTAAACGTTCATCAGACCTGTGTATTCAAAAAACGCATGTTACAAAATGATTTAAAATACAAACATCATTAATTAAAAAGTAATTAAACTAACAGAATGTGTTTATACATGTTAAAAAATGAGGTGTGGCCACCACACGACTTTCTTATACGTATGAAAGTGTTACTTCCGGTCCGAATTTTGAAATTTCATTTATACAAAAAATATTCCAAATCCAACTCTAAATACTTTTGTACTCTTTATAAATATACATAGAATGCATAATTTACGACATATTTGCAAAAAATCGTTATTCAGTAAGAGTAAAAGTGATACTTTCGGTCCGAATTTTGAAATTTTTTTTATACAAAAGATATTGGAAATTAAGTTCTAAATACTTTTATATTCGTAGCGTACCTGCCTAAAAAGCATGACTTGCAAAATATTTGCAAGAAACTGATTTTCCATAAGAGTAAAAGACCTACTTCCGGTAGGAATTTCGAAAAACCTTTTTAATAAAATTGTTCACAATTTCAATTTTAAGTACATATGAATTCTTTATAAATTTGTTTAAACTTAGTAATTGACGAAATATTTGCAAAATTCGATTTTTTCACTGAAGTAAACTACTACTTCCGGTCTGCTGATTTTGCTCAAAATCTAATCAGTTCTCAAGAGGGAGATTATATTCGTAAATACAAAATTTGGAATTGATATCTGTAGCGGTTTGACCGCTATCGTGGTCACACACACAGAGACACACAGACATTTTTTAAAAACCACTTTTTTGGGATCAGGGGACTTCAAAACGTGTACATCTGCAAAAATCTCGAGGTCGAAAATTTTCATCATCACAATACTTCCTTATACTACGTATAAGAAAGTAAAAACAAAGAAAACACACAAGCTGGGCTTAGTATCTTATGTGGAATATTAAACTTTATACATAGTCTGGGTATACCATACATATACATAAATAATAAAATATTTATACGAGAGATACATGCATTATAAAAATAAAGGATAAAAATTCAACAAGAAACGAAACACAAACTTTAACAAGTGTGTGAGAGACAGAAACTATATACCGTAGTCGTCAAATTTTAATTTCGGTTTGTACTTCTATCCCATGCAGAAGATGACTTTATAATATGGAGCGATGCCTGCTTGCTAACAGTGGTGGGAGAGCAACGCAGTGTCGGGGGACCCTCACTCCTTACATTTCATAGGAAACATTTGTCGAGTGTACTGTCTTGGCAGCCTCGCTTATGTTTATCTTTAGTTTATTTCGTCACGCTCTTTTCCTCTTTCTACTTTCGTATCAGAAGTTAAAATATGTCGACTACGGTATGTACCTACTTACACAAAACATTTTACTATACAAAATTTTAAATTAAAGATACTTGATTTTTCAAGAAAATTTGTATCTAATTGTAATGTAATTAGTGAAACTACTTTTTATAGTTGTGTGAACCATAAGAATGTGTTTTGTGTTGTCTTTTTTTACTGCATTTTTGTGAACAAATTTAATAATTTTTACTGGAAGACACTTACAAAAATACAAAGTGTTCAATTGGTAAATATACGTAATGAATAGCGAATGTAAGTACTCAAAGAATTTTATTTTATATGATAAAAAAAATTGTTTTCTTTGTTTTTTAACATGTATAAACACATTCTGTTAGTTTTATTATTTTTTAATTTTTGATGTTTGTATTTTAAATCATTTTGTAACATATGTTTTTTGAATACACAGGTCTGATGAATGTTTAAAAGTACGAAACCGAAACGCCACAAAGCTAAAATAAAGTTTTTCATTTGAATATCCTACGAACCCTAATTCTGTCATCCAAGACAGTAATTACTTATTTCTTGTTAATCAAGAATTACTAAATATGTGCAAATATATATATACAGGATGATTAACACGATCATTAGAAAATATTGATATATTTGTTAAGGTGGCGTTTTGGTGCAATGAAATCAAATAATCCTCATTTCAGGACGAGTCGATTGATATCAAAATATACACATTTGGGTGGTCTTTGGAAACAAATTAACGGTGTACGTAGTCCTACTCTTTCGTTTTTACGTATTCTGACGGCATAAGTCTACTTTGGGGCTACTGCTTTTTTTTTACTTTTTCACTTATACTTTGCAGAATATAAACAAAACACTAAAACACCTTTACGACACTAAAGCACAAAAAGCTATATACGTATTTTGACAACTATGTTGCCATCATCAGTAGCACTAATTAAAAACCGCGTTGTCTATACACAACATCAGTGTTGTTCTGTATACGCTACGGTGAATAGGCAACGTGGATTTTAATCAGTGCTACTGAAGATGACAACATAGTTATCGAAATACGTGTTCAGTTTTTTATGCTTTAGTGTGCTAAAAGTGTTTTAGTATTTTTGTTTAGTATCAAGCCACACTCCAAGTTTAGTTTCTTTGCAGAATATATTCTTTTATTCCTTAAAGTAGTACTAACTGAATAACTAAAGATTGATTTTGAGCATTAATTCATATCAGTATTTACTTCTAATACAGTTGCTATACCACTCAAAAACGTACTTCAGCTACAAATATTAATTATAAATATAGAATATTATCAAATAAGTAAATTGCTTTTTTCAAATGTAATACAAGATCATTATCTTATTTACATTGAAAGGCAACATACAATGTAATCCCACTTAGGTCATGAAGATCTTTCTTTGTGAAAATATTGTAGATGAAAGAAAAAGATAATATATATATATAACGATCGCGTAAGATAAAGTTGCTTACTGATAATTTTTTATTTATGCTAAATATGACTATATTATTGGAAATTAACATTACACATAACTTTGAAAATAGGAGACGTTGTTTATAGTAAACTCAAATGGTAGTCATCAAGAGAGTGCAATTATAATAGAATTGTACAAAACCGTCCGTATTAGATATAAATACATATTTTTTTTCGACCATGAAATACCTTTGAGATAGAGTTCCAAGAAACTAGAGTTAATATCAATACAAGCCTATAAAATGAAACTTTGAACAAGTATGATGAAACATTAAATTAATATTATTTATTTATATTATTCTTTAACTGCCACCCTGTTGTTACGCCACTGCCTACAACCAACTTGTAAGTCATGTTAACTTACCTCCAATAATGGTATAAAAAATGTTGTAAAAATAAATCCGCGACCTGTATTATTAATTTTTTTGTAAACTTTCCTGTGAAGTCACATTTTCAGGTCCTCCAACATCTCGTGTAAGTCGAATTTCTATACATTCTCGCCATCTTTCGAGAGCTTCATGAGAATGATTAATTGCTGTCCTGACATATCGTCGGCTTAAGATGCAAATGACGTATCTCCTGAAATACAAATTTTACAGGGGAGACAAAAAAACTTCTCAGATCGACACTATTATATATAACTAAATTTATTTTTGGTGAATGATTATTATTTTTTGTTACGTTTATTGTAGCAGTGGAGTTTTTTGTTGAAATGCATTTTTTCCCTGAAATATAGGAGATAGGCCACATTCTTCAATAACCTTAGCTTTTTAAGGAAGTTGGGCAATTTTATTCATCAGATAAATATACAAAGATTGTAACACTAATAGATAAATAATATTGAAAATAATATATATTCCTATGTATATCAAATTAACAAAATGAAAAACAAATTATAACAAAAATATAAGTTATTCCTATTATATATGTATATATTTAGTAGGAATTGCGGTACAATTTACAAATGCGGTAAATTACTATAAAATGCGTGATAGTCTTTCTTTAGGGAATTTTTCAGGTCCATCAGATGACGAAATTTTTCAGCTTTTATAGGTATGGGAACTGAATTCATTAAAGGCAAATCATCGTAAGTCCAAATAGCTCTATTTTTTTTAAATCTAAATGGAAGAGATTTCCACTCCTCAGAATGACGTATCTTATACTGAATGTCAATTTGGGTATATTGGAGAGCTCTAATATCTGTCACAGTAGGATCCCCTGGTGATCTTCCGGGTCGAATAGAAGTGAGGGTTTGAACTTCTTGAAAGTTTTTGAAAAAAGTATGGTCCAGATATTCTACTACATAGGGCCTCGGATTTAAGCGTGCAGTTTCACAGACCTCAACATAATCCGCTGGAACATTGATAATCTTTTTTCTAAGTTTGCGCTCGATTGTAGAGTGCATAGAGTCGCATTCTATTTGAGTGTGCCCCTTCTCCAAATACTTTTGTTCTATGGTTACTCCCGTTTGTTGTGCAAGATTTAGTAGTGCGGTAGAAAGCAGGGCGTTTCTATTCTGACATGTACACCCGTCACTGTACAAAATTATCTTCTCAAAGGATTCTCTTTCCGGTAAAACTTTGGTATGTAAGAAGTTGTAAACGATTGAGGCAAACGTACTCGCAGACAAATCTGCGTCTCCTTCATGCCACAAAAAACAAAACCCGTCTTTGGTTTTTAGGTCAAAAATGGTAAAATTATGTACAATCAACTTTGTTTTATAATACAAAGACGACACGTTTGATTTTCGACTCAAAAGAACCGACTGTAAATCCATGGTAAAGACCTTCAAGTTTTCGATCATTTTGTCAGACTCTTTTTCTCGCCGTGCTTCTTCCTTTTTGATTAGATGTTGTTGGTAGGTAGATTCATCCACATTTTTAGTTTTATAACTGACGCATGTATCACAGTCGTCTTTTTTTGGCGAAAACAAAGCTATATTAAGATCATCAAACGTATTAATGAAGGTGGCAATAGATAAGGGTAATGATTTTGTCTTTTTACACCAGTCATTTACGTAACATCTATATAGTTCACTTTTTGACTGCCAATTTGGTTCTAAGTATAACTTACTTGTCGACTTCCAACAGTAATGTGACTCTAGCTTTGGGAGGATTCTAAAAAATGACGCAAGATTATCTTTCTGTTCATTATTCTTAGATCTCCTATCATCTATATTTTTGATTAGCTCTTTTCGTTTTTGATCTGAATTTCTGTTTGTTTATTTGTTTATTATCCAACATCCCACTGTCCTGGCCGGAATAGAAAAGGTGTTACAGAACATAGTTTTACAAACCCTTATTCTAGTTGTTGTTTTTAGGTAATAAACGTAGGAAAATACTCTTCTTGAATCATTTTCAACTTTCCTATCTCTTGCTCGTTTAATTGATTCTTTTTCAACTAGCGCTGTCAGAAGAATACTTTTTTCATTCCAAGAAAGTTTCCAGAAATGTTGAAACATTTCGATTCTTTGCTCATCTGATATTTTATTACACTTCATTGCAAACTTTCCGGTACATTTACATCTTGCTTTTAAAACTTTTGCACCTTTTGGAACATTATAATCCCATTCTGTTTCACGCTTTCTTTTTCTATAATATTCTTTTCCTGTTTGTCTGTCCTGTTTATTCTTCATTCTTTTCCATGTGTGCGGGTCGACGTGTCGCCTCTTCTTACGTGACCTGACCGTTATTTCAGTTGCTTCATCTTCTCGAGTTTCCTCACGCCTTTCTTTTTCGTTGCTGCAATCTAAATCTGAGTCAGTTCTATTTTGTATTGGTAGGTGTGACTCGCTGGAGTTAACAGAAGTATCAGCCTCTTGCTCTGGCACTATAATTTGCATAATATTTTTCTGTGTAATTGTTTCGAAATAAATTATTGTAGATTCTTGAGGCTCCATTATGGGTTGTTGGCTATCATTCACAAGTTCTTTTTTGTCACTGTCATCCACAAGTATCTCATCAAAAGGATGTTCATAGAGTGTCGTTAACTTAATTATTTGCTCATCTGCTTGCAATAGTAGATCATCGTCATTTAAGTCTGACGCACTTTCAAGTGTTGAAGATATGTTACTCAGATTTATATCATTTTCTACATTGAAAACATTTGGCGGGGTCACTCCAACCATAGCCAACATTTTTGATGCTCTTGATTTGTTGTTCATTCTGACAAAATAATAATTTCATTATATTAAAAATCCAAATAAAAGTAGACGGAAACCTGAACTTTAATAATCAATCCCTGTAGCAAATACATCAGCCTTCGTTTATGAATTTTTAAAATAATATTATGTCTTTACTATATTATAACTTAACATTTAGCTCGCTGGGAAAATGGCCCAACTACACACTAACTTAGTTAAAACACTAATTAAATGTCAAAAATTAAAACTCTCTAGCTACATCTACATTTTCTAAGCTTTTTACACTACTGAGATTCATTCTGGACAATTTAAACAATTAATACTTACTTTTAATAGATGATTTCAACACTTAAAACAGCAGTAATAGCGCGTATTTATTACCGGCTTCGTTGTAATTGGGAGTTAGGCCAGTTTCTTATTGTCCCATGGCTCAAGGGAGATTAGCCAAAACCGCACTCTATTTTTTGACGTCAATATTAATATTCTAGTGATACAGATATCTACAATCGATGAGATAGGTCTTTGGCTATACGAATTTCAAAAAAAAAGTCATTCCGGCAAAACATGGAGTTAGGACATTTGCATCTTAAGCCGACGATATTCACTTTATTATTTTTGGAATTGTGATAATAATTTCACAAAACACGCTATGTGAGAAAGAAAAATCCGTTTTATCATCCTTTCACTTAATTGTCATTATTATTGCACAAATAGTATTATTAATTATACAATATTTAAGAAACACGTATTGGTCATTTATTCGAAACGTACTAACAAAAAATTGAGACAAACTTTAGGTACGCTGCCAGTACGTGCTAAATTGAAGCTATATTTCACATACTCCTTAAGTCTGTGCCTGATTTGTTATTTATCTCTTGTACATAGCTTGTTAAAGACTGCCTGGCTGCTTATTGTAAATATAAAAAGTAATTTTATATAAATTATGTTATCATATTACAATCGACATGTTACTGAGGCTATACCGTTTGACTGAAATAAAAGTAGATATAGGGAAACACAAACACGCACACAAGTGCATGCAAACATGAATTGGAGGGGTACGATAGTAGGGGAGTACAGATCAGTTCATATCGGGACACCGGGGTACCGAGGCTTTAGTGCAAAACGTTGAAAGTTAGTATGTAGACGTTTGCTTTAAGGAATTGCTACGCTCTTTACGGCTTTTGTATAATATTTTGGTAACTGATGTATTAACATTGAACTGAAACAAAACTCTATAAAATTTGTAACTAAAATAAAATTCTTATAAAAAAATTAAATAAAATTCTCACATTTAAAACGAAACAAAATATTAAATGAACTATACAAAATTTAATGTTGAAGATGTTCAAATGTATGTCCCTCTTGCATCAAGCAGTACCCTAAACGATTATAAAACCCATTTCGTACATTCGATAGCATTTCAGGAGTAATCATTTGTATGGCGTTAAGAATTTGTTCTCTTAAGCTATCCAAATCAATCGCTCTATTTCCTTGAGCGGTATTAATATTTGCGAGATTGCTCAGATACTGTATGTGTTCACGCTCTAAAGTTACGGAACGAATGTGTTGTCCCCGCTCTCGATCTCCCCACTATCTCCCCACACCACCGGTCTTATACATAGGTACATGTTTATGTGTGTGTATTTGAAGATGCATATTAACTTTTAAGGCTGGCGTCTCGGTACGCTGCACCGGACAATATTCACGTTGAAAACATGCCCACATTTTTTTGATAAGAAATGGAAACTATTAATTTAATTGTTATAAAAAGTACACAGTTATGTTAAGGAAACTTGATTCGAGGTCGTAGGGGGTTTTTAAATGTCTAATTGGGCTGTTTTTACACTATATACTGTGAATAAAATACCCCTTTTAGAGGTAAAAATAAATATTTTTTATCTGTAATTTTCAAATAAAGTATAGCATTCTTGCACCCCCCTTGACCTCAAAAAATTAGTTTGCATTGTAACAAAAAATACTGCAACGAAAATAATATCTTCGTTTGTAAATGGTATCCAAAATAAAAATGCGTGGACATTATATGAAATTAGGGTTACAATCAACTATAGTGTGGAGAAAAACCGTTAAGATGCAGAATTATCACGCCAGGAACTTGAATATTAGTGTAGCTTCTGGGCATTAGGGGGCACTGGAAATTGTGCGTATATATGTGCCTATTATTAATTAAAAATGTCAGGATAGGTACTTTTATTTACGCAAAAGTACAATTGCTCACAATACTTCGTCTAATAATAAAAACAGTTATATATTATTATTATTATATATTCAACAGTTTAACACTTTGCGGAATGTAATATAAAATATATACCTATAAAAAACAAAAACGATAATAAATTTGCTATAGGTATAATAATCTTACACATTGTTTACTTTCGAGCGATGTATATTTATAGCAATTTTTGACAGTTTGACATTATTTGAAATATGTGTGTTGTGATAACTGGACGAAAAGGGAAAACCTTTCTTGATTTAATATATGATATAATTAACTTCTTATAATGTTATATATAATAATATATAATCTAATTACGATTACATGTGTATTGTATTGTACTGAAATAAGTAAAATCTGCAGTGGTACAGCTTATATCTTGATAATCTCGAAGACTTAAACAATGCTTCTGCTCGTACTATTATCAGAATATAATATCCAAACAATCACATAAACATGGATAAACTAGAAGATGGTATACCAACTCTAGGTATATTTTATTTAGTCTACTTCAGAAAATTAAATAATTCTTGATGCACAAATTTATTGAATTCTGCGACGGGACTACAAAGGCATTTTGATACCTATAAATATATATAGGTACATTTTTTACTTATTCAATAAATTTTGAGATTTACCGGTGCTTAACGCAAATTATCATTGTGTACATTACTCTAAATAAATACTAATTCATTTATTCATAGTGTATGATTAAATAATTAAAAAATATGTACCTATGTATTTATTAATAAGAGTATATTTGAAATATGTAAATGTACAATAGCTTAAATTACATCAATAACTTGCGAAAGTAATTTTTATATTATACACGTACACACAAACAAAGAAGCTGCAAGATTTACTGTTGCAGAGCATAACAAAATCTATATTATTCCTACTAATAATATTTATACGTCTAATTTGCTATGATTCCGATTGATAATTGGTAGAAAGGATTAAATATAATACCTATACACGATAAATATAACAAGCTTTTTTGAAAACTTTTTGGCTTATGAGTCGCCATCTGAAAAAACCGCTAAATTTTTGCACTATACCAGTTTTTACAAAATATCTTCCAAAGTATTCCAATACTTCCCGAGATAGACCTCTTTGAATTTACAGATTTTTTCTTAAAAATGTAAAAATCAAAGATTTTTAGTTGGTTTTTGCTCGATAGTAAGTATATAGTGAATCCTATGCTAAAGTTTGACACTGCATTTATAGTAGAGGTAAATAGCTAAAGTTCCGAAGCTCCAAATGTGGCTTGTCGTCCAGACACATTTTGTCTTATATAACAAAATATCACCATTTGGTTCTTATAATGTAAAGTTGTGGTATATCTGACACTTTTGTTGATGAAACTTATGTAGTATATAATTTATTTATAATTATTTATCAATTATTTATTTACTTACAAATTTATTGATATATAATTCACAGACCTATTGAATATATGAGATATACAAACTTAGCAATAAATGAACTTTTTTTTGTTTTTAATAAATAGATACATTAATTTTGTCAGTATTAAGTTATTGCGTAACGTGTCTTCCTAAAAGACTACAAAAATATTCAAAAGAGAGTATCATAGTCTAAACGAGCTAGAAGAATCAGTTTGGTCTTAAACTTTAGCTACCTACCTCTACTATAAATGCTATGTCAGACTTTAGCGGAGAATACACCAGTTACTTACTATCGAGCAAAAACCGATTATAAATCTTTATTTTGACATTTTTAAAAAAAAATTCTCTAATTTCAAAGAGGTCTATCTCGGGAAGTAATGAAGCTAAATATTCCGTTTTTGTATTAAATTGTAGAAAATTTTCTCTAGTTTAATAAGAACGTAAACGGCTTTTTTGCTCAAACTAATACTTTAGGAGATATTTTGTAAAAAGAGGCTAAAAAATTTAGCGGTTTCTTCAAGATGGCGGCGTCTGCGGTAGTGGGGAAAATAAGAAAACTTGGGACTTTGAAACAGTGTACCAATCCATACACCATATCAAAATATCAAAGGTACCCTAATTAATTGAACCATGCGAGATTTTTTGGTATAGTTTGACTGGGCTATATGTATATTCTCCAAGGATATTACATCGGTGGTGTTTCTATCACAGAAAGTTAATATTCTACGTTTTAGATATCTCTTGAAGGTACTAGATTTGGTAGACCATATAAAAATATGGCACAATAGGCTTAAATTATGTGTTCTGCATGTTCAACCATTTCGTCAGGTAGATAGCTTCTTTTTCGGTGGTTTATACCAAAAATTCTTTATGTTGTCATTAGGTAATAGTGAAATATTAGGTAAGTCTATTAAAAGAATATAATAGTTGATATGTCATCTTTGGATAATATGGAAAATCAAAACCTTATTTTGGCAAACTTACTTCAGTTCGGTAAAATATATTTAGGTACGTTTAACAACTAAAATAATTACTTTCACTTCTGAATGTTGCGCATCTCCAATATTATTTAAGAAGATAATAAAATATGAATAATGTTAAGTACAGAAGCGCAGTTGATTTTTGCCAAAAACACTAGTGTCACCTATAGACAACCTATAATTAAACAGATTTACTATGAAAATTAATTGTGGACTAAAATATAAACGTAAGTAATTAATACCTATTGATCTTTTCTGGTTACATTCTGAATCATATCTCCTAAACACACAGTTAAAGTTACGAAAATCACAATATAAGCTGTATGTTTTAGTTCATATGTTCAGAGACCGGACACGAGCGGCCGATGACTCATCACCCACGCGCACTATTGAAATTTTGTATTTTTAAAAAGTTTTTAATTTTATTTATATAATTGGATAACAAGTGGGTGGTGATCTATAAAATACAAAATACTTTTTTATTTGTTTATGTTGTAGTTCAAATCGAGTAAATTCTCCGTACTTTATTAATCTTACGAAATATAAGGTAGGTAAATAGAAGAAAGGAATTTAACATTAAAATCGACTTTTTTGCTGTCCGTTTTCTCGACGAAACCAGATGTTGCATCACCATACGAATAGTGCTATTCAATAACTGCGTGATGTTATACATTATTTCTTTTGTCATTCATTACACAATGTTTAGAATAAAACTGCAGTCTATGGTCGACTGTTCTACTTTTTCTACCCTTTGTAACACATCACACAAAATGTCACTCATAAATATTTTATTTTCATTACTTTTTAACAGTTTTTGTGCGGCAATAGAAGCTTGATGGCATTGTCCATCATTCTTTTTACAATGACCCATGTTTTAAATCCAAAATTCATTAAACACATTACAAATTAAGCGAGAAAGAATACTTCAAACTGACTTGTTCTTTACCATGTTTATAGTCACATGAATTACTAAATATTGTTATTATTATTACTTCAAAAAATATTTTTTCCAAACATAAATTGTTTTATTCCTATTTATTTTATAAGGTGTACCTACTTGAAATTTTATAAATTGCTATAAATGAATGCTTGTATTTATTGATGCTTGACTGTTGAGATTATTTCTATATAGTCAGGTTCGTAATAAATACTAGCATAAATTTAAAATACCTATGTAGACAAAAACGTGTTGAAAGCGTTTCTTTAATAATTTTTTGTGCCTGTTAGTTTTTTGTCTGTCTATGTTCGAGTTCATTTAAAAGCCCCAGATATAAATTTGTTGCTGTAATAGCAATCTACATTTCTATTGCTTCATCTCTCATCCTCAATTAAGTTCGTCTATTTGCCAACATGAACCGCCACATTACCGACACCTAATCCTACCCCCCCACATTATATTCTTCATCACCACCAAACTGAAAACTAAACGCCAGCCTTAACTACGACAATCTGTATAGAACTAGCGTCTTTCGCACGAATTCAGTATGCAAGTCGACTAGGAAAGAAGTACCCATTTGATTTGTAAAAATTTACACTGAGAATAGCAAAGAAAAATTGGTGAGAGGATATATTGTAATTCTTATATCAAAGATGTATCTATAATCATTTAACCATGCTGGCAAATAATTTTAAAAAGTATATTCTTGCTGACTTGATACCAAGTCACGAGTCTTTCAACTGCCGAAGAAGAATCTTTATAGACTTCACGGCAAGTGTTAAAATCAGAAGATAATTTAATAATAAATCACTCTTTGGTTTTGGTCAGGGTTGTTGAGATTTCGATTTTCAAAGTATGTGATTAGTTTAGGCAAATTTTCAAAGTGTTCCTGAAGGAATAACAAGTGATTTTTTAAATTTGGGGTTTGTGTTAGTTCCTTGCACTCAGAAATACTTCGAGCATCGTCATTTAAACATGTAACGAAATTTAGTAAACTATCGAAATTCTCTTCATCAAAACTAGTAGCTTCCAACCATGTTCCCCATCTAGTTTTTACTGGCGAGGGAGGCAGTGACAAAGATGGAAGTTTTTCCCTGTAAAGAGCTACTCTTAATGGTGCTTTTGTGAAATCTTTTTTAAAAGCCGATACAAGTCTATCAACTTTCGGATAGGTGTTTTTGATATATTCACAGATTCCGTGAAGAGCATGTGCTACACAAGTAATATGCAGCATATAAGGATATGTTTTCTTTCATAGTCAGTCTGTTTTTAACATATATGCGGCACTGTCACTAACAAATAAAAGTATTTTTTCCCCAGTACCTGTCGTCCGAAAGAAGCATTTTATGCAAATTCTCGTCAATGGTTTTAGCAACTGTTTCCGCATCAACAATGTTCTCGACCTAAAAACATGATAACTAAAAATGTATGCGTATGTTATTGAAACTTAACGAAATCCAGTGCACAGTTACGTCAAGATAATTGGGAGAAGTAGATTCAATGAAACGGTATTACACGAACTATTACAAACATTACGAAGTATCTAATTAACAGTCAAAATAATGAAAAAACGAAACTAAATTTCCGTACTTTTTTTATCTTACGAAATATAAGGTAAATAGAATAAATTTTAAAAACTTGTCACCCTTTTACCTACGCCGATGAAGAAAGGAATTTAAGAGTAAAATCGTCTTTTTTGCTGGCCATTTTCGCGACAACAACAGATGTTGCGGTTCACCATATGAATAGTGCTATTCAGTAACTGCGTGATGTTTACATTATTTCTTTGCTCGGTCGTAATTTCAACCTCGTACGTCCGGTCTATAATTATTAAACACATTGTGTACTACATACAGTACTGATGCAATCCTATGTAAGTGTATTATACCAGTGTAAACGTGTATTTTTTGTTGTCAGAATGTATTTTATTGCTTTTTTTCGGTAAATTAAAGTAATTTTTTAATGATATTTTTTTTCTCATTTTTAATCGATATACTCGCACTCCTCATTTAGCTTCATCAGGCCCTCCCAGGGGGTCGTGCTCCACAGGTTGACAATCGCTGGTCTGGAATTTACCCACCAGTTTTACATTTTGAACCGATTGCACCCGGTACATATATGCAACGCAATTGTCAAAACCATCGAACGTGTGATCACCGGAAATTCCTGACGTTCATGTTTTTTTATAATCTGCTATCGAATATGCATGCATACATACTACGTTTTTATCTGCACACGTTGAGGTTTTTTGTTTGCGCGATTGAAATAAAATCATAGCATACACAGCACGTGTTTGTGGAATGGAGTCGTGTGCAGTATTGGCAGTGTATGTTTTCGATGTCAGTTAGTGTATGTTTATTGTTGTGTAGTTTTTCTTCTTCTGTTTTTGGTATACCGGTAGTTTTAATTATTTTATTAATTAATAAATAGGAGTACCTACGTTTTATTATTTTTGAAAATGCATTAGTTGTGCGTAAGTTCCGCAGAAAGTTCTGGATTATTCTTTTTGGAGAATTTCATTAATCAGGGGCGAGGAACTGAAGGTGAAAAATACATATAAATAATACATACTTTTTATTGAGCATATTTCATACTTTCACATGCGATGTCCACATATTCCTTCCATAAAACCACTACTTATTGTTAATGAAAAAAGAGGTGTGGCCACCACACGACTTTCTTGTACGCATGAGCATTTCAAGTTATACACAAATATTTAATAAATAATTATGAAGCAAGAATATTAGGTCCAGATGCAATTTCCGTATACGTATTACAAGTTTGACCTCGTGGCCACGCAGCTGTGATGTTAAAAGGTCGATCTTCTGAACAAACGTCATACATCATACATCCTCACAATGGATTGTTTTAACGTGATACGTAATTATTTCACACCAGAAAGAAAACACATAAAAAACATTTCTTATTCTATAAAGTTCGTTTTACACCTATCAATTTTCAGTTCAATTTAGTCGATCGGGTATAGTACATCTGTCATTTTCTAGTTCAATTAAAAGTACTTATAATAGACGCCTGCCTACCTGGATGTCACCATTTCTTTCTACCAGGTGCGCGCTTCTGTTTGTTTTAAATATAACATCAACGCTGAAAGTAACATAAACTTAACCAACATTGCAATTGACTCCGCAAGTGATGTCGTCATAGTCGGCCATGTTACGGGTTCTGTCAAACTCAGCGTTCCAAACAAAACAAGTTTTACATGCATTTGATCATATAAGGAAGTTTGACATTTTTTTTTTAATATAAATAATGTGATCTTTTTGAAGGCAAGTATATTTAAACTTTCCGTAAAAATGTGTACTATTGCCTACAATGTTCCCAATTGCAACTTGATACATACATACTAAAAAACATTTTTAAGAAAAATGGGCTTATATTGTATTACAGGGAAACTTTGTTTTTGAAGATAATAATTATTAAACTACTTAGAAAATAGGTTCTTGATAGTGATTAACTTATTTATTACTCTATTTTAATCTTAGAATCATGGTGATGTGCTTTGCTCCAATCTGTAAATATTATAGTGAGAAGAAGCCCTGCAAATTCTTTGGTTTCCTAAATCAACCAGGTAAATTAAAGAAGTAGTTGAAACTAGTTAGGTACTTGTCATAATGTCATATCTACAATAAATGTATTTCTAATAGTTTTTAGAAGCAAAGCAAGCATTCTCCAATTGCATCTATCATATCGTAAATGGTAATCGCAGAAAGGGGCCAACTATTTTTACATATAATATTAAAAAATAATATCTATTTAGGATTAATACTGTACAATACAGTTTTATAATAAATTTTGCAGCTTTGCCATTCCACATTACTATTATGAAATTATGAGTATCTTCGGAAACTTTCATCTTCATCGAAAACACTAACTTCGGGTGTTGGTTCAGGATGCAACAGTGAAGTAAATTTAACAACACATTTGCAAGACACTCTTTTATTTCACCATCTTCATCCAGAGGCGTAACCATGGGGGGGGGGGGGGGTTAGAACCCACACTCTGATGGAAAGAATAGAACGGGTTCGAAAAATGGACGATTATGGCATATCTTCTTCATCAAGGTTTACCTAACAAATTTCTACAACAGGCGCACGCACTGGTTTTTATGCTACTTTGACAGATGTGAAACGTGCTAAAGACATTACTGATATTCATATCTGCGCCGTTACTGAATGCCAAATTCTTCTGTACCTTACTACTTCTTCAAAAAGTAATAACTTCATCAACCTTTTATAACAAAAAAAAAAATTTGACGGGGCACAAACTTCACAATGCGAAAGTTGGCATTAAATTTTAAACTAAAATGTTACAAAAATTAATAATGATTTCTTGGAAAAATCTCCAATAGCTAACGGGAACCATACATATCTGCCCTAGAGTCGGCATTAGAGCAATCAACGCACAGACATGTGTTTCAGTCTAGTATGACTTCATCAGTGTGCAACGTGCTTGCTGCAATGCTCAGTGAGCGCACTCTGGGAGGTATGGACCTCATGACAGAGACGTCGCATACTGATGAAGTCATAGTAGACTGAAGCAAATTGTGCATCATTTCATGCATGCATATACGAATTTTTAATTCGTATATGTATGCGTATGGTTTCCGTTAAAATATTACCATATATCCATCGAAAATTCATAAAAAATTAGAGCCGGTTCTAATTCGACCATTTATGCATCAATTTATTTGACAAGAAAAAATTCCCGGCAATTTTGACGTTTTCACGTTCCAATAAGTTCAAGGTCCAAAAACTCCATGAATTTATTTGACCGTGCAAACACAACATAAGGACTGGAAAGCACAATTGCTTTGATGCCAAGAGTGACGTAAAAAATAAAAATAATAAAACAAAAATTTGTTGTTCCTTATAATAATGTCTCGAGTATGAAAGTCCCATATTTTTTTTGTTGATGTATTCATTTGTGACGTTAGACTAATAAAAATGCATGTGTTTGCCGTTTAAGATTCCTCGTATTGCTTTGCAGCCATAAAATTAATTTGTTAAATGATGCTTTAACATAATCACGCTTAGTCAATGTTATGCCATTTACTATGGAAAATAAAACAATTTATTGCACAAAGCATACAATCCACTTTAAAGAACAAATATGTATTATGATTATATGTATACTTAAAGAGGCTATTATACTTAACGATAATTTATATACAAAATAAATACAATTAGCAGGCAATATCTCAGATAAATGTTGAAAGTAAAGCTGATGAAACAGTAAAAGACAATTAAGCATTTTCATGTTTATTTTGTACACAACAGTTTGTTGATTTTCTTAAATTTCTGCGTTTTACTTTCTTATTCTTTATATATACAATGTGTAAATAAAGAAAGCAATAATATTCATATTTTGTTTATTATCTGTGTTTGGGAGAAAAGCTCGGACAGGTTAATTTTTGTCGCTTACTACTCAGGGACTTATGACGTCATCCATTTTTTTTAGTGGAACCTTATTAATTTTAGGCCAGAAATAAATAATAGTTTTTTTTTCTGAATTCAGCAATACCGCATATGTGGTATTTAAAAATAGTAATTTTGGAGATACGGAGGATCATAGGTAGTATTAAAATGACAACAATAATTAAACTTGAAAATCAAAAGAGCAAATAGTAATAATTTATTCTTGAGACGATTAAAACAATAGAAATTTTACATTAATACATTGTTGCGACCTGACAGTCTTTAACGGTTCCACTGATGCTTTTAGTGGTGGCTCGTTTCTTGTTTTTTATTTCTCGAAGGACCAGTATAACTTTGGGTATACACCATGTATTTGTCGTGGTTAGGAAACACTTACACAAACAGTTTATCCTTGTTGAATTGATACTTTATTTTAAATATACAGATAACGTTGAATTAATTTCTTATGATTGACAAAAAATAAAACAGACAGATCGCGATTGTAGGTATTAATCTCGTTGCTACCGAAAAAAGATATAATTTCGTGAACTCAAATGTACCCTTCTTAAATGCTATCGACCGTCTTGTTTCACTTCTAAAATGTTAATAATTTTAATAAATATGTGTGTGTTCTTTTCACGAATTCCCACATCTCTTGTTTGTACAGCTGCATATGCGAGCACGCAAAAATAAGATATTAATATTAAAAGAAATACACCACTTAAAATCGAGTGTTTTTACATGATTTATGATCGTGAGAGCATACGTCTGGTACACAAATAATGCATTCATGTTCAAATAGTTAAACCTTAGTATGTTTTATAATTGTTCGGCGTTTTCGAATAATACCTACACTGTGCGATATAAATTGCATTTTACAAGATTTGGAAATTATTACAAACAATTATTGTTAAATTTTGGCTTGGCCTAAACATGCCGGCCGCCTTGAAAGCCCTGACTTTCAATCAACATTAAGTGAAAACTTTATAGTGGCTTGTACTTAGAATTTAAATTGTATTACTATACTTAAGGGTCCCTAAAATCACACTAAGTACTACCCAATGCCTCGCGTGATACTATTCGTAGACAGGTAAAATACATAAACGTGATGTTGCTCGCGTATATTCACCCTTAGAAGTTTTAATTGTCACACATCTCACAACACCATCATCACCAGGAAGTAGTTTTTGAACGCGGCCCGTAGTCCATTGCAATGGGGGTCGGTTGTCGTCCTTGATGAGAACTAGGTCATTAAGCTGTATTTGTCGCTCTTGATTATCCTTCCACTTCGTTCTGGTTTGCAGGCTGTGCAAATATTCCCTGGACCAGCGTGACCAAAAATGTTGTTTAATGCTCTCAATAAGCTGATACCTTGACAGCTGATTGATTTTTAAATGTGTGATGGTTGGTTCTACGTAAGAAGTTAATGGCATTCCAGTGAGAATATGACCAGGAGTTAGGTAACACAAATCAGTAGGATCGGATGACATAGGACATATAGGGCGAGAATTAAGAACGGCCTCAATTTGTACTAACAATGTAGCAAGTTCCTCAAAAGTCAAAACTGCATTTCCGGCTGTACGTCTTAAATGATATTTGAGTGACTTTATTCCAGCTTCCCAAATGCCACCGAAATGCGGTGATCGTGGAGGAATAAAGTTCCATTTGATTTGGTGTGCTGATAGGAAATCATACAGGCCTTTGTTTGTTTGACCTTGGAAAATTGTGTATAATGTCTGTAACTCTCGATCGGCGCCAATAAAGTTTGTAGCATTGTCAGAATATATATTAGTAATTTTACCACGACGCGCAATCATTCTTTTCAAAGCATTTAGGAATGCATCCGTCGTTAAATCTGAGACAACTTCGATATGTACAGCTTTACTTGCTAAACATATAAATAATGCAATGTATGCCTTAATCTGTTTACTTCCTCTTCTACGTGATTCTCGTATCAATAATGGACCAGCATAGTCGACACCAGTATTGATGAATGGTCGAGATTCTTGTACACGTGTTTGGGGTAGGTCAGCCATGATGTATTGATACGTGTTTGGTTTTACCTTGAAACACGCAATGCATTTTCTTAAGACTCGTTTGACTGAGTTTTTTCCTGCAAGCGGCCAATAGGTGTCTCGAACAGCTGCTAACGTTCCATGTACCCCCGCATGCAGTTGGCGCTCATGTGTGTGCTTGATAATCAAATTTGTATAAATGTGATTGCTAGGTAGTATCAAGGGGTGTTTCTCAGAGAAGGACAAGTCAGCCTTGCGTAATCTACCACCGACTCTGATTAGCTTGCCTTCATCCAAAAATGGATTTAGACACAGCAATTTGCTTTTCTTATTAACAGCAACACCCTTCAATAAGTCTAAGTATTCACTGCCAAAGCATGATTGCTGTAAGTTCTGTAGTAACCGTGCTTTGGCGAGTTCTATTTCGCTAACCGTTAAAATGCCATAGCTTGCATTTGAGTGATTGAATGTACACTTAGCTCGCACATTATTCACGAATCTGAGGCAATAAGCAGTTATTCTGTGTAATGTGTGCAAGTTTGAGTATCTTGTAAATATATCAAATGGTTGTTGAATTGTTGCTGTATTACTTATGACCTTAGTTCGAACTTCCGGAATGTCAACTATGGTTTCTTGGGTGAACGCATTTGTTGGCAGTTCTTCATACTTGTTCAGCCAGGAAGGTCCCATCCACCAAAGATCATTAGTGATTAATTCCCCTGTTGAAGAACCTCGTGAAACTAGATCCGAAGGATTTTCCGTTGTTCCCACGTGATGCCATTCATTTATATTCGTTAATTCCTGTATCTCGTTTACTCGATTTGCTACAAATGTTTTCCAGGTTTTTGAAGTAGCTCTTATCCAGGCAAGAACTATTGTGGAGTCTGTCCAATAGAATACTTGATGAATCGGAATGGACAATATGTTTCTTACCTTGTCCATTAAATTCGAGAGTAATACGGCAGCACATAGTTCTAGTCGTGGTATCGTTATGCCCTTTAAAGGAGCGACCCGAGATTTTGAACATAACAGATTAGATGTTACGTGTTCCCGTGTAATTGAGCGTATATATATACATGCACCATAAGCGTTTTCACTAGCGTCACTAAAACCGTGCAACTCTAATGCATTATAGGTGCGTTGATTCACAACATATCGTGGAACCTTGATTTTCTTTGCTTCTTGTAAATCTTGTTTGTATTCTAACCAGGCCGTGTGTATATTCATAGGTACTGATTCATCCCATTCAATCTGAAGTTGCCACAAAATTTGCATCATTAATTTCCCCCTGATAATTAGAGGTCCCAATAGACCAAGAGGGTCGAAAATTTGAGATATGCATGATAAAATTAACCTCTTCGTTATGTTTCCATCCATTGAGGCTGAGATTTTGTATTGCAATGTATCAGATGTTGAACTCCACTGCAATCCGAGCGTTTTAATTGTACACTCATTTGATAGTGTTAGCAATGTATCTTCTGCTTCGTGAACGATATCCTTTAATATTTCAGGAGTATTTGAAGCCCATTTTCGTAGAGTAAATCCGCCCTTTAGCAGGATCTTGTTTACTTGATAGATTAACTCCTTGGCGTCTTCGATTGTTGATGCTCCTGTTAGTAGGTCGTCAACATAGAAGTCCCGCTGAATAATTGATGCACCTAATGGATATTGCGAGGATTCTTCTAATGCCACTTGTTTTAGAGCGCGTGTTGCCAAAAAGGCAGCACTGGCCGTTCCATAACTAACAGTAGTTAGCTCGTACGTTTTTACTGCTTCATGTATATTAGTTCTCCAAAGTATTCTTTGTAGACTATGGTGCTTTTCGTTCACCTTTATCTGACGATACATTTTTTCGATATCGGCTGTGATTACAATGGGATGTGTGCGAAAGCGACAGATGATGGAGAACAGATCTTGTTGAACACTGGGTCCCACCATTAAAATGTGATTTAAGGAAACTCCGGTACTCGATTTTGCTGATCCGTCAAATACTACCCTTAGTTTTGTAGTCATGCTATCTTCCTTTGTTACAGCATGATGTGGCAAGTAAAAGTCAGTCCGTGGTTCTTTGTGAGAAGGGTCACGGACTAAACGCATATGATTTAACGTTTCATATTCTTGCATGAATGCGGTGTACTGTGCTTTGAGTAGCGGTTGTTTTTGTAATTTGCTTTCTACCGTGTAAAATCTTTTCAATGCGACATCCCTTGAATTCCCTAACTTTAATTGATTCCCTTCGCGCATAGGCAATTCTACAACAATTCGACCGGTTTCGTCTCTTTGATAAGTATTTATGAAATGTGTCTCACACTTCTTTTCTTCAATGTTCAATGCATTCTTTGAAATGACTTCTTCTATTTCCCAAAATTTTGTCAGTTGTTCATTAATGCTATTTCGCATTACGAAATTGCAAGTAATGTGTGTATGTGATAAATTTGCATTAGGTGCTGTACCCGATATAATCCATCCCAGCAGAGTTTTTTGCATACAAAGCGTTGTTTTGTTTGGCTTAATTTGCCCGACACACAATAAACTCCAAAATAATTCCGCGCCTATTAATAAATCTATTGTATTTGTAGTATTGAAATCAGGATCCGCCAGTTTTAGGTTTTTAGGTATAGGGATTAATTTTCTTTCAATAGATAATACCGGAAGAGGTTGTGTAATGTTCTTTAGTATCAAACAATTTATACTAGTGAATTGACAGAATCTAGATTTTAAATTGATTTGCATGCTTTCATTCACGACGGATTTTGCTTGATTCACCCCTATTAGTGATATATTGGTGGATTGTTTGTGCAACTGTAATTTTTCAGCTAATGTTTCGCTAATAAAGCTTGATTGTGATCCTGAATCTAGTAGTGCGCGACATTCGATGTAATTTCCAAATTTATCCCTAATATCCACTACTACTGCTGTTGACAATAATACTTGCGTGGTATTTTTATTGGAATAATTAGATAAGCTTGACGAAATCACGTCTCTTGAGGACGATGCATCGTTTACCGGCAATGGTGGCTTATTTTTTGGCTGCTGCGCTGGTGGATTATTACTTGTCTGCTGCGTAATATGTAACAACGTATTATGTTTACCGTTGCATTTTTTACAAGATGATGCGGTGCATTGAAAAACTGAATGATTTGGTTTAAGACAATTTATGCATAACTGTAATGACTTAATTTTCTTCATTCTTTCTTCTGGTTGCATATTTAATAGTCGCTTACAATAATATATTAAATGATTTTCATTGCACATAGCACAGCTGGCTGATTGCGCTGTTACGTGTACTGATACATTTTTACAGGGCTTATTATGTGTAGTGATTGGCTTAGATATTGCTTCTAATGTGTTGCATTTACGGATAAGAAATTCTGTTAATTGTTTAAATGTTGGTACTACATCTATATCTACATTTGACTCCCACTCTCTACATGTTAGGTTATCTAATTTGTTTGTAATAATATCAGAGAAATAGAGTAGGGGAGAACGCGCTTAAAGATGCGCCAACTAAGTTAAATTGAATTCCGCCATTTTGAAGGTTGCTCACAAGCCTTACAAAAATGTTTGGAACAAATAACTTTATTTTTGGACCAGGTCCACGTTTCAACATTTTTTCCTAGCACATCTAACCACATTTTCAATGAATCACCCCGTGGAAATCTACAAATAGTGCAGAATTAATCGCGCTCTTAAAGATGCAATTCTTTCATTCTATTACGGTAATATTTATACCTAGCTCAACAATTCGCATGTAAAGTTCATTGACTTAGAAAAATGTAAACAAACTTACGTGTGAAAAGAAATGCCTTCCGGCTTAAATCTTCGACTGTTACTGCAGCCCAACACAGAGCACGACATGTTAATAACACACACAAGTCCTTTTTAATACAATTAATTAAAAATAACCTCCAAGCTTGACAATTACAACAACACAAGTGCCAATTACCCTGCAAAATGGCGACCACAATAGCGTTTGCTTAAAACTGGATGCGCACTCGTCGAAGCGCGTTCTCCCCTACTCTATTTCTCTGAATAATATAAATTAATATATCATCCCAATGTTCCGTTGGTCTGCCTAATGCTTTGAGTGCACGCATGTGTTTAAGTGCGCCATCTACTAATTTTCGTAAAAGATAGCTGTTTTCCTTTCCTATGTTAGGTAACTCATGAATAGCCTTTATGTGCCTCTGAATTACTAGTTTTCTGTTGTTATATCGCTCAACTAACATATCCCATGCTATTGAATAGTTATCCGCTGTAGTATCTAATGATTCGATAATGTTTGCAGCATCTATGTGAATACATGATTTTAAATAAATGAATTTTTGTGTATCCGTAAGTTGTTCGTTGTTATGTATAATAGACTTGAATGTTTCTTGAAATGAAAACCATTCTTCGATTGCGCCGTGAAATTGAGGCAATGAAATTTTCGGTAAATTGATTTGATCCTTTATATTGAGGTGCCTTTCTGATGATTCCGATTGTGCTTTGCTTTCAAGTAATTCTTGAGCTTTTGTGATAATGTTGAAATACTTTTCTTCAACAGGATCGACTTCGTTATCAAAATTATCCTCCTCTTCTCGCACACTAATCTTGGTTTGAATCTCAGAAAATTGATTAAGGAAATTTGATAATTTACCTAGCCGTATTTTTAATTGTGTTTGGTAGTTTGAATCGATTTTGATGTCATTCACATAGTTACTAAATTTGGTAAGACTGGACTTTAATGCAGTACGTTTTAATTTTAATTCTTTGATTTCTGTTTCTATATTTGCCATTGTTATGGGATAAATGAGGATCTGAATATGTTATGAAAGGATCAATTACAAGGAAACTTATGAAATGCCACTAACCTGTGTTATTTTCTTTCTTTGTTGAAATGGAGTAGCTGAATCCGGCTCGAATAGGACCAAATGTTGCGACCTGACAGTCTTTAACGGTTCCACTGATGCTTTTAGTGGTGGCTCGTTTCTTGTTTTTTATTTCTCGAAGGACCAGTATAACTTTGGGTATACACCATGTATTTGTCGTGGTTAGGAAACACTTACACAAACAGTTTATCCTTGTTGAATTGATACTTTATTTTAAATATACAGATAACGTTGAATTAATTTCTTATGATTGACAAAAAATAAAACAGACAGATCGCGATTGTAGGTATTAATCTCGTTGCTACCGAAAAAAGATATAATTTCGTGAACTCAAATGTACCCTTCTTAAATGCTATCGACCGTCTTGTTTCACTTCTAAAATGTTAATAATTTTAATAAATATGTGTGTGTTCTTTTCACGAATTCCCACATCTCTTGTTTGTACAGCTGCATATGCGAGCACGCAAAAATAAGATATTAATATTAAAAGAAATACACCACTTAAAATCCAGTGTTTTTACATGATTTATGATCGTGAGAGCATACGTCTGGTACACAAATAATGCATTCATGTTCAAATAGTTAAACCTTAGTATGTTTTATAATTGTTCGGCGTTTTCGAATAATACCTACACTGTGCGATATAAATTGCATTTTACAAGATTGTGAAATTATTACAAACAATTATTGTTAAATTTTGGCTTGGCCTAAACATACATGTTCAAATTGCCACCCATTTGTTTCCTGGCAATGATAAAGTCGGAGTTAAAATTCTTCCAAAACATTATCTCTCATTTCTTGGTCGATATTTCTGCACTTTGACATTATTCTTTCTCGCAGTTCTTCAAGATCTCGAGGTTTTGTCTGATACACACGTGATTTTAAATAGCCCCATAGAAAAAAATCAAGGGGGGTGAGCTCAGGAGATCTAGCTGGCCATTCCATAGGACCACGTTTTTCTATTCGCCTATTGGGAAATACTTCCTCTAGGTATTTTCTAACACAAAGTGAATAATGTGCTGGTGCACCATCTTGTTGATACCAGACATTAACACTCGGTAAATCTGGGTCCTCGTTATTTGGAAATATTATCGCTAGAGCCGGTATTAATTCCAATCTAAAACTCTAGATACATCTCCCCATTTAATGAACCATCGAAGAAATGAGGACCCAAAATATGACCTCTGGTAAAACCTGCCCAAACATTCAATTTTGTGGATGCTGTGTATGGCTTTCTTGCACCCAGTGGGGATTTTCAGTGGCCCAGTGTCGGCAGTTTTGCCTATGTACTTTCCCGTTTAAACAAAACGTAGCTTCATCACTAAAGATCAGGTAGTTAAGAAAATCTGGTTGATTACTCAGTTACACATTCATCCCTTCGCAAAAATCAAGTCTACGATCACAATATTAGTTCCTGAACTGGTATCACTTTGTAAGGATCATATTTGTGTATTTTTAACACATTAAAAACACTTTGATGACAAACGTTGTGGTTTGCTGCTAACCTTGTTGATTGGTTTGGATATCTTCAATAATAATAGATCAAGTTTTTTTCATCAGAATCCACAGTAAGTCTTCCTTTACGTTGAACGTCACGAACGTTACCATATTCTTCAAATTTTGAACAGTTTTGCTCACACAAGATTGAGTTATCGAACGATCGGGATATTTCTCATTGAACAGACGAAGAACTTCGTTTTATGATCTAAAATTTTTAGCATATCCAATCATCATTAATATCTCAATCTTTTGCGTTTCTGACAGACGCGACATTTTAGATATCGAAAGCGTTACATGTCAATTGTCATTATTAGCACGCTTAATACTCTAAAACTACTAATTGTAACGAAACCAGTAGACATCCGGCGACGACAAAAGAAAGGCAGACTTCCGAGCGACAATAAAAAAAAGGTTGTAAATCATCTCGACGCGACTGATAAACATCGTAAAGCAATAAACCATCCATTTGCGTTGTACTGCAAAGAGACAGAATGTCTGTCGAATGTTCTACAAACATCGAGAGGGAAATGGAGTTTACGCGAATGCTTCCAGATGTTTCGTATGTGTATATAAGGCGGCTGGGTCACCGATGGATGAGTAAGTGGTAGCCGAAGAAAAGACATAAATATTAGAGTGTTATATAATTAGAAATGATATAAATACAGTGCAGTTTTTATTATAGTGCAATAAAGATATAAATATTACAGACATATAAATAGTACTGGTAAATAAATATCTGTGTTAATTTAAATCGTAGTAGTTTAAGTGTGATACATTAGTTTTACATTTTTATATTGTAATTAATTTCAAGTGTATGAATATACAGACTGTTTTAAATAAATAAATTGCACGAGTTGTTTATTGCGAACCCGAAAACGTTACATAATTTTAAATCCTACATATTGCTGAATTCAGAAAAAAATATACTTTTTATTTCTGGCAAAAAAATAAGGAGGTTCCATTTGAAAAAAAAGTCGATGACATTATAGGTTCCACAGTAGTAAACCAAAGAAAAAAAATTGACGTACATAAAATCCGGAGGAACAAAAATAAAATTAACCTGTTCGAGCTTTTCTCCCAAACGGCGATAATAAACAAAATATGAATATTATTCCTTACTTTATTTACACAGTGTATATATTCTTGGATGTTTGTTAAAGTTAGGCGATTTAAAGGATTGAATAGATACAATTTCTTGTTAGATTCTCATAATTAATTTGGTTTGCCAATTTTCTTCGACTTCTTGTGTATGATCGGACTTGTTTTATGTTATTTTCGTCTCTGCTTGAAGAAATGCTTCTCAATAAGGACTCCATCTGGATAGCACTAGAACGCCGTGTGCTATATATTTGAATTATTTCCTTTTTTGACCTATTTATTGTATTGTTGATGCCTAATATAAACAAACATCCAACAATACCAATATTAGGCGATTTAAAGGTCTGAATAGACTTAATTTCTTGTTAGATTCTCATAATTAATTTATTTATGTCAGTTTGGTTATAGCGCATGAACCCACTTTAAGTATTTATAGGCGCTGATTATTTGAATTTAAAAATGCCAAGTATGTACACACATTAGTACCTAACATAACTTTCTATCTTGCATAAAATTACAAAAAAAAGTATTCGTGTTGGCTGCCATGTAAACTCATCCAATGCTATACTTTTAGTTTAAAATTAGGTTTATCGAGAACTGCAGCTGCATTTCTAGGATGGAACTATGAAAACATGGTAATATAGGATGAAACTCCTACCGTAGAAGAATCATCAACAGCATTTCCTGTTAAATTATGGTTATTCTCCACAACAAAATATTCACGAATCAGCCCATATCTGTGATTACTTCCATTAGTGAATAGAGGCTGGATTTTCATCAGTCTAAATGGAAAAACTCTATTTTCTGACTGAAATACTCGTAAAAATGAAAAACAGCTTCATCATTTAATATGATTTTATTGTAAAAATCAGCAGCATCAACTTGTTTGTGTTCCAGCAACTTTCAGCAAAACTTTCTTTTGTTGGTTCAATTTTGATGGTATATGCATTACTGAAATTGTAACAGTTTCGATTTATATTAAAAAAATATTCAAATATTATATTACTTCTACATTTTTTTAATTATTTTTGATCATTGTCATAATGAATATTTGTCTAGTTGAGAAATAGGGAGAAATTCATCGAAATTGCTCCATGATCATTGAAAAAAAAACTTAATGTCTAATATTAGGACAGACTGTATGTAAAAAGGAGATAAATAAAAAAAATTATTGAGCGACTGCGATTTTATCGTCAATTGCAATTATTGATATTTTAAAGCGAAACGCATGTTTTTATTAAATGCTCTTTATTCATACAATCTAAAAACAAACATTGATTATTGTTTCCTTTGTTTATATGAAATATACACTTTGTATAAATTACCTTATAGCAGTATACGCGATAATATTGTAACTGCATTTCTTTTTATAAGGATGGAACATGCATACAAAGTATTGTTATATGTATTAATAACTGAAAAATGACATGCACATTGCTTTAGTTGACGTTGTCGTTGTTGTAATTTATTAGTACATATATTAAAATATTGACATTCTTTAGAAACTTAAGCGTAAATTTCTATACATCACAAAAGAAGTAAGTGTTAGGAGCAAATAAATATTAAATAATAATATGTCATTTACGTAAGAAATATGGAACATGCAAAAGAGCATTTACACTATTGCAATATCTCGAATTCAATGCAATAAAAAATTAATGAGGGGTGGCCACCACACAACTTTCTTATACGTATTAGCGTTTCAAATTATAGAATATTTAGAATTTTTCTATACAAAAATTATTCAAAATCTTATACTAAGTACTTCTATTCTCATAATAAATATCTATAGAATGCATACTTTGCAATATATTCGAAAGAAAAGTGCAACTCGCTTAGAGTAAAAGTGTTCCGGTCCGAATTTTGAAATTTTTTTGATAACATAGGTATTGCAAATTATGTTTTAAATAGTTTTATACTCGAAATGTACCTGCCTAAAAGCAAAAAACTGATTTTCGATTAGAGTAAAAGACCTACTACTAGAATTTCGAAAAAAATTTTTTTATTACAATATTTCTCAAATTTAATTTTGAGTACATTTGAATGCTTTATAAATTTGTTTAAACTTAGTAATTGACGAAATATTAGCAAAATTCGGTTTTTTCACTTAAGTAAATTACTACTTCCGGTCTACCGATTTTACTGAAAAACTAACGAAATCTCAAGAAGGAGATGATACTCGTAAATACAAAATTTGAAATTGATAGCCGTTTGACCGCTATCGTGGGCCCACAGAGAGAGTGAGAGTGAGAGACATTTTTTAAAAACCTTATTTTCGGTGTCAGAGAACTGTGGACATCTGCAAAAATCTCGAGGTCGAAAATTTTTGTCATCACAATACTTTCTTATATTACGTATAAGAAAGTATATTGGAGGCGCGTTAAGTTCCGTTGCATGTCATCGATGACGTTTACATGTTGTCATAACTGTACTAGAGAAACTAAAAAAGTTACTTTGTTAAATTATACTTGAGGGCATTTATTTCGTTAGCTTAAATAGCAGATTTATAAATTGATCGTAATATACGCATTCATGGCAAATAAACACATAATTTCCTTTTCAATATTAAATTTCTTTATTACATATTTTTAATAGACTAATAGTTCAATTCGGTGTTGACAGATAAATCATATCTGTCAAAAAGACGTGCGTTGTGTATATTCTTCCTGTCAAATTTTTCATGTTTATTTTTACGTTGATATAAATTATTTAGAAACAGTGCCTCTTAGAAGTGTATTTATTATTTATTTGCGTCCATTGAATATAATGCCGAAAGGTTTCTGTAAACAGTCGAAGCTTTTTACAAACTTTTCTATAATCATCTGATTAACGAGAATAGCGTAAGTAATGTTTATTTTAAATTTTATTATGGATACGTTATGAAACATTTAAGGGTTTTCGACAATCTAAATCAATATAATAAATAAGTTGAGAAAGACTGAAGTCTTAGAGCATTTCAATTACTAAATATATTACGTTATAGTTATTGTATTGTGAATAATTTTTTTCTTTGGTTATATCAAATGTCACTGACAGAAATAAAAATAGATCCGGCAACATATACAAGGCGAGTCGTCATGGATCTAGTATGACGTGCAACGGAATGTAACGCGTTTCCACCATAACAAACATTTTTCTTGATGGCGAGATAATAGTGATTTACGTCAGTGGCATTGTCATTTGCAATTTAACTTGTCAAGCAGTTGTGTATTGCTAGATATACCGGTATACAGGGTGAGTCATCTCCGCGGGTAAGACCAATTATGCCTTTATGAGTAAAGATATTTCGAAGCGGTCTTTTTCTTGTGGTAGCTGCTCATTAGGAGCACATTTTAAAAATATTTTGTATTATACATAGTGTTCCATAACTTGGTGGCTAACCATAGTTATAGTTTTTTAAATGGAACACTATATATTATTGGATTTTTGTATTCCCCGTATAATTTTTAGTCAAAAAGTAATAAAATAGTGTATAGGCCTAAAATCTAAACTTTTTGACTTATTCCCATTTGTCTGAAAAATTCAATGTTTGTATAAAATTATACTTCTCGAAAACGACGTATTAGATGGACAAAAATTTTTGCAGTATTGTTTACAATAAGAGGTCCTATTAGAAGCATGTTTTATTTTTTTACAGTTACCGACTGCATGTGCAGAAAACTGGATTAAAATTACATGACACGTTTTTGTATAAAAGTCAATTTTTTTAAATGGAACACCCTGTATATCAGTTAATTTTAGAATTGTTTATTAAATTTCATGTCAGAAACATGTAAGACTTTAATACTTTAAAAGTGACTATTACTAAGCTACTGTCGTTTTTTGATATGATTTTGTTAGTTTTTGTATAAAAGTCAATTTTTTCAAATGGAACACCCTGTACATCAGTTCATTTTTGAATTTCTTATTAAATTTCACATCAAAAACATAGCTTTTTGATATAATTTTGTCAATACTATACTATATTAATTAAAACCATAAAACTGACAAAATTATATCAAAAAGCGACAATAGCTCAGTAATAGTCACTTTTAAAGTATTAACGTCGTACATGTTTTTGATGTGAAATTTAATAAGAAATTAATAATGAACTGATATACAGGATGTTCCATATAAAAAAAAGTACTTTTATACAAAAACGTGTCATGTGATTTTAATCCAGTTTTCTGCACATGCAGTTAGTAACTGTAAAAAAATAAATCATGCTTCTATTAGTACCTCTTATTGTAAACAATACTGCAACAAAATTTGTCCATCTAATACGTCGTTTTCGAGAAATATAATTTTATATAAACATTGAATTTCCCAGAAAAATGGGAATAAGTCAAAAACTTCAGATTTTAGGACTATACTATCTTATTACTTGTTGACTAAAAATTATACGGAGAATACAAAAATGCAATAAAATATAGGCTGTTCCATTTAAAAAACTATAACTATGATTAGCCACCAAGTTATGGAACACTCTGTATAATACAAAATATTTTTAAAATGTGTTCCTAATGAGCAGCTATCTCAAGAAAAAAACCGCTTCGAAATATCTTTACTCATAAAGCCATAATCGGCCTTACCCGCGGAGATGACTCACCCTGTATATTATCTGAAATCAGCAGTGAAGTAAATCGTTATTGTAACGAGAGATCATTAAAATTTTCACTCAAGTAAGCCATGTATATTAAAAGCATCTCGTAACTAAAGATAATAGTGAATATGTTCCAATGATTGTCATATATATACAGTATGTCCACATTTCGATGCTCACCATTGGTATGTCGGTTATTAGAAGAGATAGTGCAGCTTTTAAATGGGGCATGTTTGGCAGAATTCAATGCTGACAACAAATCTAATTTCAAATTATTCGGAATTTTTACAATTTTAAGATACTTTCCTGTATAACTCGATAACGCCTAATGCAATCTTTCTCACTCTAACATTGTTCAGACTCTTTTTTTGATGCATTAGAACAATGTTTAGAACAAATCTTGAACAACATGGAACAGACGCCAGAATTTAAATTTTTGCAAAAAAGGTGGCTGTGAGAAAATCAGTTTTTTCTACTATCTAGGCCAATTATGATTTTTTCTTTGAAATGTGGTCTGTGGTGTTTACCCGCTCGAGTTGTGTATATGTTATGCTCATTAAAATGTCAGCACTCTATTATGTATCAGTATATTTCTTTATATAAGATGCACTGGAGAAATGCGAAATATGTACAATATTATTTTTCTCTTCAGTTAGTTCTACAGACACGTTAATATCAAATACACACATATTCAAGTACACTGCGTTTTATTTTAATACATATTCCCAATAGGAACAATTTAGAACAAACCTAAACAACCGTCAGAATTTCGATTTTCGCAAAAATGGGCGTTGGAGAAAAAATGTTTTTCGCCATTTTCTCCGTCGATTATGATTTATTTTTTGAAATACTTTGGAACAATTTAGAACAAACCTAGAACAATCTGAAACAACGGTCAGTATTTTAAAAAAAAGGGGGACTAACTGCACTCTTTTGGATATAGTTTTTTTGCAATATCTTTTGATATATAAGAGGTACAGTTTTGACGTATTAGAACAGTGTTTAGAACAAACCTAGAGCAACCTAGAACCATCAGCAGAATTACAATTTTCAAGAAAAAAGGGGCTGGCAAAACTCGTTTTTTCCGATTATCTCGATCAGTTTTTAATTTTTTTTTCGAAATTTTTTGAAACAATATTTAGAACAGCGAGAACAACCTTCAGAATTTCAGTTTTCAAAAAAGGGGGGCTAACTGACACTGCACACACATACTTGTATATGTTAAGAGAACAAACTTTATTATTATTAGTATAACCCCTGTAAATCATTTAAAACTTTCACGTTTGACGTTAGACTTTTTTTATATAAAAACAAACCAATCTTTTCAAGAATGTAATTGATGTATATACATTAATACGACGTCACCTTTTTATCTGTTATCGGTCTACACATAAAACTTTATCGCATTTGTCTTTTAATAAATAGTATTTATTAATAATTACGATTCTTATTATCTTTGTCATGCTAAATTCTAAGTATTAACACGTAATATGACCGAAGATTGTTTCTTAAAATTTTATCCTTTCCAAGAAAACTCTGAAATATCCGTATCTAAAATCTATCTATGAGTTCTTACGTACTATGTAAGAAATACCACGTAATCCATTGACAGTCACTTGATAAATGTGCAAGTCTTGCAAATAACAATGTAAGACGATCATTATTAGGTGGGTAATTTCACTGAACGTTATTAGCGGGCGGCCGTATGACTCAACGATGAAACGTTAGGTAGGTAGGTGATACCCGTGATGTTCATTGCTTTTCGATTTAAAAACAAACAGCCTTGTGAGTCTTTTATATTCCATTCTACTCTATTGACAAATTCAATCGACTAACATGTGCATTTTATGCTGTACTACGAAGGCGAGTCTTATGTTCATTGCTTAATCGATATAATAAACGATGTGCTTGTTGTGTATTGAGATGTATTCTTTTATAACTCTTTAACTGCGTAAAATTGTCTTGTTTACATCGTTGTTATCATTGTTCATCTAGTTCAAGTTTGCGGTTTTGTAATATTATCTAACAAACCTCGTTCAAAACAGACCTGAAAGTAAGTATTATTTTGTTATTTTTTTCATTTATTAATACGTAATACTCCCTCTGTTCCAAAATAAGTGTCCGTTTTGAAATAAAACCGCCTTTATTTTTGAAAACTGAGCCTCAATTATATTTTCAACCTAACAAAACATCTTACATAATTTGACATAACAACACACCTAAGAAAAGTCTGTGGCTTTATACTTAACAAAACCACTAATAAAAACACCTTTACTCACGCTAACGCACTGAAAACTAGACACGAATTTCGACAACTATGTTCTCATCACCAGTAGCACCGATTAATAAAATTCAGATTCAGAATTCAGATAATGGGCCAATACCCCAGCTTTGTTTATATAAGTTTGTGGTGTGTTACAACGATATCGCTTTCAGGTACCGTTTGTTTCATAGAATATTAGAATTAGAGGGTAGGATTTTGGTATTAAGCGTGAGGAAATTAACAGTACAATGATCAGGTACCGTTAATGATGTTAGTTAATAGCTTAGGTGTCAGTATAAATAAGCAATCTCTGTAAAATTTAAATCAGTGTTATGTATAGGCTACGGTGTACAGGCAACGCGGTTTTTTATTAATCAGTGCCACTGATGATGACAATTTAGTTGTCGAAATTTGTATCTAGTCTTCAGTGCTTTAGTGTGGTGTAAAGTGTTTTTATTAGTGTATGTGTTGATATACCATAAAATTAACTAAAGTAGCCTAAATACTAATCTTTGCTTAGGTTGCTTGGACGAGCTCTGTCTGTTTTAGTTTGTCTTTGTTTACGTAGGATAATTTATAATTGTTGTCGCCATTGACTTTTAATAAGTTAATGTTAAACAACGTACTTCTTTAATAGTTTTTATAATTTTAAAAGACATGTTAAGAACCCATGAAATAAATTGCAAATCTATAAATAATTTACATTTTAATACGTATTTTTAACTGAGTTGCATGTAACTTTGAAATAAAAATTAAAAAACAATTTTGATGGACACTTTCTATTCAGTATACAGGGTTGGGTTGGCTTGGCTTGGGTGGACAGTATACAGGGTGTCCGGAAAAATGTGGGAAATCTCTTGGATGCAGATAGAACATGATCAAATAAGGTGACAAGTTCCTAAAAAAAATTTCCTACGGAGGTATGCGTCCCTGGCGGACGCCGCTGGAAATCGAGTTTTATTGAATTTCTTTTAAAGTAATTAATATAAATATAAACGCAGTGGTTCTCGGCACATTAACGGAAATATTGAGAAACTTCATAAGAGGGTTCAACATGGGCTCCGTGAAGTCTGACACACTCGCGGGCACGACGAATTAAGGACTGTTGTACCCGCAACAATATCCCAGCTGTGTTCCTTATCACATCACAATGAAACGTGTTTCTTTGTAGAAGTTCCTCCCTAATGTCGACCGGAGTGGAATACATCATTTTTGAGGTGTCCCCACAGGTAAAAATCGAACGGCGTTCAGTCAGGAGGACGTTGGTCAACACTTTGAAATGTCTTATGGTTTGGTAGAGCAGGATTAGGAAATCTTTCGTGATATAATCTTCTGGCTTCTAAAGCATTGCAAGACGCTAGACCATAACATCAGATGCATATCTGCATACTCAATAAACGTGTATTCCATACTTCGAATAAATTCAATGTGTCAACGATGTGATGACGAGTTCTAAAATGCCGGATATTTTATTTATTTCGTACCATAGTAACGTTTGCAACAGCAATAGGTTTTTTTGGTGCTGATAAATACTTAAACGCACATCTTTTGCAAACTTTTTCTCGTAAACGGCTCATTTTAACGACAATAAGAAAGAGTACCTTTTTCAAAATCTATGGTTCAAGCTATCCAGTTAAATACTTTTAAAGTCTTTATCATACAGGGTGTTAAAAATTTAGGCATTAAGTTGTTAAGATTAGCCGGCCCCTGGTAAACTACAAAAGCTAAATATGTTTCAAGGACACCATTTAAAGAGGTCCTTACTAGTGTCCATCATATTAAATTTTTATTAAATTATATTAATTACTTTAAAAGAAATTCAATAAAAACCGATTTCCAGCGGCGTCCTTCAGGGACGCATATCTCCGTAGGAGAAGCCTATAGGATTTTTTTTTATAGGAACTCGCCATCTTATTTGTTCATGTTCTATCTGCATCCAAGAGATTTCCCACATTTTTCCGGACAGCCTGTATAATAATTCTATGGAAACCAATAGTTCGACCGCATGTAACGGCGAGTTAGGCCATCAAGTATTTGCGAAAATTTCGGCAATGGATTCATTTTAATGCAAGGCATTGCCAAACCTCATGCAGCTAACATTGCCACGGCTCTTTTTAGGAGATGCAAATATCCAACATTTGGAGTGGTCTGCCAAAAGCCCTAATCTCAATCCTGTTGAGCATATCTGGTATCAATTCAGCATCAAAATTAAAAACGCACCGAGACCGCCAGTAACACTCTAACATGCTTGTTCAACAGTGGGAACAGATACCTCAAGAAAGGATCCGAAACTTAATCTCAAGCATGCCAAGAAGATTAGCAGCGTGTATTGCTGCAAGAGGAGGCCATACACGCTATTAATAATATTACTTTTGTTAACTTATTACAAATTCATGATAAGATAATTTTTGGCTTTTTTCTTGAAGTCCATAAAAGTAAAATTTGTTAAATTTTAATAGCCCTTAAAACAAGGAAACTCTAAGGAAACACATGAACTTATATATTTATTCGTTTCAATACATTTCGTTATTTTGTTTTATTTTATTTTGAATTGTACTGGTGGTCCTGTAATTTTGTCCAGTAGCGTAACTTACAATACTATACTGCAGTACTCTAACGCAGATGAAAGCAAGTTCTAACCCAATTTATTGAGCATTGAGCGATAATTTAAATTTTCTTAAATGAAAGGAATCGTCCTCTGGCTGAGGTACAAAACAATGAGTGTTTATGGAAGATACAGATATATATATATGACGGACTTAAATTAAAATTACAAAAACAAAACCACCTTCTGTCTTCAAATGGAAATCATTGCTTTCATTCAGCAGACACAAGAGTTGCGCAACTATTCAGTGATCATGTCCAGTAGACGAGCGCTCACTCTGAACATGTTCAGGAGCGGCCGCCATTTTTGTGAGCGGAAAAATTCTACGCTCACTTAGAGAGCGTATTCTGTACGCATGCGCTATTGATGCATTCCAAGACCAACCTAATACATAATTTTGAAGAAAAGTAAGATACAGCAAATTAAAGGTATTGTGCAGAAATAAATGTATTAAAATATTGGAGTTCACCCAGTATTTTATTCGGGATTGGAAAAACCAGCCCTTCCACTAAAAACTACGTCAAAACTTAATGCAGAAAAACAATTTATTATTATTGTTTATTCGGTTTAATCTCTATAATTTTAACATATGGCAGCAATGAAAAGTACCAGATGACAGACGATGACATAAAGGTGAGCGGTCCTGTCCAGCGAACACTCAACTGTTGTGAAGTGAACGGTTGGAGCGGGATCGGTTCCCAATCCGTCTGCTGAATGAAAGCATTGATTTGCAATCTAACAATTTTATAGAAAAGTATTTTTTGTACTCACCGCCTGTAAAGTTACATTTGGCGCTTGTGTAGCTCGACTGGGAAATACGTTTTCCCGGTTAAGGCGACTGTAAAAATTGAAAAAACACTGGTACTTTGGGACATTTAAAAAAAAATCTAACTTGGTAGTAATAAAATTTAGTCTATAAAATACTACTTCCCTCCACTATTCTTCACTAAAAGTTGGGGAAATAGGAGTAATAATTAAAAATTCTTCCAAAAAAATTGTGGCGCCATCTATTTGACGATATTTTAAGCGACATCTTAAGCAAGATTCACGCGCCATCTATTTGAACCACATCGACATTCATATTGGCAGATCGGAATTGTTTGTATTTAAACCAAAAAACGCAATAAATGTACTATACATTTATAAATATAAGAATAAATACCTCATATTTGCATTGTGTAAGAATATAATAACTTAATTTTAGAGAAAGGTGAGTAATAATAGTTACGTACATGAAATGCTTAAATTAATTAGGTAATCTATCTTAGGTTAGGTATGATACCAATGACATTAATCAATAATATTTTTTTAATTTAATGTTCGTACAAAAAATATTGTACAAACCACTTGCGTGAAGACATCTTCCACGCATTCGCGCAATTAATAGCACTCGCTTCCTGCGGTCGCTCGTGCTTACAATGTGCGCTCATGCGGGAAAATAGTCTTCCCGCACTTGGTTCGTAAATAACTATAAACTCATTGATGGAATTTTATAAGGGTCTTCCACTCATGCAGTTTGTTCAGTTGCATACATTTTTTCGTGGCTATTTCCGTTTTCGAAAGTACTTATCTGTGGAAAAAATCTCTAAAATGAAATATACAAAAAATATTTACAGATCTGATGAGCATTTCAAGTCGCTGCTGATAATTTCCACTAATGAACTTGATCCACAGCTGCAAACAATTGGTAGTGCAAAGATACAGATACATAAATCTTAAGATTCATGATTATGCTCTTTAAATTTTATTATGTGAATTACCTATGAATGTCAAAAAAAAAAAATCGAAATGTAAGTAAAATTGCTATTCCTGAAATTCCCAACGGCTTAATTTCCAACAAAATTTTTTTAAAATTTTTATTTAGTTATATTTCTTTATTTTAAAATTATTATTATTAATTATTGTACAATTAAGGTTTTATTTTAAAGTTTATTTCAATAAAAATTGAGAAATTATTCTTTTTGGGTTTATTATTTCACTACTAGATGACATTAAATAAAAAAAGATGATATTTTGAGGTTAGCAGGACCAATTTCAACAAAGTAAATGGAGTTGTGTTATGGCCGTAATATCGCGCAGCGATAGCTAGATTCAGGTAGCTATGGACAAAGTGTTACACAGAACCATCTAGTAAGGTTTTCGGGTACCGAAAATTGTATATACAGCAGTCTTATTTAAGTTGTTGAATGCTTTTGTTGACATTTGAATGTACTTTTAAAATCGCTCAAAAGTATTAAAAAAACTGTGTGTGATAAAGTGAAATAAATATCAATTATTACGATTTTCATAATTTCAAGGGTGTATTTGACAGATATGACTAAAAATATGACCTGGAAAAATTCACTCGGTCAGTACTTAATTTATTTTTTGTCTCCATTTCTGTATGTTTGCACCTATAATTTTATAAGTAAAAGTTGTTCAATTAGAGGTCATCTATAAGGTAGACTGGTGCTTTTGTCAAAAATCGCCTGAAAACTGCAGTTTACTCGCGATCAGGCTTAGCAATAACTTGAGTGTTGACAATTTTGATACTTCCAATCTATTATAGTCATCCGATAAATGTTTACACTTATATAATACTTTTCTTCTTTTTCAGTTGCTATGGCAAAAATTGGAAAAAAATGTCGACTCTTATCAATGTTATGGTTGACAACAATGTTCTTCGTAGTAGAAATCGTAGTAGGTTATATAACAAATTCCATGGCTCTCGTAGCTGACAGTTTTCATATGCTGAGCGATGTAGCGGCATTAGTTGTCGCATTTCTCTCAGTGAAGGTGAGTTATCTATCCTTTTTGTTTCACTTAGGTATAGTCAAGTCGACAAGTATATTTATAGCGGAAGTAATTCCGGATAACTCGGAATAAATTTTAATCTGTTGTTGGGACTGAAAACATGTTAATTTTGTCCACTTTGACAGGTTCGGATTTAACAGCCATTTTTAAAAAATGGCCGAACATTTTATATTTTTCCTAATATTAGTGAATATCTCGACGACTATCAACTTTTCAGCAAAAAGACGTGGTTATCCAAATTAAAAAAAAATAATTTCTCTACAAAAAATGTTCGCGATATTTTTGTCATATATTTGGAGTTCATAGTCGTCCAAAAATTTTTTTTCGAGCATAAGTTTTTTTTAAATATTATTGACCTTTGTTGTGACAAAAATTCCTCTTTGGTACGATTTATATTACACAAGTAAAAAGATTATGTCGCTTTCTTTGTACTCCCGTACACGCCACTTAGAGGTAGGAGTACTGGGCGCGTTTTTTTTTTGTTTCAGAGAATAACGATCCAACGAGAAGAGACGTACAATTAAAATGTATTTTTTGTGTATTTCTTATTAACAAATATATACTAAGGATAGAGGAAAAAGCATTGTGATCATTTTTTACAGTCTAACAAAGTAGTTCTCTGTGTCAAAGCAATACACATAATAAAATAGATTAAAAGAGGTGCGTTTGTTTATGAAATATATTATTAGGTAATATCTTTTCAGATCATCTTGTGTTTTTTGTAGATTATTTGAAACTCTTAATGGTGTCAGTTACACTTTATTTAATACCAGCATTATCGTGTATTATATACATTTGCAATACTAGCTAGTTAATATGTTAAGAGATTCATATACCTTATCTAAGTAAAAAAAAAGTAAAAATAAAATTTTATATGAGAAAAAAGTTAGTTTTGTCATAGCCTTTTTGTGACCTGTTTTTTTGAAATTTTGACTCCTTGTTCGTGTATTCGATAGCATAAAATTTTTAATTCTTATAAATAATATCTCATCTAGACAGACGACTATGTAGTCAACCACGTCCGCAGTGCTCGCCGAAGAAGCATGGACATGCTTTTAACGTCTTTGTCGCTTCTCGTTGATCATTGTTCTCAAGTGGTATCCCCAATAGGCTAGTTTCTTTTGAGGTTGACGGATTATCAAATTTCTTTCGCCTGTTTGATGTTGATGGTTATTTAGTACAACTCTCAACAGCAACTATCTCATATTTCGGAATTTGTAGACTTTTGATGACAGATTGTATGAAACACTGGCGTCTATACTTATTCAATGATTTATAATTTTTTGATACCATATGCCTGGAAACATTTTTAACAAACATTGCCCATACAGAAGAAAACGGATAAATTGTTCTTCCACTTTATCTATTTCCTTTGGGAATGTATTTGGATCTCTGAAAATTTGAACAGCCCTCTGTAAGTCTTTCTTTCTGTGTAGAAGTTTAATGAAATGCTTTTTACCTGCCTGAATAATGCGGAAAAAGTATCGCAGCCACTAAATGCGTGTAGAAATAATTGAAGCATCCAAATCTAATCCATTAGTATTATGTGGTGCAAACATGCTGCTCCGAGACTTCCTTGGCCTTGCTTCGGGTAATAAATATTAGAGGGAGACTTATGCAAGGCTTAAAAAAATACCTATAAATAAGTGTCTTCTTTCATTTTACATTTATAGAAATTGGACTTTGGACGTATCAACGGATCTGTAATTAGTGAAAAAAAAACTACAAAATAACATAAGCAACATTGCCAGTAGTCATGAAAGAGTCCATTACTCTTCTAAAGGCATATGGGACATCTTCCAGTGTAACGCTATCGGTAAACTCTCTGGGCTAATAAATAATTTCTTTGACTTTACCCAAGTACAAAAATCATATCTGTAAGCTCTTCTTTAGAAAAGTTCATTATAAAATCATTTCAATTATTTTAAGATTAATAGCATCAATAAATAAATACACCTGTTAACTAAAAAGCAACTTATTAAACGTCATCCATCTCCATCACAGCTAATTTCACGGCATGCTATGCTATATTAATATAAAACCATGAAACTGACAAAATGATATCAAAAAGCAACAATAGCTCAGTAATAGTCACTTTTAAAGTATTAACGTCTTACATGTTTTTAATGCAAAATTTAATAAGAAATTCAAAAATGAACTATTTGAAAAAATTGACTTTTATACAAAAACTAACAAAACTATATCAAAAAATGAGGTGTGGCCACCACACGACATTCTTATACGTATTAGCATTTCAAATTATACAAAATTGTTCTAAATTATACTTTTATCTTGTGTTCTTCAAGTCCAAATTTTAAGAATTTTTTTCTATAAAGATTATTCAAAGTCTTATTATAAATATTTCTAATCTCTTAATAAATCTCTATAGAATGCATACTTTGCGAGATATTTGCAAAAAAGTGTTACTCGCTAAGATTAAAAGTGTTACTTCCGGTCCGAATTTTGAAAATTCATTTATACAAAAAATATTCCAAATCCATCTCTAAATACTTTTGTACTCTTCATAAATATATATAGAGTGCATAACTTACGACATATTTGCAAAAAAATCGCTATCGATAAGAGTAAAAGTGTTACTTCCGGTCCGAATTTTGAAATTTTTTTTATACAAAATTTTCAAAAAAATGGGAATAAGTCGAAAACTTCAGATTTTAGGCCTATACTATCTAATAACTTTTTGACTAAAAATTATACGGGGAAAACAAAAATGTAATAATATATTGTGGTAGTTCACCAACATGAATGAGTAATGATATGTGGGAAGTACTAGTGTTAATAAAATATACTGTATATGTTCTTGAAGTGAGTATTAAAAAAATGAAAGTTGGTAATATTTTATAGACCAAACTATAATTAAATAAATAGATGTGGGAATATTTGAATTATACTTAAAATAATTGTGAGAATATTAAATGGATATATCCCTATGGTTTTTGTGAATCGTGCAAAGTTGGTTGCATATCGGGGTATGTTGAAGTTGTCTTGCATCGAGTGGTTGGTTGCCTATCAGGTTTCTTTGTTGCATTAATTTTACCCATTTCTGAAAGTAGAATTTTAAATGTTACTTGATGTATTTTTATATGTAATATTATTTGTAAAAGCTTGTTTAATTAACACTTTTGAAAAATAGAGATTATTAGTATGGATTTTGAATCATAAAGGTTAAAAAATGATGTATAGTTACGCGCTTAAATTCAAATGTGAGAAGTGTCAGATTTTGACATTTAAATAATATCGTAATAGTATTGAGTATTTGGTTTGCCGAAGTGTGTTAAAGGTTGTAAAAAATAAAGTAAAGAATTAAATTGATAAATTTTTGGATTTACAAAAAGGTATTTTAAATATTCAATTACAAATAAAACATGTTTTGGATTATCACAATGTGTGGACAAATATGATTGGATATTATAAAAAATTAAGGAATTATTGCCAGGGATATGAGGGATAAATAAAGGGAGATTCTAAATAATTTTAGAAAGCAGTAGATGTGTTTTCGGGAAAACGAAGTTTTTCTCCGAAAAATACATAATAAAGATATTCATCATTGCATAAAAGTGTAAAAGAAGTGATAAAGATATAGTGGAAAAGAAAGCAGATAATTTTTTAGGTGATTTCAATATTTTCAAGAATAGTACCATTTATCATCATACAAATATAATTAAAAAATATAAGAAGAAAGGATTTTGGTTACGAATAAAGAATAAATGAAGAATATTTAAATTTGAGAAGAAAGCGAATAAATACATAATTACAATTTAAAAATAAACTTACTGCATTTGTAAATATCAAAGAAGATTAATCCATATTCGGCGAGATAATTATTACACAGGAGAGTTGGTGGAGTTCCAGAAGTTGTACTAGTATTTCAGTCCAGGACGAGAAGGATTCGAGAACTTCAATATAGCAGCGAACACAGGTATTCCAGTCCGGTAGAGATATAAATCGTGGAAAGGAAAGATTCAAGGAACAGCAAGCAAGCGTTCGACGGTTCGAGATTCTAGTTGATAGCAGATTTGAAGGTATTACAGGATAGCAGTCATTACAGTCCACATTCCGAGCATTCCAGACAATTAGGAAAAGGAAAGGATCTACATCTTTGATTCCAGTAAATGTCATCTACGAGCTAAAAAGAAAATCGTTTGAAGTACAAGAAAGAATACCAGTTCAGTATTTGTGACAGGTCGTATAATTATTTGAAATAATCTGAATTTAACAGTTTCGAATATAGAAAAAGTATATCAAAATTTAGAAAACTATTAAATAATCGTACATTATAACGGTGTTGATAATTAAGAAAATATATTTTGTATTCTCCTTTCATAACATTAATTTGTGTCAGCATTTGAATAATTTTAGAAATCAAAGAATCTGATTGGCAAACTAAAACTAAATAAATTGTGTGGGAATTTGATTTACAAACAAGAACTATACAGTATTTTTAAAATAGTATAATTAATATACTTACTGGCTTATATTTCGATCCACGAAAGGTGTATTTTCGTGCATATATAAATTTTCATAAAAGTTTTTCTTAAACAAGCTTGGTACTTCCATGTATGTTTTATTGGGGTTTGTGTTGAGAACTACCATTTAATTTATAATTTGCCTAATTTATTAAACAAATTAGTTTTGATACATTTGTTTTTATTTGGTATGTAAAGAAGGTTTTTGAATTAAATTGATGAAACAGATATGACGCTTAGAACCTTAACCTATAAATAGAAAAACAACTGTCAGTGATTATTTTTATTATTTGAATAATATGCTAATATATACCTTGAGATTGAGTTCATAGTAAGTATTATTTGAAGATAGAGTCGAAATACACATCATAATTCACTTGAGAATTACTGTTTTGTAAAATTTGATTTATAAAGTTAAGAAATATAAAACGTAAATATCCTACGATATATACAGGTATTGAAGAAATTACATATAGGCAACTGTTTGGCTTTGATGAATCAAGTGAAGTTAGCAACATATAAAATAATTAGCTTAAATATTTTAAATAAGAACTGAGTTAGTGAGGGCATAAATAAAAAATACCTGAGAGAATTTGAAAATAGATATAAATATTATATAGAAGATTTCAAATTTTATTATTGACAATAAATAAATACAGGTTTCAAATACATAGTAAAAATAAATATTATTAAATTTACCTGAGTGTAATTGTATCTTTATTAATTAAATGTATTGTTACATGTTATGGCGTGCCCAACGTGGAGCGATTAAAATAAGACTCGCAAAAACATATTTTAAATATTTTATTAATTATAATAATAGCGGTAAAATTAGTATACATTTTACAAAGGTAATAAAATCAGTTTAAAGTATATCAAGGTATAAGAAATTGTATACGATAATTATTTAAAATGAATACCAGATCTAAGAGTAATTCTGGATTGTATAGAACGGAATCTTCTAGTGATAGTGAAGAGGAAGTAGGTCAGGATGTGAATGTACAAGAGGGGGGAGAACTTACATTACAAGTTCAGGAAGGTATTGAACAGACAGGAGAAACACAGGATAGAGGTGATAAGGTGGAAATTCAAGGAGAGACTTCGAAAATAGAAATGTCGACTGTATCAATAGATATGAGGATTATTCAACAAATGTTCGAAAAAATTGACAAGAGATGTGAAGAAAGTAATAAGAATATGGAAAAATTTACTGAAGAAAGTAAGAAGAATTTAGTGGAGTTGAAGGAAGAATTAAGTAATAAATTGGACAAGGCTAGTAAGGATACTAGAGAAGAGAATAAAAGAAATCTTGAAGAATTAAAGGAATCTTTATTAAGAAATACCGAAGAAAAGGTTATAAAACTTACTACAGAAATGGATAATAGGGAAGTTAAAATGCACAAAGAAATGGATGACAAACTGAAGATTAAGGATACTGAAGTTAAAACTCTTATTACAAATAAAGTACAAGAGGTTGAAGGTAAAGTAAAGGTAATACAAGAAAATGTAAAACAAATAGAAAAAAATAGTAGTGAGAAATATAAGGAGTTAGCGAAACGCATACGGGAGGAAGTTGATCAGGTAAATAAAGAAGTCTCTGACAAAACAGAAAAATTAGAAGAGAATTTCTGTAAGAGGATAGAAAATACAGAAGATAGATGTTTGAAAGAAATAAAATTATCAACTGATACAAATATTGCGCAGAAGTTAAGTATGGAAGATATTCTAAAAGAATGTGAAGAACAGAAGACGAAAATACAAGATCTTTTATTAAAGACTCAGAATATTAAAATCCCTCATGTAACATGTCCTCCGGCTTACAATGTATTAAATACTGGTATCAGAATTGAGAATATAACTCATTTTAGTGGGGATAAAATGTCCACTCATCCAATGGCCTATTTGACAAATATTTTAAGATATATAGAAGAGATACAGGATTTTAGGAGCCAAATGAATATTATTAGAGCGACTTTAAACAGTGGTGCAGCGGATTGGTTTCAACGGGTTGAAGACAATTGCGATGATTTAAGTAAGTTTGTGGAATTATTTAAAAATAATTTTTGGAGTGAGACGCAGCAAAGCAGAGCACATCAGAGGTTGTTAACAGGGAGATATCAACCAGGTAAATCTTCGAGGGAGGCTTACGCACAAAGAATGTTTAATTATTGTCGATACATATCTCATTTGGACGAAAAAACTATATCTCAACATTTATTACAACATTTTATTCCTGTTGACACACATGCAATTATTTGTCAAAATGTCACGGATATGAATGGGTTGATTAATATTCTTAGACGCTTAGATGATTATTCAGACGGTGTGAAATATAGGGAATCTCGTCAATTAAATGGAAGAAACGATATACAGAATAACCAGCAACGGTTCTCGAATAATAGTGGTGTGAATAATCAATATGTTCGTAATAATACGTCTTTCCAACAGAATGCATATCCAAGGAATAATCAACCTGGTAATAGTTATAATAACAATTTTGGAGCTAGACAACCTTACCAATTTAATAGTCAACAGAATAATAATTATAATAGGAATTATAATACACAAGGGAATGGTAATACAAATTGGAATAATAATCGAAGTATACCAAATGGAGGGAATGGAAGACCGAGTACAAATAGGAATAATCCTTTTATAAATCAATCTGCAAGACAAGTTCCTCATAACAATGACTATCAAGAACAAAATAATAGGTATTATGGAAATAATAACTCGAGACAGGTGAATAATATACAAACGCAAGACTGGAGAAAAACAGATAGGAGATTTACTGGTAATCAGGTTCCTAATCAAGATAGAAATGAAATTGGAGATGGTTTGGAAGAAAAAAAAAAAACGCCAATTTTGGAAATGAAATTGGATCCGTATCAGAATGCTATACCGGGAACATCTCATTAATAAATGATTTTGTTCATAGTAGTGTTAGTTGTAATATAATTAGTAGTAGTAAAATAACGGGAATGGGGAATGTTCAGAATAATTTAGATATGGGAAATATAATTAATAATTTTGAAAGTTTACCTTTTTGCACAATTAGTATTAGAGATGTTAATTTTAAAACTTTGTTAGATTCTGGTGCTGAAATATCACTCATAAAAGAAGAAATGATAATTAATATACCTGAATATTCTAAACATGTTATTAAAGTCAAAAATACTAATGTTATGTCTGCGAATAGGGGAAAAATGGGTTGTATTAATAAGCGGTTATGTATAGATGTAGTGGTAAATGGACACAAATTTATTATGCAATTTTATCTGTTAGGGAATTTGTTTTATGATTGCATATTAGGGATAGATAATATGAGAGCGCTGGGTATGAATTTAGATTTTGAAGAAAACAAAATTAAAATCGAAGGGAAGGAAATTTTATTAGATAAGGTTGTGGATTTAAAAGAAATAAACGCTTATATTGAATACAAGGAAGATATACAGTACGAGGTAAATAATGTCATTATAGCTGATCGTGCAGAGAATGATGATGCACAAGAACATTTGGAAGGGGCAATGTTTGAATTACCTAGATCGGATATAAATGACGAATATGGAAATGCTGTAATAATAGAAGATAAACAAGAAGTTAAAGTAATAAGAAATATAGCTGACATACAAACTTTTATTTTACAACAAAAATTACCAGAACCATGGATTGAAGAAAGTCTAATAGAAATTTTAGCTAAGAATATAAAATTAATAAATGATGAAGTTGTTTTTGCAAAAGATTATGAGCATCGATTATTGATAAATGATGATTCGCCGTTATCGTGTAAAAATTATCCTATTCCGTATTTTTTTCAAGATCGTGTCAATGAGGAACTTAGAAAATTAGAAGAAGCTGATATTATCGAGAGATCGAACACCTATTTTATTAGTCCTGTTGTGTTGGTTAAGAAGAAGGACAATTCTATTCGCCTTTGCATTGACGCTCGCTTAATTAATTTAAGGATCATGCCTGAGCATGAAATACCACAAAACATTGATGTTTTACTTACAAAATGCGGTAATAAAAAATGGTATAGCAAATTAGACCTTAAGAATGCTTTTTGGTTAATAAGGTTGGACGAGAATTCTAGGAAGTACTGTGGATTTAACGTGAATGGAATTACTTACCATTTTAAAGTATGCCCATTCGGCATAAAAAGTAGTCCTGCTGGATTGATTAGATTTCTACATAAAATACTAGACCAATATGAGAAATTCGCCCTTCATTATTTAGATGATATCATAATATTTTCGGATGACATAGAATCTCATATAAATCATATAGAGATTATTATTAATACATTACAAGTTAATGGTATGAAATTAAATTTATCTAAGTGTCAGTTTTGCCAAAAAGAAGTCAATTATTTGGGTTACGTTATTAACCAACAAAATATTTTATTAGATCCTCAAAGATTAGAAGAGATACAAAATTATCCAAGACCTAATAAACTCAAAATGTTGAGAGGATTTCTTGGGTTGTTGAATTACTATAGGAAATTTGTATCTAATTATAGCCAAAAGACAAGTACGTTGTTAAATCTACTGAAGAAAGGAACGAAGTGGAAGTGGACTGAAGAATGTGAGGATTGTTTCTTACAATTAAAATCAAATTTTGTAGAAAATCTTAAGTTGTATCATCCGGATTTTAATTTAAATTTCATCGTACGAACAGATGCATCAAGTGTAGCCGTAGCAGCGGAATTAGTACAGATCAAAGATGGTATCGAGGTTCCAATATATTTCGCGTCAAGAACTTTAAAACCGTGCGAAAGGAAATTTGGGATATCAGAACTCGAGATGCTTGCTGTCATTTATGCTTTAACTAAGTTACGCTATTACCTCATAGGGAAGAAATTCAGATTGGAGACAGATCACAAGGCGTTACTGAATATTATGACTACGAAATTAAATAATAACCGGATTTACCGTTGGACGTTATTAATACAGCAGTATGATATGGAAATTATATATAGACCAGGTAAAGAAATGATTGCAGCTGACATACTGAGTAGAAAACATGGTGAGATAAAAACAACAAATGTACATATAAACTTAGTAAGATTGGGATCAGAAGGTATTTTTTCATTACAAAGAATCAGAGAAGCTCAAGATACACCTGAGTTGGAGTTAATTAAAAATAGATTACGGACAATAGGTACATATAAGGGAATGAGAATTAATGAAGGGATAATTTTGAAGAAGATAGGCGATCTGGAGGTATATGTTACGAATGAAGAACACACGATTAATATTATACGACATTTACATGTAATGTATACACATATAGGAGCTAGAAAATGTTGGCTAATGTTCCGAGAAGCTTATTATTGCCGGAATGACGAGAAGATAATTAAAAGAGAAATTAAATGGTGTGAAACTTGTATTTTAGCAAAAGAAAAGAATTATACAAACCAGAATATAAGTTTAAGTATTGTTGCTGATGATAGATTACAATTAATAGCAATTGATTTTATTTCTAATCTGATTCCGAGCACGAGAAGATATCGAAATATTTTAGTGTTATGTGATATATTTTCGAAACATGTGCGATTAATACCAACACAGAAATGTGATACAGATACTGTATTACAGGCGTTACAAGAATATATAACTGAGTATGGGACTCCAAGAACAGTATTATCTGATCATGCAACATATTTTATGAATCAGAGATATCATGAATTTTTAGATGAAAGAAATATTAAATCTCATCACATATCTATACGTCATCCACAAGCTAATCCATCGGAAAGATATATAAAGGAAGTTCTTAAATATTTACGGATATTACTCGAAGATCGACATCATAAATGGGCCAGATGTTTAAAACAAATTGAATTTGTAATGAATAATACACCAAGTACTGTACATGAAGCTTGTCCAATAACTATTTTCACAGGACAACCTCCACAAAGGCCTTGGCAAGATGATGAAATTGCAGAAATAGGAGGCAGATATGAACAAATTAAACAAAAATTAATGAAACGAAAAATTAAATGGGAGCAGAAGAAAAAAGAAAAACAACGTAAATATAAGGTTTATAATAAGAACGATAAAGTTATTGTACGCGCGTTACGAGTAACGGATAGAAGGAATAAAATTATAGCAAAACTCATAAGGCCATATTCGGGACCGTATTTAATACATCGAAAAATAGGATTAAACAATTATGAATTAATTGATGAAGAAACGGGCTATCTTAAAGGAACTTATCATATTTCTATGTTACATGATTATATTGATGAAGTATAATTGTTAAAAAATTTAAGGGCATGGCGGTACTGAAGGGCCAGTTACCGTTGGTAAATAGCGCTACCACCCACCAGAGCTACACTGTATATAATAAAGCCCAAAATTTAGGGGCATGGCGGTTGAATTTCATAGGGCGACAACCGTTGGTAAATAGCGCTACCACCCACCAGAGCTACATCAAAATTAATAGAACCAAAATTTAGGGGCATGGTTAATGTATTTTGTTTCTATAAAAGTATGTCATAAAGAAGCGGGATATAAATATGTGCATTTAATTTTTTTTTATGATTGAGTTAATCATGTAAGAAATTTTAGCCAAGATGATCTAACAAAGGTTTATGTATTTTATTTCCTTGCTCTAAATTAATTGAATCAGGATAGAATTATTTAGACGAATAAGAGTTGAAAATATTAGTTAGTATAAGGAAGTTAGTAATATTTAATTTTTTTTCTCATTCCTTACATTATAAAATTTGTAAATATAAATAATAGAGGAGTATATAAGTAACTTTACAGTTAGTAAAAAGTATACAAGTATAAAAATGTGAAGAAATGTATAAAATAGATATATGAAAGAAGAATAAGAAGGAACCTTATAAAAAAAAATTTTTAAAGGATATTTATCGGAGTAATAAAAGCATTTAATGGTCAAGAAATATTAAAGTCATTAAGAGTTATAAAAAAAAATGTGATATACAAATAGAAGAAGCCTTTAAAATGAAATATGTTTAGAAAAGATAATAATGAATGCTTGCTATGTATAATAAATAATAAAAGGGAAACATAAAAAAATATATGGAATAATTTATAGAGATTATGTATGAAAGGGTAAATAAAACCCAAAATGATAATAAATATATAGAATGATAATGTATAAAAGAAATATATAGGTCACGTACGCCTTAAAAAAACGAAAATATAATTTGTGTACTTTCCAAAAGTGAAAGTTTTAAAAGGTAGACGAAAATGTCTATTATAGGTATAGGGATTTTGTTCAGCTAGGAACAGTTTATATAAAATAAAATAATAAAGAATAAGTGAGCATATGTAAAGCATATTTTTTAGAGGCTATTAAATATCTAAAGAAATAACAGATACAACTTAAAAGTAATCACCAATAAATGTTAAAAGTAGTTTCGATTAAAATGTTGATAAGAATTTTTAGAAGGTTTAAAATCATGAATAGGATAATACAAAGAAGGTATAAGATAGGATAAGAAAAGGAATAAAGTTACTTATATAGAAAGCATAGAAATGTTAAAAGATACATTTTATGGCATTTTTGATGAATACAAATGGATAAAGATGTAAATTTTGAATATTATTGTATAAATTAGTATATTTATGAAAATTAGTTTAGTTAAAATGGTCTGTTGTAGATAATTGAGATTTAAAATTAAAATAGATACAGAGAAATAAATAATTATCTTATATACCAAATATTAAGAAATATATATGGGTTAATATGAGAATATATTGTTATGCTACAGAAGTAGTACAAATTGAATTACATCATTTTAGTTCAGATTGTTGAATAAATATAAATTTATATATTCTATAGAAATTTAGATTTATTAAAAAAGGGGCATATGTGGTAGTTCACCAACATGAATGAGTAATGATATGTGGGAAGTACTAGTGTTAATAAAATATACTGTATATGTTCTTGAAGTGAGTATTAAAAAAATGAAAGTTGGTAATATTTTATAGACCAAACTATAATTAAATAAATAGATGTGGGAATATTTGAATTATACTTAAAATAATTGTGAGAATATTAAATGGATATATCCCTATGGTTTTTGTGAATCGTGCAAAGTTGGTTGCATATCGGGGTATGTTGAAGTTGTCTTGCATCGAGTGGTTGGTTGCCTATCAGGTTTCTTTGTTGCATTAATTTTACCCATTTCTGAAAGTAGAATTTTAAATGTTACTTGATGTATTTTTATATGTAATATTATTTGTAAAAGCTTGTTTAATTAACACTTTTGAAAAATAGAGATTATTAGTATGGATTTTGAATCATAAAGGTTAAAAAATGATGTATAGTTACGCGCTTAAATTCAAATGTGAGAAGTGTCAGATTTTGACATTTAAATAATATCGTAATAGTATTGAGTATTTGGTTTGCCGAAGTGTGTTAAAGGTTGTAAAAAATAAAGTAAAGAATTAAATTGATAAATTTTTGGATTTACAAAAAGGTATTTTAAATATTCAATTACAAATAAAACATGTTTTGGATTATCACAATGTGTGGACAAATATGATTGGATATTATAAAAAATTAAGGAATTATTGCCAGGGATATGAGGGATAAATAAAGGGAGATTCTAAATAATTTTAGAAAGCAGTAGATGTGTTTTCGGGAAAACGAAGTTTTTCTCCGAAAAATACATAATAAAGATATTCATCATTGCATAAAAGTGTAAAAGAAGTGATAAAGATATAGTGGAAAAGAAAGCAGATAATTTTTTAGGTGATTTCAATATTTTCAAGAATAGTACCATTTATCATCATACAAATATAATTAAAAAATATAAGAAGAAAGGATTTTGGTTACGAATAAAGAATAAATGAAGAATATTTAAATTTGAGAAGAAAGCGAATAAATACATAATTACAATTTAAAAATAAACTTACTGCATTTGTAAATATCAAAGAAGATTAATCCATATTCGGCGAGATAATTATTACACAGGAGAGTTGGTGGAGTTCCAGAAGTTGTACTAGTATTTCAGTCCAGGACGAGAAGGATTCGAGAACTTCAATATAGCAGCGAACACAGGTATTCCAGTCCGGTAGAGATATAAATCGTGGAAAGGAAAGATTCAAGGAACAGCAAGCAAGCGTTCGACGGTTCGAGATTCTAGTTGATAGCAGATTTGAAGGTATTACAGGATAGCAGTCATTACAGTCCACATTCCGAGCATTCCAGACAATTAGGAAAAGGAAAGGATCTACATCTTTGATTCCAGTAAATGTCATCTACGAGCTAAAAAGAAAATCGTTTGAAGTACAAGAAAGAATACCAGTTCAGTATTTGTGACAGGTCGTATAATTATTTGAAATAATCTGAATTTAACAGTTTCGAATATAGAAAAAGTATATCAAAATTTAGAAAACTATTAAATAATCGTACATTATAACGGTGTTGATAATTAAGAAAATATATTTTGTATTCTCCTTTCATAACATTAATTTGTGTCAGCATTTGAATAATTTTAGAAATCAAAGAATCTGATTGGCAAACTAAAACTAAATAAATTGTGTGGGAATTTGATTTACAAACAAGAACTATACAGTATTTTTAAAATAGTATAATTAATATACTTACTGGCTTATATTTCGATCCACGAAAGGTGTATTTTCGTGCATATATAAATTTTCATAAAAGTTTTTCTTAAACAAGCTTGGTACTTCCATGTATGTTTTATTGGGGTTTGTGTTGAGAACTACCATTTAATTTATAATTTGCCTAATTTATTAAACAAATTAGTTTTGATACATTTGTTTTTATTTGGTATGTAAAGAAGGTTTTTGAATTAAATTGATGAAACAGATATGACGCTTAGAACCTTAACCTATAAATAGAAAAACAACTGTCAGTGATTATTTTTATTATTTGAATAATATGCTAATATATACCTTGAGATTGAGTTCATAGTAAGTATTATTTGAAGATAGAGTCGAAATACACATCATAATTCACTTGAGAATTACTGTTTTGTAAAATTTGATTTATAAAGTTAAGAAATATAAAACGTAAATATCCTACGATATATACAGGTATTGAAGAAATTACATATAGGCAACTGTTTGGCTTTGATGAATCAAGTGAAGTTAGCAACATATAAAATAATTAGCTTAAATATTTTAAATAAGAACTGAGTTAGTGAGGGCATAAATAAAAAATACCTGAGAGAATTTGAAAATAGATATAAATATTATATAGAAGATTTCAAATTTTATTATTGACAATAAATAAATACAGGTTTCAAATACATAGTAAAAATAAATATTATTAAATTTACCTGAGTGTAATTGTATCTTTATTAATTAAAGGTATTGTTACAATATAGGATCTTCCATTTAAAAACCTATAACTATGGTCAGCCACCAAGTTATGGAACACTTGGTATAATACAACATAATTTTAAAATGTGTCCTAACGAGCAGCTATCAAAGGAAAAAAACCCGCTTCAAAATATCTTTAATCATAAAGGCATAATCGGCCTCACCCTGTGTATGTACACTTAGTTGCAAAAAAAAAGTTTCCACTAAAATTTTGAATATCACCGCTCCAATATGGTTAGTGGAAACTTTTTTTTGTAAGTAAGTGTACGTACCTCTAGCAAAATTACAAAAAATCCGTCTAGAACTTTTTGGGAATGATATAAATGAAAATGAAAGAAGATACTGATTTATAGGCATTTCTTCAATCTTCAATCACTAACCACATTGGAGCGGTGATATTCGAAGTTTTAGTACTTTCTTTGCAACTAAGTGTACATATACTGATCTTTTCCTTAATTTCCATAAAACATTGACAATTTATAGAAACATTTCCATGTTTTCAGGAATGCCTGTTATAAGAAAATTAGCAAGTGCACTTAGAATATCCAAGTTTCGACGTCTATAACCTCAAAACAGGTAGTCTTATGAAAAAAATGTGCATTACATTTTTTGTAGAGAATTTATTGGTCTTTAATTTTAATAACCACGTATTTTGATCAAAAGTTGATACAAACCGAGATATGTATTTACAAATATTTTTTTTCAAGATGGCGGACAAATCTAGGCATTCTGGTGGGTGCAATTTTAAGAGATATTTCTTAACACCAAATCAAGCAGTTTAAATTAATTCCTATTAACTTAAGATAATAGAGTGTATTTTTATTATAATTAACTTTATTAATTGCCCTCGTGTATCACAATACGAAACGGGTGGTGAGTTTTTGCAAAAACTAGATATGAACAAATTTTGGGACAAACTGTTTTATCACTTCTCGAACATTTTATCTACACTCTTAAGTTGGTATTTCAAACACGTGACTTTTGAAGGCTTCAACAGCTCATTGGGGCGAGTAATCGGGTCTTTGAATTACTATGTGGAGACTTGGCATTGTCATGTTGAATATTGATGGGACGTTACAAATGTGTCTATTCTTTTTTTTTACAGATGTCGCCAAAGAAGTGGTCCAAGAATACTTTCGGTTGGGCGCGGGCCGAAGTATTGGGTGCTCTAGTCAATGCAGTCTTCCTAGTTGCTCTGTGCTTTTCCATCACCGTGGAAGCATGCAAGAGATTCATAGAACAAGCAGAAATTCATAATGCCAAACTTCTTGTGATAGTGGGTGCCGCTGGGTTATTAGTCAATATAATCGGATTAATTCTGTTTCATGGTAATTATTGAAGACGACAAATTCAAAGTAAACTAAGATATGATACCCGTAATGTCATTATGTTGAATTGATTTTATTTTTGATAAGTTTGAATATTTACAAATAAATAAATTAATGCATCTACACTACAGTGTTGAAATACTGGGAGGAAACTAATTGAAATCATTAAATACAGTAACAGATGCAGTCGTTTTTAATAATTTTAAAAAATAGCTTATGATGGCACGTGCGAACGGTACCCTCAAAACCTCGCGTTTTCGTTTGAATCGTAATTTCCCTCGTTACAATAATATTATGAGTTACTTGTTTTATGTTTTTCCAGATAGTCAATGAGTCAATGAACAAACCGTCCCAAAAAAACGATGGCATAACTTTTTTTGCTGATCTTTCAGGCTTTCTGTACTTTGGAGCTGAACATTTAGCTGTAGCCCACTGTAAACGTTCCTGTTTCAATTTAGGATCATGGTGATAGGAGCCAAGTCTCGTCCATTGTTATAAAACCACGCACAAAATCGCTTTGATTCTTCTTAAAACGATTCACATGGCGCTAAAAAATTTGCATTCCCATCACTTTTCCAAACAATTTCTTCATTTGTAATTCTTTATGCAAAATATGCCGTACCCGTTCATCTGAAATGCCTATGGGTCAGAGCAATTTCACGCCAAACCAGGTCTTCTCTCGTTCAATTGATCTAAATGGTTATAATAATATTCTGAGTGAATTATCTTATCTTTTTCCAGATAGTCAATGAGTCAGTTAAGAAACTCCTTTTAGCGTCCCAAAAAAACTGATGGCATAACTTTTTTTGCTGATCTTTCAGGCTTTGTGTGTTTTGGAGCTGAACATCCAGCGTTAGTCCACTGTAAACGTTCCTGTTTCAATTTAGGATCATTGTGATAGAGCCAAGTCTCATCCATAGTTATAAAACGACGCACAAAATCGCTTTGATTCTTCTTAAAACGATTCAAATGACGCTGAGAAATTTGCATTCCACCTCTTTTCCAAGCAACTTCATCATTTGTAATTCTTTATACAATATATGCCGTACCTGTTCATATGAAATGCCTATATGGTAAGAGCAATTTCACGCGTAGTCACACTTCGATTTTCAGAAACAATGACGTGTACTTGGAGTCACACTTTCATAATGTTAATTGTGGGAGATATGTATCTTAATGCAAAATATTACTATTACATACAAAAATTTAATAGTCTTTATGCAAAAAAAAATTAAACTAAATACACAAAATACTATACACAAAGCTCCGAAGCACTTGCTGCGGGCTTTCTAGATTTTTGCTTACAAGATAGATCAGCCAGCATTTGACACTATCGTACTATTTTACTTATACCTCCTTATGTTTCATATCTTTTCCTCCCAATTATTAACACCTATACAGGGTTGCTCATTAGTGCGTCAAAGTCCAATATAGGCGTTACTAAGTAGTACTGAAGAAATTTATTTTATAAAAAGTGGCACAGTAACAAAAAACACACATTTTGAAAATAATTTGAATTATACAGGGTGATGCGTTAAAATGGCACACATTGGAAATTTTTTTAAAAATGAAACAGCCTGTATATCTTTTGTTTTTCCTTATATACTTTAATTTGTGTTTTTATCGATATCTGGGGTTTTGGTTTTGGATGACGCATTGTTGAGTTATTAACGAAGATTATTAAAAAAATGGTCGCGACAATGTTTACCATAATAATTCTATGCGGTACTATTACGATTATCTAAGACAAAATTATTTAGTAAGTATGCAGCCAAGGGAAGTGTTGAACCTACAAAATAATCAAACATTCATTTTATTATACAGGCTGTTTGTTACGATGCAATCAATTTGGCTATCGTCAAAGAGCGTTTACTGATTTTTTCAAATGGAACACCTCGTATATTATTAAATTTTTGGAATGATGCGTTAATTGCGCTTAATTTTTGTTAATAATGTCCTCTACCCAAACCCAATAATTTCGGAGTTATTTTTAATTTTTCATTTCAAACCGCTAAATTATTTGTTTTCGGTTCGATTTAGAGTGTACTGGGTAAACTATTTGACAAACAAAAACAAATAAACGTCAACAAACGTCAAAAAGTAAAACCTTATAGTTTCTGTTAATTAGGTATAATATTAATGACTTCTTAAGTTTCTGCGTTTAATATTGTCATTGTGTTATTTATTGATTTGATTAGTGGGTAAGTACGTACTTTTCTTGTATATTTGTTGTTTGCCACATATTATTATTACGGTTTTTAGTTAAGTCAATATGCAGTTTGAAAGCAATGAACCTGTTGACATGATTTTCATTATGGTATCTGCCCAAAAGAATTGTCTATTAACCAAGCGACTTTATGCGCAAAGATATCCTAACAGAAGACAACCTTCAGTTACAAGTTTGGAAAGACTTAAGGAAAGATTCATTAGAACAGGAAATGTGAGTTATGAAAAGCTTGAAAGGACAAAGAGGACAAGTGACAAAGATAAATTGAAAGTCTTCTTATCAGTAATTGAGGAGCCCTCTACTAGTTCGACCAAAATATCAACAGAAACTAATATACCACGATCTACTGTTAGCAAGATTTAAAAAAAAAAATATCACTACAATATTTCCTTTCATCAAGAACTATTTGGGCCTGATTTAGAGACTAGAAGGACGTTTTGCGAATGGGGATTAGAAATTGAAAGGATAACACCTAACTTCTTCCAAAAGGTATTATTTACTGACGAATCGACCTTTACTCAGAGTGGTAACCCAAACCGTCATAATCTTCATCATTATGCAATAGACAACCCAAGAATATTAAGACCGATTGATAAGCAGAGGCAATGGACTATAAATGTTTGGGCTGGTATTATGGGCAACTTTATAATTGGACCACATTTCTTTCACGGACGTTTAAATGGTGCGCAATATTTGAATTTCTTGCAATATGACTTGCCTCAGTTTCTGCAAAACGTTCCTCCAGTTCTAAGAGAAAATATGTGGCTTCAGCACGACGAATGCTCCAGCACATTTTGCACTAAATGTCCGACACTATTTGAATCAAGAATTCGAAGGTAGATGGATCGGCCGCGGTGGTACTATTAGTTGGCCACCTAGATCGCCAGATTTGACCAAACTTGATTTTTTTCTATGGGGGTACATAAAAAATATTGTATACCAGACACCTCCAACTACAGCAGACTATATGAGGCAACGTATAATACGTGCTTTTGAAACAGTTTCCATTGAAAAGTTGCAACATGTAAATAGGTCCTTTCTGTCAATGCTGCAAATGTGTTCTATTCAAAATGGGGGTCCCTTTGAAAATTTATTATAAATATTGCTTCTAACAAAATTACAGTTTGATACTTTCAGTTGTTTATTTGTTTTTGTTTGTCAAATCGTTTACCCAGTACACTAAATCGAACCGAAAACAAGTAATTTAGCGGTTTGTAATGAAAAATTAAAAATAACTCCGAAATTATTGGGTTTGGGTACAGGACATTATTAACAAAAATTAAGCGCAATTAACGCATCATTCAAAAAATTTAATATTATATGGGGTGTTCCATTCGAAAAAAATCAGTAAACGCTCTTTGACGATAGCCAAATTGATTGCATCGTAACAAACACCCTGTATAATAAAATGAATGTTTGGTTATTTTGTAGGTTCAACACTTCCCTTGGCTGCATACTTACTAAATAATTTTGTCTTAGATAATCGTAATACTACCGCATAGAATTATTATTGTCGCGACCATTTTTTTAAATTTTCATTAATAACTCAACAATGCGTCATCCAAAACGAAAACCTCAGATATCGATGAAAACACAAATTAAAGTAGATAAGGAAAAACAAAAATATACCGGGTGTTTCATTTAAAAAAAAAATCGAATCTGTTCCATTTTAACGCATCAGCCTGTATAGTTCAAATTATTTTCAAAATGTGTGTTTTTTGTTACTGTGCCACTTTTTATAAATTAAATTTCTTCAGTACTATTTAATAACGCCTATATTGGACTTTAACGCACTAATGAGCAATCCTGTATATTCTACCGAGATCTTCCACAACCTCGGTCGATTCGCCTCTCCATTTACTACATGGCCTTCATTCCATCGTTGAGTAGTTATTTACACTTTCTTCTTTTCTTCATACAACTATTTTGTTCTTTTTTCTTCTATTTTCTCCACTCCATTTTAATTCTTCATTAGTCCGTCTACTGTATTCACTTTCTGTTTTTTTTTGTCGCAATATCATTTTTAAAGTGTTTCACTCATGTATTCTGAACTGTTGCTAAGGCCTATATGCAATAAAAAGCTTTAGGTGAAAATCTTTTTTGAAAATCTGCAATACACGTTGAAAATAATATCACGGAACATTGTATACAAAATGCACACGAAAACATATGAAAAAATAAAATATAACTAATTTACAATTATATGACACTTACCTAAAAAAACTTCAACTATAATAAAAACAAAATTAAGCAAACGAATGAAAGTAAGACTAATTATTAAAAATATGTAGTCAAATAATATATCACAACTTATAGTTACACAATAAAATTCATAAATATGAATTGGTATGATAGGCCATGTGTGGGTGGATAATTTAAGAAAGAAGGTATTAAAAGGTCCAAAATTCCCACAGATTCTTTATTTTAAATGGTGTTCGGCTACCGGTTTCGTGAGTTTAAGAAAGGACTCACATCTTCAGGCCAAGAATCCTTCATAACAAATCGTTCCTCCTGCACCAGCAACAACACTCGTGTTCCCTCGTATTCTCCAAACACTGTACTTTTAGTTTGGAGAATAATATTCATAATAAATCCAATTATATCCTTTTACTTTCTTATACGTAGTATAAGGAAGTATTGTGATGATGAAAATTTTCGACCTCGAGATTTTTGCAGATGTCCACGTTTTGATGTCCCCTGATACCAAAAAAGTGGTTTTTAAAAAAGTCTGTGTGTCTGTCTGTCTGTGACCACGATAGCGGTCAAACCGCTATAGGTATCTATTCCAAATTTTGCATTTAATAGTATAATCTCCCTCTTGAGAACTGATTAGATTTTGAGCAAAATCGGCAGACCGTAAGTAGTAGTTTACTTCAGTGAAAAAATCGAATTGTGCCAATATTTCGTCAACTACTAAGTTTAGACATATTTATAAAGAAATAATATGTACTTAAAATTGAAATTGTGAACAACTTTATTAAAAAAAGTTTTTCGAAATTCCTACCGGAAGTAGGTTTTTTACTCTTATCGAAAATCAGTTTTTTTCCAAAAAAAATTGCTAGCCATGCTCTTTAGACAGGTACGTTACGAGTATAAAAGTATTTAGAACTTAATTTTCGACACCTTTTGCATAAAAAAAAATCAAAATTCGGACCGGAACTCACACTTTTACTCTTACCGAATAACGATTTTTTGCAAATATGTTGTAAATTATGCATTCTATATATATTTATGAAGAGTACAAAAGTATTTAGAGTTGGATTTGGAATATTTTTTGTATAAATGAAATTTCAAAATTCGGACCGGAAGTAACAGTTTCATACGTATAAGAAAGTCGTGTGGTGGCCACACCTCATTTTTAAAATTGTTCTAAATCAGCCCTCAAATACCTTAGAGTTCACATAATTAATGTTAATATTAAAGACCAAACGTGTGCTTCAGCCCTGCAATTTTTCCATTAGAATCTACAAATATTAAGATATAAATTTAACCTAAAAATGCAAAAAATTATAGCTATTTACCAGGAATTTTCCTTATATTATATATAATTATATATATTATACAATTTATTGGTACTCGGCGTAACTTCCAAAATATATTATAGTATATATGTAGCACACATTAAATGAAAAGACTGAATATGTGTAGTATTAGAATAATTTAAGTAGAGATGAATATGGAATAGACAAAATAAATGTCATATCAGTCAAATGTCAATAACAGTAGATTTGATATAATCCAATCATATTGCATATTTCTATCACGTGATTTTAAAAATGCTCAGCCATTACCAAGCATTTTATTGTGCTTTGGATAGATGGCGCCACATAAGGATCAATATTTTGAGATTATAAGAATCAGAAAAATCTCGTTTTGTGACGGCTTTATATCGCGCAGCGATATTAGATATAGTTGGCCTTGATGATAGTATGTACTACACAGAGCCATCTGGTGAGGTTTTCAGGTATCAAAGACTATAGCTACATACAAAGGTTTAATTTAAGTTACGCCCCCTGATTGTAAACAAATATAATGACACGTCAACTTCAATTAGCTTGTCAACACTGACAGAATTAACAGATGAAAATGAAACCTAACCTAGGTTCATATGAAGAGTTCATCTATTTAGTCGACTACAATTTATAATTCTATCCTGTACTTATAGATGTCGCTTCACGAACTTTTCACACAACCCGTATGTAATACTTGCAAACCATCACAGACGTTTAATAATTAATTTGAAATTGCCTAGGAAATTAATTTTTTTGAAATTAATTACTTATTTATATCTCATATATTAATTCATTCATTCCATTTTCTCAGATCACGGTCATGCGCACAAAAACAGCGCACACGGAGCGTTATCGCGCAGCCGCAATCGTCTCACGCAGCTGGCCATCACCGACGATAACGAAAATGACGAAACGTATCCCAGCCCACCGCCGGAACCATCGACCGCGCAGGGTAATAAGCACAGCCACCTCGGCGGTCACAGTCACGGTTCCGGTAACATGAACATGCGAGGCGTCTTCTTGCACGTTCTGTCGGACGCCCTCGGCTCCGTCATTGTGATAATCTCGGCCCTCGTCTACTGGCTGACGGACTGGACGTATAAGGGGTACATCGACCCCGCCCTCAGCATACTGTTGGTCGTACTGATATTGCACTCGGTGTGGCCCTTGCTGAGGGATTCAGCTCTGATCCTTCTGCAGACGGTGCCGACGCACATACAGGTGGATGCGATCCAGAGGCGGTTGCTGTCGAAGGTGGACGGCGTGCTGGCGGTGCACGAGTTCCACGTGTGGCAGTTAGCCGGTGATAGGATAATTGCATCTGCTCATATTAGGTAAGGTAAGGTCGGATTGGAATGATGTGATGCCGATAAGTATTGTAATAATGGGTGTATGTAATTGATTTGCCGTGTAGTTATCTGGAAAAACAATTACAATTGTTAATAAATAAACAAAAAGAATGCAAGTCTATATAATATACAGAGAGATCGTAAATGGTTGACGGTACCGCTTCATAGTCATGGTGTAATTGCCGCATGAATTGTATTTCGTCCGTGCGACATCTATTATTTTACGTGTGAACTATTGCCAAGAATTTTTGTTAAATTTACTCGTTTTAATAACTCAAGAAATATATTCAGTAATTGAAAATATCTTTATTAAAAATAATTTAATACAAAGATCGATATTGCATATAGGTAACATTACATATTTAGAAATATTATAACCAGAAAGCGGACACGAAAGGTTGATGACTCATCGCCCATGGGCGCACTATTGAAATGTAGTATTTTTAAAGAGGTTTTAATCTTATTCACGAGGGCGTATTTTAATGTTATCCACCTAGCCATGAAACAAAAGAGTGACGATGTCAAACAAATTATTGAAAAATTGCTGTCACTGTGCACACATGTGCTAAGTTGTGTTTAGTTTATCCTGTGTATAGAGATTTGAGACGGTCCATTTCTCGATAAAATGAGTGAAACTAAAGTTGAACATCGCAGCGTAATAAAGTTCCTGACAAAAGAAGGCAATGGTCCAAAAGCAATTCATGAAAGAATGGTTGCTGTATGTATATGGGGAAGATACACCATCTTATTTCCAAGTAAAATATTGGTCTAAACTCTTTCGATGGGACCGAGAGTCAATCAATGGTGACCCAAAGTCCGGACGACCCGTTGAAGCTCGAACTGAAAACATTGTGCGAAAAGTCGAAAATTTGGTACTGAAAAATCGGCGTGTAAAGATCTCTGTCATTGCCAATGAAGTCTGTATATCCGAAACAAGTGTTCTCAAAATTTTGCATGACGATTTGGGTATGAAGAAGGTGTCTTCACGGTGGATACCCAGATTGCTTACATCTGAACAAAAACTGTGCAGAAAAGAAGTTTATCAAGAAAATTTGGTCAAGTTGGAGAGGGACAAAACATTTTTATCTCGAATTATTACCGGGGATGAGACTTGGGTATATTACTGGGACCCTCCTACTAAACAAGAATCCATGCAGTGGGTTCATAAGGGCTCTTCACCACCAAAAAAGGCCAAGACACAATTTTCTGGAAAAAAAACTGATGGCAACTGTTTTCTGGGATGCTGAAGGAGTTTTGCTTATTGAATATATGCCGAGAGAGTTTACCATAAATGGAGAGGCCTACGGAAACACAATTAAAAATTTAAAAACTGCTCTGGAGGAAAAGCGCCCTCATTCTTATCCACAAAAAAACTTGTTGCTGCACGACAATTGTCGGGTTCATAAGGCAAACAAAGTTCAGCAGATAATCAATGACTGTGGGTTTATAGAGTTAAGGCATCCACCTTGTAGCCCTGACCTAGCTCCGTGAGACTTCTTCTTATTCAAAAATTTAAAAAGCATCTCAGAGGAAAGCATTCAGCTTCTGATGAGGAACTCAAAGAAGCTGTTGAAGAATATTTTGCGGGGTTACCGAAGCAATTTTTTTCTGAGGGTATGGGGCAACTGTCTTATGTGCTTTTTTTCATGGCTAGGTAGGTAACATAAAAATACGCCCTCGTATATAATTGTGATTGTGATCTATAAAATACAAAATACCTTATTATTTGGTCATTTTCTCTTCTGTAAGATTTGTTCTCTTTGAATGAAGTACATCCTTGTAGATAGAAAACGTCCTTTCTACATCGCAACTGGTAGCGATAGGTGCATACTGGAAATATTCTTTTATTTCAGCGTATTTAGCAATTAGATTTTGTGTCATTGTACCCATACACAATTGTCGCAATGTTATTAAAACTGGATTTCTATTAAAAACTGCGTCTTAACTTTTGCCGAAGGCCACATCCGAAGTCTCTTGGAATACTTTTGAAATTATTAATCGCCACATCTAATGCGGCTAATCCATCTTTTGAGATTTCGATTTTCATAATATGTGATTAGTTTAGGCGAATTTCCAAAGTGTTCCTGAAGGAATAACAATTCATTTTTTAAATTTGGGATTTGTGTTAGTTCCTTGCACTCAGAGATACTTCGCGCATCGTCATTTAAACATGTAACGAAATTTTGTAAACTATCGAAATTCTCTGCATAAAAACTAGTACATTCCAACCATCGTCCCCGTCTAGTTATTACTGGCGAGGGAGGCACTGACAAAGATGGAAGTTTTTCCCTGTAAAGAGCTACTCTCGACGGTGCTGTTCTGAAACCTTTTTTAAAAGCGGATACAAATCTTTCAATTTCCGGATACCTGTCTCCGATATATTCACAGATTCTGTGGAGAGCATGTGCTACACAAGTAATATGCAGCAGATAAAGATACGTTTCCTTTAATAATCTGCCTGTTTTTGACATATATGCGCCACTGTCACTAACAAGTAAAAGTACTTTTGCCCTGTACTTGTCGTCCGAATGAAGCATTTTGTGCAAATTCTCGTCAATGGTTTTATCAACTGTTTTCGCATTAACTGTACTTATAACTCTAGATGCTATTACATATGCTTTATATGGAATAGTTGGATGTAGTACACCAGCTACAACATTTACCACACAGCGTCCTAATATATCGACAGTTTCCTCGGCACTTATCCATAGGTACTGATTTGTAAGATGTCTTCTAATGCATTCTACTGTTTTCGTGAAACACTTAGAAACATAATATTTGCGTAAGGTGGATTCATCAGGAACATTTCGACCAGTATATTTTGAAGAAATGTTTTGAAAGGGGATTGTCAAGTTTCTTTAATGGGATATTAGTCGCCATTAAGCCTTCAGAGAGAAGTAATTTTCAAATTTTCTAATATGATGCCGTTACGTTCAAGAATTATTATTAGTATTAGTATAAGTATTAACAAATACGGCAAAGAACAGATGTATGTGTTTAATATGTATTAAATAAGAAATTAATATTACTTTTAAATAAACATAAATTTCGCTAAAAACCAATGACTTATCGGTAAATCATTAAAACATGCATTATTTGTTTTCTTAAAAAAAGATATGTTGTAATCCTTTTCTTGTATCTTTTCCATGAACAGGTGTAGAAATTTATCTGAGTACATGAAAATAGCCAGTAAAGTAAAAGAATTCTTTCACAACGAGGGAATTCATTCTACGACAATCCAGCCCGAATTTATAGATTATACGGATTTTCCTGAGAGCGCAGATGACGGTGAACAGACCGAAGATTGCGTGTTGGACTGTCCGAAAACAAACAGCGATACCTGCGTGTTGAATACGTGTTGCGGTCCATCTAAACAGGTAAGCAATAACATTGACGTATTGAGGATGCGAAAAGAAAAAAATCCAAAGTGTACTTCTCATTCATTCTGAACCTTTTGTTTATCCCCAACTTAGAATCATTGAAAGCGACAATCTTATATGCTACGACGTCTTTTGTGGAATTGCAATGTTATTATTGGTTAGGAAAAGCAAACGCGATTAATAGAGAATGTTTGAATATTATTGTGATTTTGAAGAAAAAATTGAAGATACGTTAAGGTAAAATTTTAGAGTTAAGATAGTAATATTGTTTTGAAAATATGAAAGTAACGTTTCAATTATTTTTACGGTCGTACTTTAGTATAAATTCGATTCGGTAATAGAAGTGTTGGGTTCAATTATTGTTTCCACTGCGAAAACCACCTATGTCATTTCTGAGGTTCCTGCTCCTGGTTTTACGGGCGTAAATAATTATACATTCTGTTTTTGAGCTTGGTTACAAAAGCAGACGATTTGGGTTCAATTCTTGATCTTGCCATGAATACCTATGACATTTTTTCCGAGATAATGTATAGTTCATTCGGAAATATAAATTGTTTATTATATAATCAAATATGTAATAATATAAAACATGATTTTAATTTAAACAGATAGGAAGTATTACATTGTTTTATTACTTGGATATCAAAACGAAAATAATAATTTATATAGATATACACGTGTGTCACAAAAGCTATCAAAGTTCGTTGGCCTCAAAGCGGGCCAATGTCGTACGAATATAGAATTCCTATATCAAGTAAATGTCAATTTATGTCGTTGGGTTGCTATCAGACCAACGTTGTCTACATTAGTAATATATTGGTTAAATATCTGATACTGATATTTTATTGACAACAAAAATCTACATACTATTAACTTTAAAGAAAAATGCCTACATAATATCAAGTTCACAAAGTCACTGTGATGTTGGTTGTATGTCAGTGTTCGATATAAATTTACATTAATGGGGATGACGTCATAATTTGTTATTCTGCGATTAAACGCCAACATCGTATTAACTTTGCAAGACAATATTGATATAGTCTATATTAATTTATCACAGAATATATTACACACAGTACCATGAATAATTGTTGGTGTGTGAAATGAAATATATAGATCCTTAAAGTTAATTAAACATTTGCAATAATAATTCTCACCAAATAAACATTAAAAGTACTACGCACACTTTTATAAATAATTTTAGAGACCGGACACGAGAGGCCCATGACTCATCGCCCTCGGGCGCATTATTGAAATTTTGTATTTTTAAAGAGTTTTTTTTATTTTATTAACATAATTGGCTAACAAGTGGGTTGTGATCTATCAAATACAAAACACATTTTTGTTTGTTCATTTTGTAGTTCAAATCAAGTAAATTCCCTGTACTTTATTTGTCTTATGAAATATAAGGTAAATGCTCAAATCGAAAAATGTCTGCAAAATATTGGGGCAATATCATGCAGTGATATTTATCCAACGTTGTAAAATGTTAACACTTGTACTACATCGGATTGATATCAGGCGCCGATGTCAGGCCAATAAATAAACGACCGACAGCCAACGTTGGCTCGATATTGTGTGCTACAAGGGATAATGAATGAGGCAACTAATTTAACAAAATATTTCCAATTTATTAATTATATAATACTTACAAAGTAGAGATTGTTACACATTACATATGGATATGCATTAATCTTCTCCGGAATTTTCAACACTTATTTCATCACCCTCACTTAAATCAATTATAAATTCCTGATCCATACATGTGGTTTGGTAATATTGATTTTCTATAGTAACTGTATGTCGAATACAATTTCTGTAGTCTTCCTGAGCGATATTCCCTGCAGCTTCCCGAATAAGGTTTAACGAACATTCGCTAAATTTGGGATTGATGTTGTTACGACGAACATTCTTCTTCAGTTGACTCCAGATTAATTCTATAGGATTAAAATAGTACGGCGGTAATCGCAAAACCGTGTGTCCCGCGCTTGCAGCTATGTTATCCACCTGATATTGTTTCGTAAACGCCCTTGTACGGAGAACTTCTAACAATTGTACTTTCGTATAACTGTCCTCGTAATATAAATCGTTTGATTCCAAAAATCGTGCTATTTCTGCCTTTTTGCTGCTACAGCCTGGTATTTTAGTGATCTGTCGTGAATGATATGGAGCGTTGCCCATTAAAATGCAAGGCAGCCAATAATTTCTTTTCAAACTGTCTTCGAATAATTGTGCTGTCATATCTTCGTGGTAAAGATGAGATGATTTGATATTTTTTGCTGATAGCAACATTTCATCAACCCAACCATTATCTGAACCACAATGTAAAATTATTATTCTCTTTCCTCTTGATGAAGGAACATTTAAACCACACATATCAGTATTTTCAGTCCAGCCTTTTATTACGGTGTCGTGAGTATCATACCACGTTTCATCTAGATATCAAATATATAATCTTCTCTAAATTTTATTATGCTTCGTAAATAGTCGTAACGGAGCTTCCGAATCCTTTCTGATTCCATGATGACACGCCGTTTATCAATTCTGTGATATTTAAAACCATTGCTTTTCACGTTTGCCATAATGTTGTAATGGAACACTGAATTTTCGGATTGTCCTGAACAAGCCTCTCCCTTAAACTTGACAAGGTAGGAATTTGGTTTGGTCTATACATATTATAAATTGTCTGACGAATACTTTCGACTTCCCAATTTGGAATTTTCCTTGAGGATCCTTTATCAATTCTACATTTTCTTATTTGAACACCATATTTGACAATTTTGTCAATTGTTCCACAAGGTACTTCTGTTAACGATGATGTTCTTTTTATATCTGACTCAGGTGTAGATTCGTCATTTTCCGATTTTAAGTTATTGTAAAATGTAAACATTCAGAACTATTTGCTTAGCCTGAATTCCTAAACAAACTTTTACTTTTTTGTCGGTGTGAAAATTTATATTTTCTGTCGATAAATCAACAATTGAACAGTTTTTGAAACACAAAATAGAATACCTTCGCCATCGAAATATTCTTCGCAACTGGACACATATATTACACACCTCATACCGTATGTGTCAATTTTCATTAGGTATAGGGATTCAATGTTTACGTGCGATTTATACGTATACAAATAATACGTGGCAACGTGTGTCACCCCTACTGTCCGTTACCAATCCCGGCAACAATCGACATTACAACGATTTTCTCCGATCTCCCCACCAGATTTTACATTCAAACTTTAGCTGCGAACACGTTGCGATCTAGTCTGCAATAAAAGCCGTCTTATTACTGGAACGAGAAACATCAAATGGCCGCCGCGATCTCCTGATCTAGTAGTTTATTATTATTTTCAGAATCCTTTTTTATTTACCTTATTTTTAATTTTATTAGAATTACGCTTTTGTTTGTGTCATGCAGCGTCAACGCAGCTTAATAATTCTCTGCATTTACTGAAAGGAAAAAGAAAAACAAATCCTTGCAACGCGTAAGTATTATTTCTGAACGCATTACAAACACCCAAGTCAGTGGTCCAACAGTTACTGCTATAACTTGAGCTTGTATCAGTTGTATCGGTCGCGCTCGCATTGGAGAGGAAAGTAGGGGTGCCATGTTGTCACGTATTGCATGAATTAATCACCTATGGCTAATGAAAATTGACACATGCTGTATATACATATCATATATAAGGATGGATGTTTTCGTGTATTACGGTAATGATACGTCAGTAATATTATACAGGTTAATATATTTCCGGATTTTCACAAAAGGAAATTACATTACTATATATGTGTTAGTATATTATTCATGATAATCCTTCAATAAGTCTTCGAACCGTTATACTGATTATTATTTAATTGTAAGTATATATTAATATCAAGAGCCCCTAACATTTTCTGTTACCGTCTTTTTATTTAATAGACGACCGACCGCCTGGCTCCTAATCCGTGTGTAAACAGACCCCACTAAAGTACTTATTGAAACCCTTAGGGGTTTCTTATATTTCCGAATGAACTATACAGAGTGTCTACTTTCTATGTCCCCATATCTAGGTAACTGTCTTAGTATTGAAGATACAGTATAGGTTGAATTAGCAAAGTTGTTCGGAAATTTGGACAGTATTTGATAACATTTTTAGATTTGTCATTTATTGTCAACTTTCGAAAATATTTTTAAAAAATTTTCCATATTTTCAGTTATGCTTATCGTCGTAACCATTAGAAATGGAATAAAAATAAAAACGGCATCTGGTAGTATTTTTTATGTAGAATTTAATAATCTCATGTTAGAATTCATGCTTGCTTAATTATGAATTTCTTACACGGTAATCATAGTTGGCCATGACTTCATTAAAATTCTTAGTTCCTTTTTAACATTTCTTTATTAACGTACTTTCACGAAAAACCCATATGAAACGTTGTAGAGCAATGGGTTTGTAATATTACAATGTGATTTCAATCAATATCATTACTGTCAAATTTTGACATTTACCAGTGCATTTAATTCGATACTCGTGCTTTATTTTGTGTAAACTCTGCTTCTTTGTGGTTATTTGTATTGTTTTGAAAGATACGTTACTGTTTGTAGTAATTTATGCTCCTTTTTCTCTTAATAAACATGTCATATAGTTTGATTATCATTTATTATTTTGCAAAGCCTACTAAAGCCTACTTGCCCACTGTTTTCTCAAAAAGTAATAGTAATTGATTACTTCCGCTATAATACAAATCTTAAGAAAAAACTACAAAAAGCATTTTAATGAAGTCATGGCCGGCTATGATTGCCATTTAAAATAAAATAAGTTTATATCTTGATAATTAAATGCACCATGAATTTTTAACTAAGATTATTAAATTCCTCGTGAAAATTACTACCAGATGCCATAACTATGATAATCAAAATAATTTAAATGCCACAAAGGTGCAAATTTATATGCTTAACATAGATTAAAACAAAAGCAACTAGTTTAAGCAGGCGTTATGTTCAATTCGTCTAATGACTTTTACAAATGGCGTAATGAGTAATAAAACGTAGGAGATCTCTTATGTCGCACGGAAGTTCACACAAAAATTATCAAAAGTAACTTATTGCAGATTTACTACGAAATATTTCTCAGAAATTATTTTTTAAGCTGCCACAGCTTTAACCAATCCCGAAATGATTTATCCCGCAAAAATATTGGATATTCAATTTACAGTGTTAATGATGTAAATGCATGCAATTAAACGTCATCGTTATTTTATCTTTCTAGGGTAGAGATACGCCATCTCCCGGCGACACACCGTACATGTGCCGTCAACGAGCAGTAAGCGGCACGATAACCGGCCACCGGATGCAAGAACTAAACGAAATGGAAAAGGGGGCATTATTAAACGACACCTGCCACCAACCAGACGTGTGGTTATGTAATCAACAAAGTTCTAGTTTGAATCACCAAGAATCGGGCGTTTGACAGCGAACGAAAATAGGGATCTAGTAGCAGTCGATTGTCGATTTTTTTTACGAAAACGTATATATTTAAATTAAATCCAAAACAATTTTAAATCCGAATTTCCATCTCACGTTTACGAACAAATTACTTATGCTTACGATTTTAAACTATTTTTCTTTCTCTCCGTCGAGATGTAGAAGAGAAAGGGGGGCGCGAGAGGAAGGGGTGTAAGATTTTTTTTAATCCCACACAGATCTAGTCGGTACAGTTCTTTGCTATAAATAATAATGTTAATTATTATTTATTGCAAAAATTATATATATAAACATATGTATATTTATAAGTGTAGATATATTTTAAACATTGATCTCAAGTGCTTATGTCATTATTTTGTATATTATTGAAAGAAGAATATATTATATCCGAAACAAAAAAAACGAAAGAGCAAAGATGTATATATATATATATATTTATAAATATATATTGATTTTTTTTATTGCCAAATGGCTACATTTTTAATTATTGACTGGATATTTTATTTTCGATATAAGCAGTTGAAAATTGTTAAGAATGTTATGAAACATGTAAAAAAAAAAAGAAAATGAGAAAAGTTAATTGCATATAGAATTTTTAAAAATACACGTTTTAATCTTTGTTATGTAGTGTTTTATTTTAGATCCGAACAATTTTATACCTGAATGTAATATTTAAGCTGAATCCTGCCCAATAAGTAGTCATAAAATAAGATTATTGCTATTAATGCAAAATACAAGCACAGGTAAGTAATATACACAACATCACAAGAAAAAAAAATTGTTTCAAAGAAAAATCCTGCTCTCCCACCAAACTTTTAAAAATATTTGAACATATAATTAGTAATAAATGCCTAAAAATAATCCTAACTAAACAGAACGAAGACTAAAGTAATTCTGGGTATACCGTAGTCCACATATTTTAATTTCTGATACGAAAGTAGAAAGAGGAAAAGAGCGCGACGAAATAAACTAAAGATAAACATAAGCGAGGCTGCCAAGACTCGACAAACGTTTCCTAAGAAATGTAAGGCGTGAGGGTCCCCCGCCACTGTGTTGCTCTCCCACCACTGTTAGCAAGCAGACATCGCTGCAAAAATGAATATATATTTATAAATATATATTGATTTTTTTTATTGCCAAATGGCTACATTTTTAATTATTGACTGGATATTTTATTTTCGATATAAGCAGTTGAAAATTGTTAAGAATGTTCTGAAACATGTAAAAAAAAAAAGAAAATGAGAAAAGTTAATTGCATAGAGAATTTTTAAAAATACACGTTTTAATCTATGTTATGTAGTGTTTTATTTTAGATCCGAACAATTTTATACCTGAATGTAATATTTAAGCTGAATCCTGCCCAATAAGTAGTCATAAAATAAGATTATTGCTATTAATGCAAAATACAAGCACAGGTAAGTAATATACACAACGAGATCACAAGAAAAAAAATTGTTTCAAAGAAAAATCCTAAGGGGTGTTTCAGACGGGCGACCTAAGTATACCCTCTGCTCTCCCACCAAACTTTTAAAAATATTTGAACGTATAATTAGTAATAAATGCCTAAAAATAATTCTAACTAAACAGAACGAAGACTAAAGTAATTCTGGGTATACCGTAGTCCACATATTTTAATTTCTGATACGAAAGTAGAAAGAGGAAAAGAGCGCGACGAAATAAACTAAAGATAAACATAAGCGAGGCTGCCAAGACTCGACAAACGTTTCCTAAGAAATGTAAGGCGTGAGGGTCCCCCGCCACTGCGTTGCTCTCCCACCACTGTTAGCAAGCAGGCATCGCTGCAAAGATGTATATATATTTATAAATATATATTGATTTTTTTTATTGCCAAATGGCTACATTTTTAATTATTGACTGGATATTTTATTTTCGATATAAGCAGTTGAAAATTGTTAAGAATGTTCTGAAACATGTAAAAAAAAAGAAAATGAGAAAAGTTATTGCATATAGAATTTTTAAAAATACACGTTTTAATCTATGTTATGTAGTGTTTTATTTTTGATCCGAACAATTTTATACCTGAATGTAATATTTAAGCTGAATCCTGCCCAATAAGTAGTCATAAAATAAGATTATTGCTATTAATGTGAAATACAAGCACAGGTAAGTAATATACACAACGAGATCACAAGAAAAAAAAATTGTTTCAAAGAAAAATCCTAAGGGGTGTTTCAGACGGGCGACCTAAGTATACCCTCTGCTCTCTTTTAAAAATATTTGAACGTATAATTAGTACTAAATGCCTAAAAATAATCCTAACTAAACAGAACGAAGACTAAAGTAATTCTGGGTATACCATAGTCCACATATTTTAATTTCTGATACGAAAGTAGAAAGAGGAAAAGTGCGCGACGAAATAAACTAAAGATAAACCAGCGAGGCTGCCAAGACTCGACAAACGTTTCCTATGAAATGTAAGGCGTGAGGGTCCCCCGCCACTGCGTTGCTCTCCCACCACTGTTAGCAAGCAGGCATCGCTGCAAAGATGTATATATATTTATAAATATATATTGATTTTTTTCATTGCCAAATGGATACATTTTTGATTATTGAATGGATATTTTATTTTCGATATAAGCAGTTGAAAATTGTTAAGAATGTTCTGAAACATGTAAAAAAAAAAGAAAATGAGAAAAGTTATTGCATATAGAATTTTTAAAAATACACGTTTTAATCTATGTTATGTAGTGTTTTATTTTTGATCCGAACAATTTTATACCTGAATGTAATATTTAAGCTAAATCCTGCCCAATAAGTAGTCATAAAATAAGATTATTGCTATTAATGTGAAATACAAGCACAGGTAAGTAATATACACAACGAGATCACGAGAAAAAAAAATTATTTCAAAGAAAAATCCTAAGGGGTGTTTCAGACGGGCGACCTAAGTATACCCTCTTGCTCTCTTTTAAAAATATTTGAACGTATAATTAGTACTAAATGCCTAAAAATAATCCTAACTAAACAGAACGAAGACTAGTAATTCTGGGTATACCATAGTCCACATATTTTAATTTCTGATACGAAAGTTGAAAGAGGAAAAGAGCGCGACGAAATAAACTAAAGATAAACATAAGCGGGGCTGCCAAGACTCGACAAATGTTTCCTATGAAATGTAAGGCGTGAGGGTCCCCCGCCACTGCGTTGCTCTCCCACCACTGTTAGCAAGCAGGCATCGCTGCATATTATCATATAAGGTCATCTTCTGCATGGAATAGAAGTATAAACCGAAATTAAAATTTGACGACTATAGGCGTTTTCGGAAAATGTATGGCATTAACCTGACCCGATTAGAAAGTACCTAACAGGTTCAGTAACTTTACCCGGTTAAATGGAACATTTCCGAACGCAATTGCGGTCACGTTGAGTAACATAACGTAAACGTCTCCATATAACCTTATAAATAGCTATCTTCATAACATAATTTAGCTGTACTGGCAATACGACAGAAGAAATGGACCGGGGAGGGGGTAAAACAACCTGCATTACCCTACTCACTTACCAGGGTTATGAAAATCAAACCGGGTTGTTGAACCCGGTTACTTTTTAGATTTTACGAACAAGGTTGTTTTTATCCGACTGAATTAACGAACGCATTCATGCTAACCGTGTTGTAACCCCAATGACCGGGTTTAATTTCCGAAAACACCTTATGGTATATAACATCTAATAAATATAAAAATAAAATCTATTCAATAAAATATGTATTTAGCGAACAATAGAAAACTATTGTCTATTTATGTATACAGCCTGATCCAAATTAATTGTTCACCATTGCTATCTGCGTTATTGTAGAAGCTCCGTAGTCGGTTAAACTAGGAAGGTTGCAGTGTTTTTTCGCTGAATACGATAGTGAAAACTGAAAAACAATTGAACGTGTAGATTCCCAGTTTTTTTTAAACATTTATATTTTTCTAATGGAACATGTAAAGGTACCACCCCAAAGTTGGGTGACAATGTAAAGAAACCCCTATCTCTAAATTAAGATATTTAATTTAAAGTTTAGAAATAAAATGTAAAATTATTTGTTTTGCCAGTTCAACTCAAATTATCTCAGGGCGATTCGAGTTAATTGAAATGATTAAGTAAAAGAGGTGCCTGTACATTAACAAAAAAAAATACCATTTAAAATTTTAATAATTCTTATATTAAAATCAATGAATCCTGTATCTATAATTTTACAAACAACACAAGAAGTAACATATACATATTTAAAAAGCAATTCTAATAAAAAAAATTTTTTACAAACATTTCTATGGGTCCTTTGTTCGATTCAATCGTATGCTATAAACACAAGAAGTAACATATATTTAAAAAGCAATTCTGATAAAAAAAATTTTTTTACAAACATTTCTATAGGGCCTTTGTTCGATTCAATCGTAAGCTATAAACGCCAGAATTTATTACATACAATGCACATTCTAGATAGTGCTTATATCGATACTTGTGAACATATCAGGTTACTTTACACATATATTTGTTAGACGATATTTGTTTAATTACTTTCTGTTTGAACTCCTTTATTACATAAAACATTACAGTGATTAAACAATAATCATTTAAATAATACCTTCTTATTCATCTTCTTTTTTGAACTGTTTCCAGCAGGAACTTCGGGCTGCTTATTATCGACGAAATCTTTTTTATTTCACGATGTTTTCAACGGCATCATCTGCTTGTTCTGCCACTCGAAATATAATCTTTATTTTAACAATATAGCACGTTGCACAATTACTTCTTAGGTGCAACTTACTTTACTACGTTTTCTCAGTAGTAAATAATTTATTGAAGTTATATTAACAATGACTCTTATGCATAGTCTAATGATAGGAGTTACAGTGGCGGCTCTTTAATGAGAGCAAGTGAGCAATTGCACCCCCTGGAATTTTGAAACAAAACAAACCAAGCGGCGACTAACTGTGAAAGTATTTATTTATTACGTATTCATTGTTATTGAACAGGAACGTGGCGTGTACGGCACGCGAAACAACCTACATGCACCGATCGTAGTCATAGATATAATGACGACTAAGACTAACAGCGCACGGATGTAAAGACCCCTTCCACCGAGAGAAACATACCCATGTGCAAAGCGCTACTGTTGCTGCGTTAAGCCATTAAACATTACATTGAAGGTGGGGAGAACTGTATTTTGTTCTAGTTCCATATCGTATAATACATAGCACGTGAGCAAGATTCCCGTCTGCTCAACGCTGTTGTAAGATGAATTTCGTGTCTGCGATGCAGAATAACACGTTTTCGCGGTTAACGTATGATGAAAAAATCGCAATAAAAATCTTAAACGGCCGATGCCTCAATTATGTTTAGGAAATAAACAATCTGTTAAAGGTAAAGACGTTATAAGAAAATTCAAAATGAATATTTATCAGAAAAATGACTGGATTTGTGGGTGTGAAATTAAAAATACTTTGTTTTATTTTCCGTGTCTTTTGTTTGGTGGTGAACCGTCTTGGTCAAAGAACGGAATAAAAGACTTAATTCATCTTAGTGCTAAAATTACGAAACATGAAAATTCCGAAGGGCATTTGAAAAATATATTTAGTCTAAGAATGTTAGGAAAAAATAACATTCAGAATGTTTTAGATCATCATATAGAAAAGCAGTTCAACAACACAATGAACAGGTAACAAAAAATAGGCATGTGTTAAATTTAATAATAAATTGCATTAGATTTTGTGGCGCGTTTGAACTGGCACTTCGGGGTCATGATGAACGGCAAACGTCGAATACCAAGGGCATTTTTCGGGAATTGATAAATTTTACGGCAGAATTAGATAAATCGCTCAGAGATCACATCGAAGCAGCACCGGTTTTTAATTGAATTTATAAATGATTTCCCAAATTTTAATGAGAAAGTGATAGAACTGTTCTGCAAGTCAAAGACACGCAAACTGGACTTCGTTTATCGTCAGATGTAATCAAACTGTAGTGTTATATTTATTATTCCCTCAAAACAAACTGTACAATGAACAGTACCTGTCTGGAACAGTATGTCGGTGAAACTTATAAAGATTGGGTAAGCGTTCTTGTATTATACTTTTACTTTCTTATACGTAGTATAAGGAAGTATTGTGATGATGAAAATTTTCGACCTCGAGATTTTTGCAGATGACCACGTTTTGAGGTCCCCTGATACCGAAAAAGTGGTTTTTAAAAAATGTCTCTCTCTCTCTGTGTGTGTGTCCGTGTGTGTGTGTGTGTGACCACGATAGCGGTCAAACCGCTGTAGATATCAATTCCAAATTTTGTATTTACGAATATAATTTCCCTCTTGAGAACTGATTAGATTTTGAGCAAAATCGGCAGACCGGAAGTAGTAGTTTACTTCAGTGAAAAAATCGAATTTTGCAAATATTTCGTCAATTACTAAGTTTAAACAAATTTACAAAGAATTCAAATGTACTCAAAATTAAATTTGAGAAAAATTGTTTTAATAAAGTTTTTCGAAATTCCTACCGGAAGTAGGTCTTTTACTCTTATCGAAAATCAGTTTTTTGCGAATATCTCGCAAGTCATGCTTTCTAGGCAGGTACATTACGAGTATAAAAGTATTTAGAACATACTTCTAAATATCTTTTGTATAAAAAAAATTTCGAAATTCGGACCGGAAGTACGACCTTTACTCTTATCGAATAGCGATTTTTTGCAAATATGTCGTAAATTATGCATTCTATATATTTATGAAGAGTACAAAAGTATTTAGAGTTGGATTTGGAATATGTTTTGTATAAATGAAATTTCAAAATTCGGACCGGAAGTAACACTTTCATACGTATAAGAAAGTCGTGTGGTGGCCACACCTCATTTTTTTACACAAAATTATTCAAAACCCTATTCTCAGTACTTCTATTCTCTTAATAAATACTTATAGAATGCATACTTTGCAAGATATTCCAGAAAAACGCTACTCCCTAAGAGTAAGTGTTACTTCCGATCCGAATTTTGAAACTCCATTTATACAAAAAATATTGCAAATCTGGCACTAAATACTTTTGTACTCTTGATAAATATATATAGAATGCATAATTTACGACATATTTGCAAAAAATCGCTATTCGATAGGAGTAAAAGTGGTACTTCCGGCCTGAATTTTGAATTTTTTTTTATACAAAATATATTGAAAATCATGTTTTAAATACTTTTATACCCGTAATGTATCTGTCTAAAAAGCATGACTTGCGAAATATTCGCAAGAAGCTGATTTTCGATAAGAGTAGAAAACCTACTTCCGGTAGGAATTTCGAAAAACTTTTTAAATAAAATTGTTCTCAATTTTAATTCTAAGTACATATGAATTCTTTATAAATTTGTTTAAACTTAGTAGTTGACGAAATAACGGCACAATTCAATTTTTTCACTGAAGTAAACTACTACTTCCGGTCTGCCGATTTTACTGAAAATCTAATCAGATCTCAAGAGGGAGATTATATTCGTAAATACAAAATTTGGAATTGATACTTATAGCGGATTGACCGCTATCGTGGTCACACACACAGACATTTTTTAAAAACCAGGTTTTCGGTATCAGGGGACTTCAAAACGTGGACATCTGCAAAAATCTCGAGGTCGAAAATTTTCGTCATCACAATACTTCCTTATGCTACGTATAAAAACATGCTGACAAAATGATACCTCAATAGTAGCTACGAAGTAAGTAATTAATTACTTTCTTATACGTAGTATAAGGAAGTATTGTGATGATCAAAATTTTCGACCTCGAGATTTTTCCAGATGTCCACGTTTTGAGGTCCCCTGATACCAAAAAAGGGGTTTTTAAAAAATGTCTGTGTCTCTGTGTGTGTCTGTGTGTGTGTGACCACGATAGCGGTCAAACCGCTGTAGATATCAATTCCAAATTTTGTATTTACGAATATAATCTCCCTCTTGAGAACTGATTAGATTTTGAGCAAAATCGGCAGACCGGAAGTAGTAGTTTACTTCAGTGAAAAAATCGAATTTTGCAAATATTTCGTCAATTACTAAGTTTAAATAAATTTATAAAGAATTTAAATGTACTCAAAATTAAATTTGAGAAAAATTGTTTTAATAAAGTTTTTCGAAATTCCTACCGGAAGTAGGTCTTTTACTCTTATCGAAAATCAGTTTTTTGCGAATATCTCGCAAGTCATGCTTTCTAGGCAGATACATTACGAGTATAAAAGTATTTAGAACATACTTTTAAATATCTTTTGTATAAAAAAAATTTCAAAATTCAGACCGGAAGTACCACTTTTACTCTTATCGAATAGCGATTTTTTGCAAATATGTCGTAAATTATGCATTCCATATATATTTATGAAGAGTACAAAAGTATTTAGAGTTGGATTTGGAATATTTTTTGTATAAATGAAATTTCAAAATTCGGACCGGAAGTAACACTTTCATACGTATAAGAAAGTCGTGTGGTGGCCACACCTCATTTTTTTTTACTGGGGAGCTGGATTTTGAAAATATTATAACGAAACCAGTAGACATCCGAGCGGACTTCCGAGCGACAATAAAAAAAGAGGTTGTAAATCATCTCGACGCGACTGATAAACATCGTAAAGCAATAAACCATCCATTTGCGTTGTACTACATCGAGAGGAAGATGGAGTTCACGCGAATGCTCCAGATGTTTCGTATGTGTATATAAGGCGGCTGGGTCACCGATGGATGAATAATTCGGGATTATGAAGTTCCTTAAGTAGTCTCGTGCGGAACAGTAAATAAATAATTCCTTCAATGGTAGTCGCGCAGTAAAGATAAATATAAGAAATAAATATAGTAGTGTTATGTAAATACGGTAGTGTGATATAAATATACGGACATTAGTAATAGAAATACCTGTGTTAATTTAAATAATAATAGGTTTAAGTGTGATACATTACTTTTACATTTTATATTGTAAGTGTATGAATATACAGACTGTTTTAAATAAATAAATTGCACGAGTTGTTTATTGCGATCCCGAAAACGTTACAATATCATTAATTAAAATTGATTGAGAAAGTCTTTATATTTTATTTACACTGGATGTAATAATTATACCATAGTCTTAATTGTAATGTAAGGACGCCCTAAAATCCCAGTTTTTTTGCAGTGATTAATTAAAGATTTTTTTTAATATGAACTCATTATTTATAAAATATTTTCTAATTAAAATAAAAAAATTTGAATTTTTCTTATTGCTTAAGAATTCTTTTAATAAATGTATTGGCATATCCGAAAATATTTAGAAATTTTCAAATTACTAACGGCTTCTGTTTATATAAAGTAGAAGCTTCATAGTTACTAAAGTTATACTCTTATTAAACTACAGGTGACGTTCCTTTCTTCAAAATTGATGTTTTTTTTTTAAAAAGTAGTAAATGAAGAGGCAAATGTAGAAGCACTTGCTGAAGATTATTAAGTAAATGTAATACATTTGTTCCATTTTACGTATTCTTTCCTTCAATCCAAATAAAGATATTTCAGTTGAACCTACTTTTTATTTTAAAATATTACGTGCTTTCTTTCAACCAAAGGATTATAATTATTGATCCGAAATCATACTTTACGTCATATGAAACTAACGCTAGCATTTGCTTGATTAATGGAATTATTCAAATTCCAACTTTAAGTATTCTTTGTTTTGAGTAAACATGCTCGGAAAAATAGAAATATTACAATTTTCTTCCCAAAAATTAAAAACACCATCCACCGAAATTGCATTATAGCAGCTCGTACATGAAGAAATAATGTATAACAAACAACAATGGACCCTGCAATATGATTTTTCTTAAATAAGGAATTGTAAAAACAAAATTATATAAACTTAACAAGATTTATTATTTACAAATTTATGTTCTTTCATTTTGAATACAAAACTAAAAATTTAGGCTTCATCACAAGGTAGTTATATTATTTTGATAATTCTTTCTTGTTATCATGATGTGGAACATCCTTTGCCGATATGGTAATTTTGCCGAAATCGATATTTTGACTGCAAAACAAAATTATTTATTATCTGCTAAAAAAAGTAATTGAAAATCTTACATTTTTTTGAAGTGTTCATCCCCCGGAATTATATTTTCAATTCCTAATTTATGGAAGAAATTCAGAGCTTCCTTAGACGCCTTCTGATGAGCTAAAGTGTATGAATCGCCGACACCTAAGCAAACCTTCAAAATATTGAAAATTGAGATCAAAATAACTTACATAAGGCATAATTAATGTTAATATGTTGCTTACGTGTTTTGGGTCGATTCCAATGAATACCAAAGAATAATGCTTTGAGTTTTGCAATCCTAGATCTCCAAATTGAACAGAAATATCATGATCTTGAGTTAATCTCAAGAGAATCTTTTTAAAATCATGCTGTTGCTCATTATCATGATCTTGTAATTTCTTCTTCTTTTGTTTTTTATTATCATTATCCTATGGAGTGAGATTACAAAATTATATAAAAATATGAATTAATGACATCTTTTCTTAGATACATATTAAATTCTTTGTTGTACAAATATTAAGATAATTATTTTAATAACTTACAGAATCATCATCTGGAAAGGCATACTGCCAAGTTGAAGCTAGAAAATTCTTAGCATCTCTACCAAACTTTTCTAAACTGCTTTTAATCAGTTTCTTCTTTTTAGTTTTCCTTTTCACCGTTGTCTGAAATTCTGCTTCTTTGCTGCCACTTAACGGGGTATTTTTTAACAATTCCAGCATTTTTTCTGATGCATCCCTTTTGGATTTCTTTTTCGATCTACCAATTCCTTCAACAGATAAGTCACCAAAATGACACTTTGTTACAAATTCTTTTTCATGTGCAGGTCCACTTTCTTTCACGATTTCAAAATTTAGTTGCACCTTTTTACTTTGTGCCAATTCATACAACAAAGATATTGGTGATTTGTTATTATCTGGATTGCACATGCCTAAAACAAAAGTTTATGTTTGATATAAACGTAATAATAAGATATCATCTTTACCTTTCTCTATGCACTCTTCAATATCATCAGAAGAAAGTTTTCTTAAGTTTGCCAAGGCATTTTGTGCTGCATCATGTCGGGCGGATTGTAATGTATACCCTATCCCAATAAATCTCATATCTCCAACAATTACACCAACTTTGAAAGGGCGACCTTGTTGATTTTCTTTCGGTATATCTAATTTTTTACTCTGATATGGATGGTATATTGTATAATTTAAGCGATAACTTTTAAATGTTTTATCACCAGGAATAGTAAAATTCTTTTGCTTATACATAAAACTCTAAAATCAAGTATTAAAAAAATCAAAATCATAAATAAATAAAACTTACTTCTGCAATAAGTTCATCTTCAGATAAGTAAGTTACTTTCAGTCCAAGCTTTAAGGCCAAATTATTTAATTCAACTGTTGGAGTTAAGGCCGAATCTACATAGTTTTCTTTATATTCTGGTATAATATATTTCGTATATAACAATGCTTCTTCTGCAGCATGTCGTTTAGCTTCTTTTATGCTCATTCCATCGCCTTTGTAAACTTCATCCCCTAATGTTAGAGAAATATAAAATACTTTACCATGAGCAGGTCCCTGAAAATATTAAATAAACAGAGAAAATGTTAAAAAGTATCACTGTGAAATTACCTCATCACGTTCTAAATAATAATAGTAATCGATTTTATTCAGTTGGGCCAGTTCATGTATTACTGATAATGAGCTTTTACCTACAGGTATATCTATAAAATGAATGTAATTAATAACTATTTATTCAACTTATTCTTGAAATCCATCTGTAATGAACAATTTAATAATATTCACTTACTTTTATCTAATAAAAGAGCTTCTCTAGGTTGTGGTGTTTGAAGAAATATTTCTGTATCCAGAGAATCATCTGTAATATTCTTATAGTAAATATACAAATTAAGAATTTCATGTATTCATAATTTACCTTCAATGCATTCCTCTTCATCGAATTTTAAGATAATTTCACTTATATCTATACAATTTGCTTCCAGTAATATCAAAATTAAAATAAATAACGTGTTTCCTGACATGATTTCGGTTCTTTCTTATCATAACCTCGAATTCGTTAAAAATCGGTTAAAAATAGATAAGATTTGTGGAATCCCCGAAATATATATCGGTAGCACAATGAGAGCAGATGCGCGGTGATGGGCTCTATTGGCCGAAAGCCATTCTTAGATAGCTCCACGGTCCTACAGGCAGTAAATTTACAATACGGAGAGATGTCGCTATTGTAGCGCTGTCGGCTTGGTCGGTACGCCACAAATTTTAAACGAAAATGTACTCTTTAAGGTTTTAAACGGATTATGAAACGGACTAAACATGGTGAATATAATATAATCGTACCCTAAGTTCTGTAAAAAGTAATATGAAAATTGTATTAAGTTGACATAAGCCATTTTTAGACTCGAAGGATAGATCTACCCTGGTGTATGTGTGAGGGTCTCACAGACAAGAAGCAAAAGCGATGCATAATTTTCCGAGGAATGCGAATAGATAACTAACGGCACTGATCTTAGAATAGTATAATATTAAAATACAAGTAACAGAAGGCCTTTCATTCCAGCATGATTTCCAAATTCGGACACGAGCGCGCAGCGCGAGTGGCCGAAGGAAAGAATGCTGGAATGGCCTTCTGTTACGAGTATTTTACACTATTTTCTCTGTTTCGGATTGTATTTATATTATTTATTTATAGAAAAATTGTTGAAAATATTCATTAAGCGAAATTTCGATAACGTGACGTAGTCGATTGGTAGCAATGACTTACATTTATATTTGACAGTTGACTTTTGTAAGAATTATTTGAATTGAAAAGTTTGCTTAAGGCTGCGTTTGATAACGTTTTGGCGGGAGAGAAATGTACCCGAAAAATACCATTTTTATTTCCATTTTTTCAGGCGTATGATATCAAAACATGTAAATTTTATGCATTAAGCATGAAGATAAAGGTTAAACGAGGTGAAAGGTCGAATTCTTTTTTAAATTAAGTTAATATATAAGCCGTAAATAAAATGGGAAGTTAGTGGTTTTGCAACTACTAGAAAAAATGGCTACATTTAAAAATTACACGGTAAATTTATATGTAATATAGCAAGTACATTCGGTATTTATATTTGGAAGGTAAAAATAGTAACAGTAGCTAAATACATGTGTAATTTTTTAAGTGATCCATGAAATAAAATTTGTAACATTTTTGTAAGCAATTACATACATTTACAGATATCTGTTACATTTACGTCGCCTTATAGTGTAGCACATATAGTATAGATGGCGCTATTATCTTGCAATTATTTAGAGGTTAGTTGTGTGTTATACGATACTTTAATTATTTATTATAATTTAAAATTATAATTAACAGCAATTTTTGCGGTTACTAATTATAAAATTTAGTATGTTACGAGTTATTTGAAAGTACGTAATAGACAATGAGCAGTTGGCATCACAGGTTGGCACCACAAATCATAAAAAGTAACTACAACTACATAGTTTAATTTGTCAATTTAATCAAATTGAATCATTTTAAAATATGGAGTTTTCTGTTATCTTTAATTGAAAGATGCCTACGGATTTTTTTACGCCGATAAAAGCCTAGTAGCCGTTTTACATTTACGAAGTGGAGAAGAAATTGTTGACAAGAACCTTCTATATTTTTTTTCAAAATTTTTTTAAGGTTGTTGCTAATTACTTAAAATGTAAATATAGGTACATTTTATTTGATAGCAATTTTCAAAACTTTGAAATGCCGGAGGTCAGTTCGCCGGGTTTTTAGTTTTTAATAATAACAATAATCTTATACTAGCCTCATTATTTATAATATATTAACATTAAAGTAATACCTTTACCTTACTTAATGTTTTGAAGATTTTACAATTGCTATTCCCCCAGCACAATACCCTAGCAGCATTTTTCGAAATTCGCGGATGTTTTAAGTTGGCTAGGAAGACAATCGAGTTGAGTACAGGTAGGCTAATTCATTTTTTATTGCGAAATTACTAGACACACCGTGTACTCAAACAAAAGATTGGTCAAAAAATAGATGTACAAACATTGATTGACAAAATTATATTTCTATATATATAACTATTATAACTAATTTTATAGTGAAATATAGCGAGTACACCTCTATATATTATTCAATTGCGCCCAGTGCAAACATAAAACACTCGCGAAATTCGAAAAATGCTGCAAGGCTATTCAATTTTAGTTTTTGTAGAGTTAAAATTTTGTACATATTTAAAACTGTTTTTATCGTCTTTATTGTGCTAATACTTGACGCTGTTTGGGTGGTGAATTTCACGGTTTTGTTGGAAGCGCCTTATCTAATGTTCGTGACGTACCTATTTACACTTACAGATAATAATAATAATAATAGACTATATATTTGTAAGACCTCTGTTACATAAAATTGTCAATATTCTCAAACTTGGAATGCATTACAATTGTCAGATCATGATAAGTATAAATAAATAGTGTAGTGTATACTAATACTAACAACACTCTTAACAAATAACAAAGAAGACAGAAAAAAAAACACAAAATAATAAAATCAAATAAGTATATCGATAGTGTTTAATAACACACTAAAATACAATAAACCAAAACAAAAACGCAAGAGAATGTTCACAGGTTACGGCTTGGTTATGTTATAAAATATAACATATATCGCATATATTTATATTTCCTTGTTAAATTTGCTTACCTAGGAACCAATACAATCTGTTAAAAATAGTAGCGTTTCGGCGCGATATTTGAATTGAAAAGTTATAATATGAACTAAATAAAAAGACTGAAAATTCAGACTATTGGTGCGTTTTCGGGTTCCAAATAAACAACTCGTACAATTTATTTATTTAAAACAGTCTGTATATTCACACACGTAAAATTAATTACAATATAAAAATATAAAACTAATCAAAATATAAAAATGTAAAATAAATGTAACGCACTTAAAATTATTACAAATAGATTAACACATGTATTTATTTCACTACTGTTATTTATGTAACACTGTACCGTATTTATATCACTTCTATTTACATTCCGTAATATTTATGTAACAACTACACTCACTTATTTATGCTTACTTTTCGACTACCACTTAAGGAACTATTTATTTATGTTTATTTATTTATCTGCCTGTTCCGCACGAGACTATTGAATGAATCTCTTATTCCGGAATAAGAAAGTCCTTAGTAGTCGTCGCGCGGAACAGACCAAAGTAAAAATAAATATTAGAAATAAATAAATGGTTCCTTGAGTGGTATACCCTGTCTCAGAATAAGAAGGAGTGATTCAAATATCCCGCCAAAACATGGAACACATAGCTTAAAATTTAGTAGACAATTTGATATGACATCATGACAATTGAGGTTAGAAGAACTGTATTAATTCTAACCAAGGATTTAGCTGTTTTGTGTTTCATTTACTACTTTCGTTAAAATAGATGGATGTGCCGCTTTTCATTCTACCAGTCAAAGCAGCAATACGAGTGCACGGCAATTGGAAACAGGAGAGTAAAGTTATAAACACAAATAGGTGCATATATCTATAATTTGATGAATACAAATCTCTTAACATTCAAATCTGTTCATTCTAGTTTTACAAAAAAAAATTAGAAGAATCTATGGATAAAGATATAGGCTCAATTTACAAATGAAAGCATATAGGCTTTGTTCTGAGCGTTTTGAGGAGGATTGTCGTTATAAATATATAATTACTGCACATTTTAGTGTATGTGCTACATCAACATGAAAATTGCGAATCAAGTCTATTTATTATTAAATATTTGTATCAGAGAGCAAGAATGAATCAAACCTTTTATCTCTTATCAAAATGTCCTTAAGAACTTGCAGAAAAAGTTTTACTTATTAGTTTCTATTTTAAATATCAATAAAGAACTTATATAGATAAATCATTCGTTTTACTGCTATACAAACCTTGAGGAGGTAAATTCAAGCAACTAGTCTTGGAAATGTGAATCTTACATACAACAGCAATAAATAGAAAAATTTACATCGGCTAAAATTGTTTACACGAACTGCAAAGATAATTACATATACCTACACATTACTAATTATTATTCCCTATTAAAATTTATTTATTATGAAAATATATAAAGTATAACAAATATTTATTTCTATTAAATATTGGAAATTAACAATATAATTTAGTGTTCACATCGTGTTAAAAAGATTAAAAATTTACATGCTCGGTACAATTTTTCCAAATACTTATTGTAACATTTGTAATTGCTTCTGTCAAAAGTTCTCATATAAGTGATATTCTGAAAGGGGATTTTTTTGAAGCAACTTCATCTTATGTATCAATTCAGATCCTATATGAAGTATTCTTAATTGCCTATCTTTATCGGTATGGCTATTTAATCCTACAGGTTTTCATCAAAGCTTGTCGTGCACTCATTATACTTGCAGCAATCCAATCTTTTTCCCATATTCTCCACCATATATTTTCACCTTTTTCTATTAGTACAGGTTTCTTTACGTTTGACATATCTGAAATATAACATGTACCTATATGAACATGTGGTAATATAATTAGTATTTAATTAACACTTACTTGAAATTAATGAGTCAATTCTAGAATATGTGTGAGTTGTCCAGTTCACTTATGGTATGAACTCATCTATAGTTATTTTTGCAATGATATTAATTGTTGAATGTTTGATTTTTGCACTGACGTACAGTATTTTTGACAGATTAATCAAATTCAAAGTTTCAAATGCATGATCAAGTATAATAAACCAAAGTAAAAATGTATGAGACTAGGTTATGGCTTGGCTATAAACATAAAATGACGTTTTGTCAAACCACTGTCAAACTTATTTTCCCATGTTAAACTTGCCTACGCAAGAACCAATGAAATACTTTAAAAATATACGCCATTTCGGCGCGATATTTGAATCACTCCTTCTTATTCTGAGACAAGGTATAGTCGAAGAGTAAACATAAATATAAGTAGTACAAAATAAATATAGTGGTGCGGTGTTATATAAATAGAAGTGATATAAATACACGGACATAAATATTAGTAATAGAAATAAATACCTGTGTTAATTTAAATCGTAGTAGTTTAAGTGTGATACATTAGTTTTACATTTTTTATATTGTAATTAATTTTACGTGTGTAAATATACAGACTGTTTTAAATAAATAAATTGCACGAGTTGTTTATTGCGAACCCGAAAACGCAACACTATATAAATCAAATGAACGGGCAAATTGACATTTAGGATTTGCAAATACTAACTTTACCCGTATTTTTAGGGTGTAAAACATATTTAATAGAATGTTGAACTAATGGGTACATGAAGACAATATGACTATATTTCTGTTTTGCTTATTATTATTCTATATGATCAACAAAGGTATGATATACCGCACAGATGCAGTAGCCTGTAATAATTACAAATGTATCAAGTAAAAGAAAATGTTTTATTTGGCACCTCGCAAACACAAAGTTGTTTATTTATTATATAATTTTGTATGAAATAAGAAAGTCGAATGGATGAGTATCACTTACATTCAGCGTTAAAGAATTTGTTAAAAAATAACTAAATCTATAAATAAAATAAATGTAGCTGATTGTAAATGTATAAAAAGTAATTTAATTTAAATTATGTATTTAATAATGCAATCAACATTTTATGGAGGATATGTCAAACTATATTATATATAAATGTATTAAGTTTTTCAATTTACAAATAAATTCAAATGAATGCTTAAAGTTCGCGCGTCTTTCTCCCTAATTCTGCATGAAAGCTGACGAGTGCCGATTTGATTCATACGGCATAAAATGAAATTGCAAAGAAAGCCGCACCGACCATATTTACAAATCGTATGTAGAGGTAGAAATTTAAGAAGCAGGTAAAATGACCTTGAAATGGTTTGAGGTAATTGCAATTTAATTTTAGAATGCATACCGTGGCGACATCCTATTATTACTAGTAGTATTTAAGATACAGGAAAATCTTAGTTCCGAACCGAAATGGATTTGCCAATATTGAAACGCACCCTTAAATTAGAAAAAAATCTCATATTATCTGTGGGCGGAATGTCAGACGAAGAGCGTCAATCTGCGGCACTAGAATTGCGGGACGGGGCCTCCAACGCCATAAATAATTTACTACCAGGTAAATCGAAAAGCAAGTATGAACAGATTATGAAAAATTTATGCCACCAACCTATTTGTACGAAAATAAAAAGTTACCAAAAATCGGTGTTAGAATGGAGTCCATTCTAACATCAAAATGGCTGCTAGAATAACGTTATTCTAACACCGAAACAGAGAAAGGTTTATTACATTAATTGTTACTCACTATGCTGGAGTTTTCCTGAAAATTTCATCTATATCGGTTCATCGGCGGTTTCGGAGTCTATAGGAAATATACAAATGATGTGTTATAAAATGACTTCTTGCTAAAAAAAAATGGAAACAGTAAAATTGAAGATTTTCCATTCTTATGCAAGACTACGTGTCGGACAAATATATTATCTCCCATATCTGCGAGACTGCGACTCAGACTGTACAAAATTACAAACATTTGTATTAACATTCGGGGCGCTCTCTGCAGATTTTGTAGCTGTATGTAGCAAAATGTAGGATTTTGTTTTAATTTTTACTGTGAATAAAAGAACCACATACTTGGCATCTATTTTGCTCAATCATATATTTATTTTACATTCTAGGTATATACTTAGTTATATTTTTTTTTACTATGGCATTAAATATTATCTGAAATTTCTTGTAATAAGGCAAAAAATCTTTATTTTACTTTTCAATGTTAATTCTGATTGTACAATCACGGGGCTGAATGAAAAAGTAATTTTTTAATTATCTCGGCCTATTTTAATTTTTAAAAAGTATTTTGGCACAATTTAGATACTTAGTTTTTGATTTTCGAACAAAATGGAGGCTAAATTCACACAGGCTTTGTAAAATTTATTTTCAATTACATTACAGGTATGATAATAATAAAAAAAAGACTATTTATAAGAAAATATATTTATTTACAATATAATTATTATCTTTATGATACAAGGAATATTACACACTGGAAAAGAATACTTATATGGATAAAAAATAAAAATATTACTTACAACGTTATGATTTACATACTTTGAAAATAGTTAAAATCGATACATACTTTTTAAAAATTATAATAAATACATCACAACTAAAACAGTCGCTAATAAGTTTGTTATAGGTAAAATCATATTTCCTGCGCCTAGAGTTGACAAGTTCAGCTCTCTCTCCAGACTCTCTGGAACATCGATGAAGGTTTTATTCAATCCTACCGTTTGTATCAAGTTCCTAAGTTTCGTCACATTTACGGGATCACCTTCGCTGGACCAGAGAGTCAACGTTGATCCAGTGCTATTGACCAATAACCTTTGCATTTCCGATATACTTTCTGCTGCTATACCAGCTCTAACAGGGAAGGTGATTGTGTGATTTACGTTATTATTTCGGATTGTTGCTAGCATCTGATCGATGTGAGTTGCCTGATATTTAGTATAGTTGAATTCGGAACCGTATCTGGTAGTCCAGCCGATAGACAAAGTGGAATTTTTAAAGTCTTTGGTACTTTCGAAGAAACGGACTGGATCTACGGGAACAGTAGTTGCATTTATCGGGCCTTCAATTATGTCAGCGTTGATCCACACGGGATAGCTCATCTAGAAAGTTAAAACTTAATAAAACTGAAAAAGTCAGTGGCAGACGTTAAGATAGGATTTTTTTTTCTTTGATCCGAAAATCAACCTTCGAAAATTGATCGATTTTCGACTTTATTGATTTCATTTTTACAAATATATATTACAGTTTTGGTTAATATTTTAATTAGTTTCTATATTTTTTAAGTATTGACTGACTGCAAGTAAACTATGAAAAGTAAGTATTTTATGAAATGGTTAATTTAGTATAGAAAATGATGAGGTATTACATTCTATGAAGGAGTTCAGACAATTAAACAACCTCTATTATAAGTTATTTAACTCCTGATTTGATCCTGATCTGCAGCGCACTAATTTCAGTTTATTGAATCTAATCATAACTTACATTACTATAAATAGACCAAATATTCGCAGTAGAGTTTTCTAAAGCGTCTATAGATTTAAAATCCAATTTCACGCCTTTTTTCACTTGCGTGCTTGAGTTTTGATTGAAGGTGAACACTTCGGTTAGGAACGATTCTAGTGATAAATCGGAAGTATTAGCTGGCGGATGAGCCATTATTGGAATAGTAGTACTACTGTTGGTATCATTCGTTCCTGTCAGACTTCCTATAACCACGTCAGCTTCTAACATCATAACGTTTGCTGTAAGAACACCAAAACAGTTTAATATATTATTTTCCAGGCGTGAAAGGTAAGGAGGGCAGTGGCGGCTCGGGGTGGTTCACATAGGGAGTGCATAATTTCAAAATTAAAAAATGAGGTGTGGCCACCACACGATTTTCTTATACGTATGAAAGTGTTACTTCCGGTCCGAATTTTGAAATTTCATTTATACAAAAAATATTCCAAATCCAACTCTAAATACGTTTGTACTCTTCATAAATATATATAGAATGCATAATTTACAACATATTTTGCAAAAAATCGTTATTCGGTAAGAGTAATAGTGTTACTTCCGGTCCGAATTTTGAAATTTTTTTTATACAAAAGATATTTAAAAATACGTTCTAAATACTTTTATACTGATAATTTACCTGCCTAGAAAGCATGACTTGCGTGATATTCGCAAAAAACTGATTTTCGATAAGAGTAAAAGACCTACTTCTGGTCGGAATTTCGAAAAACTTTATTAATACAATTTTTCTCAAATTTAATTTTGAGTGCATTTGAATTCCTTATAAATTTGTTTAAACTTAGTAATTGACGAAATATTTGCAAAATTCGATTTTTTCACTGAAGTAAACTACTACTTCCGGTCTGCCGATTTTGCTCAAAATCTAATCAGTTCTCAAGAGGAAGATTATATTCGTAAATACAAAATTTGAAATTGATATCTGTAGCGGTTTGATCGCTATCGTGGTCACACACACACACACACACACACACACACACACACACACACACACAGAGAGAGAGAGAGAGAGAGAGAGAGAGAGAGAGAGAGAGAGAGAGAGAGAGAGAGAGAGAGAGAGAGAGAGAGAGAAATTTTTTAAAAACCACTTTTTTGGTATCAGGGGACCTCAAAACGTGGACATCTGCAAAAATCTCGAGGTCGAAAATTTTCATCATCACAATACTTCCTTATACTACGTATAAGAAAGTAAAAGTATAATACAAGAACGCTTACCCAATCTTTATAAGTTTCACCGACATACTGTTCCAGACAGGTACTGTTCATTGTACAGTTTGTTTTGAGGGAATAATAAATATAACACTACAGTTTGATTACATCTGACGATAAACGAAGTCCATTTTGCGTGTCTTTGACTTGCAGAACAGTTCTATCACTTTTTCATTAAAATTTGGGAAATCATTTATAAATTCAATTAAAAACCGGTGCTGCTTCGATGTGATCTCTGAGCGATTTATCTAATTCTGCCGTAAAATTTATCAATTCCCGAAAAATGCCCTTGGTATTCGACGTTTGCCGTTCATCATGACCCCGAAGTGCCAGTTCAAATGCGCCACAAAATCTAATGCAATTTATTATTAAATTTAACACATGCCTATTTTTTGTTACCTGTTCATTGTGTTGTTGAACTGCTTTTCTATATGATGATCTAAAACATTCTGAATGTTATTTTTTCCTAACATTCTTAGACTAAATATATTTTTCAAATGCCCTTCGGAATTTTCATGTTTCGTAATTTTAGCACTAAGATGAATTAAGTCTTTTTTGTACCAGTAGTAAAAAGTCATAGCATTTTTACACATAACAAAGCGCCACGAAATGACATTTCACAACCTGGAACTAATAAGAGGTAAATAATGAGGCTATTATTGACCTAGGGAAATAATGAAAACAAATAAAACGAATGCCGCAACCATGCACTCATGCTTGTAGGTAGTAGTAGTAGTATGTCAAGTTGTGAACCGTCAAAATAAATAACTATTTTAGGCACAATTTTAGGTTAACAATACCAGAATATAATATACGTTTATTTAGCAATTGCTATTAATTTTATATTTTCTAACAATACTTTGTTGTTTACATGAAAAAAAAAGCATCTATTAATACATAAAATATGTATGAAAGTATAATATGGAATCAATATATCACCTAACTATTACAGATGCAAATAATTATTTAATTCATATTGAAAATTCCTGTATATATTGCAGGTGTGGTTGCGTAAGTAGATGTAGGTAGATCTTGTAACATACATTCTATATTTTTTTTATTTACTAGGGAATCTTCAATATAACCTTTAGCTACAAAGTGGTTCCATTATTACAAACTTTTGAGACGTACCATTTTTGCTATTGTGGATGTGAATAACAATTAAATTATCTCTCATGATGACATCAGAAATTAATAAATTACACAACTCATCCTTCGGCATGCACCAGCAACACCAATTACAAGACCAGTCTACAGAGATATAAATTATCAATAATTTCAAAGTATTAATATATAAACATACTATCTTAGTTGCAATGTAACATGTGTCGGGTACCTCAGTAAAGAATTTTATAATTTCCTCGAGTAAATACTAATTATTTTTGGGCTTATAATTTTAAGTTTTTCTTTTTAAAAAGGCAACTAATTTAAAATATTTTGATATGTTAATATTCTCTTTTAGGCCAAGTGTAGCTTTCAACATTGAATATTGCACCCATAAAGTCGAGGCTTTTTTATTTTTTGAATATTCATGAAAATAAGCCAGAAGTACGTTTTCAGAAGTTACTACTGTAATTTGGAATTATACCATTTTTTAAATTCTGTAAATGTTTTCATGTATAAGTGATTAGATTTATGCGGAAGCAAGTTCTCAGCTGCCTGTTCTGCAATCTCGCGCATTTCAGGTGGTGTACATCTAAACTCTTCAGACATTATAAATGGAATGAAAAATAATCTAAAAATACTTGACTTTTAGTTTCAGCATTTATGTCAAAACTTATTTGTCAACATCAAAATATAGCCTACTTATTTGTTTACATGAAGTTTTATTACAAGGGCATTCTTACATATATGAGTAAATTTATTCATAATTATTAAGGTTTTAAGGTCCAATTAGACTACTGGTACAAAAAATAGTATACATACTACGGTTGAGAAGACTATTATTGCCCTTGTGGCTTAAATTCCTCGGCGCTTTGCGCCTCGGAATTTAATCTCGCCACTCGGGCAATAATAGTCATCTTCTCAACCTTGGTATGTAATATACTATTATTCCGTTCTTTGACCAAGACGGTTCACCACCAAACAAAAGACACGGAAAACAAAACAAAGTATTTTTAATTTCACACCCACAAATCCAGTCATTTTTCTGATAAATATTCATTTTGAATTTTCTTATAACGTCTTTACCTTTAACAGATTGTTTATTTCCTAAACATAATTGAGGCATCGGCCGTTTAAGATTTTTATTGCGATTTTTTCATCATACGTTAACCGCGAAAACGTGTTATTATGCATCGCAGACACGAAATTCATCTTACAACAGCGTTGAGCCGACGGGAATCTTGCTCACATGCTATGTATTATACGATATGGAACTAGAACAAAATACAGTTCTCCCCACCTTCAATGCAATGTTTAATGGCTTAACGCAGCAACAGTAGCGCTTGCACATGGGTATGTTTCTCTCGGTGGAAGGGGTCTTTACATCCGTGCGCTGTTAGTCTTAGTCGTCATTATATCTATGACTACGATCGGTGCATGTAGGTTGTTTCGCGTGCCGTACACGCCACGTTCCTGTTCAATAACAATGAATACGTAATAAATAAATACTTTCACAGTTAGTCGCCGCTTGGTTTGTTTTGTTTCAAAATTCCAGGGGGTGCAATTGCTCACTTGCTCTCATTAAAGAGCCGCCACTGAAGGAGGGCAATATTTTACAATGGTTTATACATTGCGGAATTAGTTTCATTTGTTCACTTAACTAGCACGCCCACTTAGCAATGTTTTGCAAGTAAGCAAGTACGCGGTATACAATAATATAGTTTATTTACAACCATAAGCGTAATGTTGGCATTTCTGACTTTTTGAAAGTGTGACTTTGTTCACGTTTACTTCCCTCCCTCTATTACTGCCCCACTGATCTGTATAATATAAATGGTTAAGCAATGCAATAGGATGCGCGTGGAATTTTTATGCCAAGTTGAATACTTAACTCGGGGCTTACGAGTATGCTCAGCCCCTAGTCTTTTGACATTCGTATGTGAAATCACTAAAGTTGCGAACCCCGATTTCAATAGACGTGTCCCAAGCAGCAAAATCACAATTTTAGAGAAGGATGAAAATATATATTTGCTAATGTAGAACTAGGTAGTGTGCATATAGTGATTTTGCTACTAGGGGTAGCATTATATTTTTGGAGTATTTTTATTAAGGAAAATGCGGAAGACATTGAAAAAGACAAAATTATACAATTCCCGACATACCATCTCTGACATTGTTATCCCAAAATATTGTTATTTCTGGTTTTGTTGTCAAACAATTGAAGCGCATTGTTGTGTGCTAAATGTGTGTCCGTACTAGAAGAAATCTCACAAACATCTGTCAATAATGCTAGTTTTCATCTTTTGAACAGAAAAAATCATGGTGCTTTAATACGTCCTTCACAAGATGTCACCAAGGTATGTAAAATAGTTGAAGTCCAAATACGCCATATTCTTGTACAAAACAACAATAAAATTCCTGCAGAGACAGTATTTTTTGAACTATTTGTACGTTCAATTTCTAATTCCCTGTTAGTAGAAAATAAGTACTTTGTATCCTTAGATACACATATGCTTGATTCATCTATTTTACATGAAAGTCATGTTTCTCTTTTAATTGAGCATGTTGTGCGATGTTATACGAAAATCCGTTGCTATAGCATTGCAGAGAAACAAACAGAAGTAGAACGTGGGGAACAGGGGGGGAAATGTTAAATTGAGAATGCGTAGACATCGTTTTACTTCTGCCTGTAGTTGGTAGGTGGCGCATGTTAAAATCTGTTGACGTAATGTTAGGATCAGACATGATACTTCCGGGCCTAGCTTCGCAGAATTGCCTGTTGTTGTTGGTTATTATTAGTAACTATGGTAACTATACAGCTTTTTAAAAAAATTTTAAATACTGTTTAGGAGGCAAACATTGTTTTTGACAAATTAAAAATATTTAGATGACAATTATAACAAACGTCAAAATATAATTATAATAAATCTCAAAAGGTGTATGAATATTATTATACACGTTGGACAACCCAGGTTCTCGGCATGATCTAAATATGGTATAGGAAATAGTCGTGCGGTGTTGCCATCGCAGTTTTTATATTCACCCGTCCCGTGTTTATACGGATCGAGACGCTGTGGAGTATGTTGTTGCCGATTAAGTAAATATTACGTAAATGCTAATCAATAATAATGCATGAAGCGATATTTCTCATATTAATAAAATATTGGTGTAAATATTTAGAATGTGTAATACTGAAAAAGTGTTTATGTAAATCTTTCTGTCAATTTGTCATTACTTCAATAATTGACAGATAAATGTACATTAAAAATGATCGTGTCAGACGGGCTATTACACGTAATAATTTAAAATATTGAGTTTCACATTTCTTTGTGATGCCTACTTATACAACAGAGGAGCGAATAAGTATCATTAAATGGTATTATTCTTCTCCAAGTGCAGAAGCAGTCGTTGGGCGTTTTTTGTTTCTCATATTAATAAAATACTGGTGTATAGTCGGATCGTTTTCGCAACCGACACGGCAAAAGTACGAACTAAAAACGCTGATTCAATACCACTACAAATTCCAATCAACCGGAACAATTTTAGAACAATAAAATTCAACCAACTAATTAATATTTTAGGATAAATAGCTACGGCTAGTAAAATACTATTACATGAAACTCAGTTAGAAATTAAATATTATAGATATAATTATTAAATATTACTTTTCTATATCAATATTTTATTTGATACATGGCTATTCTGAGCATTGTTGTCAGATTTTTATTTTCACGGAGCTATGACACTTGACAAGCGTAGCGTTTGACAAGCAGGTGACTAGTATTCAGTACAGCGTTTTTCGAACAATTACACATGAAACTTGGGCTACCATCACTCATATTGAACAAGAAATAAAGACGTCGTGGGATAGGGAAATAGAAATTGATAAAACAGATATTAATCCAGTAATATTTTGTATTAATGATAGCGGTAGTAGCGACTGTGAACGTTATTAAAGTCAAATATATTGATCTAAACCAAATTATATACGAGAAGGTAAGTTTTATTCAACAGAAATACTTGGTTTTACTTGTAATTGTTTTATGTTATTTAGAATAATCACGTAACTGATAAAACGAATGTAGCTTATAAAGGACTGGAGACGGATTAAATTCAGTATCTATATCAAAAGTCAAAGACAGATTTTGGAACCTGTTAATATATTTGTTCATAATGCTTCGGCAGAAGATTACGATAGTTAAAATAATTTGTACTTATATTGATCAGTTGAAGAAAGAACTCTGTCTAATCGAGGAAGTAGATGACTAACTAAAATAACAATTGTTTGAAGATCACATAAGTAATACTGTTTAGAAAATTTTCAAATTTAAGAAGGTATAACCATGTTGAATGTAATAGAGGAATGGTGGATGATTGATTTCAGAATAAAATAATGATCGAGTTTATTAATGTGATAACAAGATAAGCGTTTGCATAGGGGGATGCAGTTAAAACATATTTATGTTATATTATTTTTATAGTTTTTCTAAAATAACCTTTTTATATTTTCTGTAGGACTTTAACTTTGTAATTATTTATTGTTATTAATGGAATTAAGATTATATAATTTCAAAAATATGTGATAGTATTGTAATAATATTAATGTAGTACATTATAAATTGGGATAGTAAAAATACTTGTTCATTATTGTATTATAATTTAAAGTTGCTTGGTAAGTTAAATTCTGATCAGTAGCAAAGATTCAGCTTACGAATACTCAACATTTGAAATACTTTAAAATACGATTGAATTGTTTAATTCTGCATTAAATATAATCTTTAATAACAACAAATTTATAGTAGTTTAAAGCTTAAGTAAATAATAATGATGTGTTTAGCTTAATCAAAAATGTTTGATTAGCATGCAAAAATTATGTTGTAATCAATGATATACCTACGAGAAATGTTTCAAACAAGTTGCTTTTAGTACAGCAGTGATAATGGTAATAATCATAGTGTACAGTAAGAATCTGGCAAACAAATGTTTTTATAATTAGTGTAATACTTTTCTTACCTTCTCGCTGTTGCATGTAAAAATACTTTAATTTTGATGCATTTAATGGAAAAGCAATATCGCACTATTAGTAAGGTTACTGCTGTACAACTGTCTTTGCTACTAAATATCTTTATTGTCTGTAGTAAAACTAACTCGAACATAATTATTAAATACATTCCTGAATGTTTAAATGAATTTCAAAAGTTCAATTTTCTCTGAAAATCTAACCTTTTTTATATTTATATCTAATTACTAACAGCAGACAAGTTCATACAAATATAAAATAATTATTATATTCTTCTTTTCAATAGTACTTAAGCAAAATTATTATCAAATTAATAGTTAGATATTAGAATTATTGTCGGTAGTGCTAAAACCACAAGTCTAATTGATCATTTAGGGTTATAGTGTCAAAATTAATATTACTTGACAGATCAAATTTTGCAACGTCTCAAATTTGACGCCATTTTAATTTTGGTGGCGCATGTCGGTTGCGAGAGCGATTCTAGTATAGATACATATTTAGCATGTGTAATACTGACAGTGTTTTCATATTTTAAAAATTTAAAGAGCGTTTTGTCATATAATAAAATGTATTCTAAGAAAATAAATACAAGCTAAACTCTAAACAGTAAACAAAAGACATGGATTCTAAATAATGAGATAAATTAATAAAAAATTCTAATATTATTTAATGAAGCGCTCAAAAATCCCTCCATTTTCCGCTTCACAGTAACCTAGCCTATCATAAAGTTCTCGACGTACATTATTTAGTGTTTGGGGTGGAATGTTGTTGCATATTTGTGTAATTCGCATTCGTAACTCTGGTAATGTTTTAGGCCTTTTGTGTTGATGTCCGTAGATCATTTGTTTTAAAAATCCCCACAGAAAAAAATCGTTGGGTGTTAAGTCAGGAAATCTAGGTGGCCAGCGTATATTGCCCCTGGTGCAAATGAGGCGTTGAGGAAAATTTAAATTAAGAAATTCCAATACTATTCTGGCGTTATGGGCCAGACACCCATCTTGTTGGAACCAAATTTCCTCAAGATTACCAGTCACATTGCGTACAGCAGGTATAATATCATGATGCAGTAATTGCAAGTATGTCTGGGCGTTTAAAGTGCGATTTATGAAAAATGGTCCTATAATATGGTTATCCAGAACTCCTGCCCAGACATTTAGCTTCTGTGGGTGCTGCGTTTTTGCTGTTAAATTGATACGTTTATTTTCCCGAGACCAATATCGGACGATGGACGGGTTGTGGCGACCATAAAGCGAAAAAGAGGATTCATCCGTGAACAAGATATTTCGGAGAAAATGATCATCCTCGTCGCATTTTTCCCTCATAGCCTCACAAAAGTCAAGGCGGTTAACTTGGTCATGTTGGAAAATCTTTTGTGTCTTAAAGCACTTATATTTATGTCGCTTCAAAATATTCCTAACTGTAGTTTTTGGAATGTTCACGTTTTCAGATATTTGACGGCTCGAACACGGTTCATTTGCTTCAACAAATGCACATGCTTGCACCTCCCGCTCCATTCTTTCGTCAGAAAAAGGACGTTCCTGCCGATCGCTATTGTTGTATTTAGAACAGCCAGTAATACACCGAACTTTTCGAAACGACGGACGATATTTAAAACTGTTTGACGGTTTGGAACTGGTCGATCGGGGTACGAAAACACAAAACGCCCAACGACTGCTTCTGCACTTGGAGAAGAATAATACAATTTAATGATACTTATTCGCTCCTCTGTTGTATAAGTAGGCATCACAAAGAAATGTGAAACTCAATATTTTAAATTGTTACGTGTAATAGCCCGTCTGACACGATCATTTTTAATGTACATTTATCTGTCAATTATTGAAGTAATGACAAATTGACAGAAAAATTTACATAAACACTTTGTCAGTATTACACATTCTAAATATTTACACCAATATTTTATTAATATGAGAAATATCGCTTCATGCATTATTATTGATTAGCATTGACGTAATATTTACTTAATCGGCAATAACATACTCCACAGCGTCTCGATCCGTACTGAAATATTAGAAATATTAAACACGGGACGGGTGAATTAAGAACTGCGACGGCAACACCGCACGACTATTTCCTATACCATTTCATATACGATATTTAGATCATGCCGAGAACCTGGGTTGTCCAACGTGTATATGACAGTACTGAAATGACTTTTGTAGGTTATATTACTTGACGGGTAAAATTTCGTAACATCTCAAATTTGACGTCATTTTAATTTGGTGGCGCATGTCGGTTGCGACAGCGATTCAACTATATCAAAAGTAATGAGTTTAAGTCATTGAGGAAAAATACGCTGTAAAGCATCTTTGCTGTACTCTCAAAATGGGAGCATTGGGCGCGGTTAAGTGTGGGACCAATTTGGCTGCCTCACCTAGTCCGGACTACTCAAAATTATAATCTGTCATCCCACAGCTGTGAGGCCTACACTAACCTACGAAATGTTATTCCAGACAAATTCTTCTTATCAACGCCGTCTCTGCTATTGCAGCTACGTAGAGCACAAGAAACCATAATGTCTTTTAATATTTAACTTATTATATAACTCTAATACACGATGCACTTAACAAACACTCCACTTTTTACCAACACTACCTGTTTGACGTAAGTGTAGTATCAATATGGCGGACCTGTACTCGGTTTTATCACGTGACGTCATCTCCCTACCTATTCTTTCTCAATGGTTTAAGTACACTCGCTGCATCCTATATATATCGCAGTTAGCCAGAGGCCAAACATTACGTATGGCTACTATAAGTGGAAATATGGAAAGAACAGGCTAGTAAAAAAAGCCATAGGGAACGTGCATACAAAAGAAGATAAGAGTCTAAATTTGTTAAATATAATGGCTGCAAAGTTTGATTTAAAAACCGCAATAGGCTTGTACCTCTCAAAAATAAGCGAGACGGGATTACCAAACAACTCATTGATGCGACTGAGCTATACGATTCTTTGCTTGATGAAAACCGGAAAAAATACTTACTAATTGTTTTTCCAAAAAGCCTGATTATCGGAAAAACCGAAGACCCTGTATACACACCTTTTTGAAATCAACCTGTATAAATATTTTTAAATTTTCAATATACGGAAATAAATAGGTCAAGCCGGATAATTTTTAGCAAACAGAGTAACTACTTTTTTTTTAAATAATTCAAAAATTTCTATATATACATATTTATGTGTTCTGTCACCCAGAAGGTAAAGTATACTTGGAAAAAACAGCACAAATAGATGTTCGATAACAAGGGCACTAAATTGGATTCCTGTCGGATACCAGAGGAAACTGTAAAGGAACTGGAGTTAAATATGTACATGCAATTCTATTGTGCAGGTAAGACGTGATTAAACTGACTCCAGGGCAATTAGTATTTTCAACAAGCCCCGTTTTGATAGTATCTGTTATGCAAGTTATGATGCCATCAAAATTTCCTTAAATGGCAACACTGCATTTTTGCTAATGTTTTAATATAGATCTTTTAATTTACTTAATGAAGACCAAAAAAATCCATTTTGCAACTGTTTTAATAAAAAAAAGAATTTATTCTCAAAAAACAAAGAAAACTCTAATTTTGGAAGATAACTAAATGGTTAACACCTTGTCCATGAATATCTCGAAAGGTTTATTCAAGAACAAAATTAAAAATTCGATTAGGTCATTAAAAAAACATGAAGAACACCGAATAGATACCGTCTACTCATCCACTCTACCCGAGTTGTTGGGTTTTCCCGAAAATCCGGCGGTTCAATTTTATTTCGGAGTTTCCAGACTTTTTAGACGCTCTGTATAATATCGACAGGTTTCTGTTTGTTTGTGTAGCACCGATGAAGCATAAAACCATCTGCTGAGTCGTCACATATGGCTTAATGAAGCTATAAATCCTGGCAATTTATAGGTTTAGAGTGAAAACCTTATAGTGATTTACATTTTGAACTTACAATTGAGGGCAGCTCTCAATAAAGACCTGCTGTTGACGGCATGAGCCCACGTTATGCCGCTCAGATTATTATTGGTTATATTGAAAAACGATGTCACATCTAGGTACGCCATGTTCACTTGGTAAATCAGGTTGCCTGAAACAAAATGAAAAAAATATTTATTGATGCGGAGATATATTTCATTAAAATAAATATGAGTATGTACATCTAGTAAAGTATAAAGTGTGAGACCCTAGAAATGTAAGAAAAGGTAAGAGATTTTATGTCATATTTCTAAGGGATGTTTAATGTTAAATTCAAGTTATGTAATATGTTAGTCACTACCGTTTTTAAATGTAAAATGTCAATTTCGGTAGAAACAATGATTCACTACAAATTGTCAAACGTTATACAGTTAACTTGATAATTATGGTAAACGGTTTTGCGGTTTGTTGATAAAAATAGACAATTTAATATATATTACTCACAACACATCAGAATTTTATACTTTTACAATATATGTAGGTATTTAATTTTTCTGATTCAGAAATTATTTTCTAATCCTATTCATGCATTGCTCATACTTGTCAAAATATGGAGAATAGAGCAAACAACTCGAAAACTAATGGATAAATTAAAATTTTATTTTATACAAGGGTGATTAGAATAAGTTGAGAAATTCAAAAATGCAATAATATATTGGGCGTGGAAAAATTTAAAGTTGTATGTTATTGTGAGTAAAATGAACACTCTGTATGTTAGAAATATTCGGTCTATGTGTACACATGTTCTATAAGTAGATTAGGTGAAAATAATAAGAAAAATGTAAAAAAAAGCTAATATTACGCCAAAAACAAACAACCTATACATAAGGCATATATACGTATCCGTTGTCTTACGTGAAGCGTTTCTGAAATTATTTTTACATTATTTTCATTGTTTGTCCAATTTTTCTTTATGTAGTAATATACAAACGTCGCTCAAGCCATATCATATAATTTAAATGCAAGAGACAAGGATAAAAAGATATACAAATCAAAAACACAACTCAGTAGTAGATAAAAAGAGACAGAAGATTACACAGTCCTATAGATTGTTTTATTTAACTAAGATCTGTCATATTGTAGACATAATACGTAAATCGAATAACGTTTGACATTTTTCACGTGAAATGTCAAAATTGACTAGGATTTGCAATAGTAGTTTATACAACAAGTCAATAATCACATTCCCGAGAGCCGAATTTACGAGCCGAGCCGCGAAGCGGCGAGGGAGTAACTCGGCTCGAGGGAATAATACTCATTATTGCGAGTTAGCATACACTACTTTATCTACGACTAACTGAAGATTACTAAAAAAAATCAAAATAATTAAACGAAAATGTCAGATTACTATATCAATATGACGTTTGACGGTTAGACAGTTAAGTGAAATGGCCGCACTTGTCTATCGTTACTACGACTACGTTGGGAACGTTATGTTCTTATTGGCGGAATGCAGGGAACAATGGTAACGTTATGTCTCATTATTCCCCGGTCGCATTTCATTATTCCCTCCGGGTATTGAGTGTTATTGTTAACCAATAGTGATTAATATAATACATACTTTATTGTTTAGTCGTCGATAAATACTTGAACTTTATCCATTTTTTTAGTAATCTATTTAAATTATGTATTTAGTATATTAGCATATTGCATTTATTTGAGGTTATGTAAAACTATTACTTTTCAAAATTTACAAATAAATTCAAATGAATGCTGTAAGTTGACTCAATAGCCAAATAGAGAAGAGCAAAGAAAAATCTGGCATAGAGTATGTAGAGTTCTTATTTTAACTATATTTTCTCATATACAGGATGCTACATAAATATGATATATCGTGCCTTCAAAATCTTACCTTATTAAAGTAATCAATGTTGGTGGACGTGTTAAACTTTTGAAAACTTCAAATTCTGACAGTTGTCATACTTAAATTCAAATTGTAGACGCTTATTATTATTTAAATGACATAAGCAAACTATCAAAATAATACTTTTGTGTCTGATTACGTGCACTGTCAGCAACAATTTAAAAAAGCATGGCCGTGTCTAAGGAGAAAAGTATTTGAAGACACGGTAGAATTTATATGCTTTTAAAAGGAACGCGTTACATTTTCTGTCATTTCTAGATTCTAGAAACTAAGAAAATGAGGTGTGGGCACCACACGACTGCATAAAAGTTGGTTCAAAGTGTTAAATACTTTAATTCTTTTAAGAAGTTTGTATAGAATGCTCAATTTACAAGACATTTGCAAGACGCTCAGGTGAGAGTAAAACTGCTACTTCTGGTCCGAATTCTGAACCTTTTTGTATAAAAATTATGAATACTAGGTAAGAAAGGAAAAGGATAATTACTATTACGTTTCCTGCCTATACCTAAAACGTAAATCCTTGTTTATCAATTATGCAACTGTCAATTAATTCGTGAAACAGTTCTTTTTTTACCAACTGAATCTCGTTATCGCTGTCATATAACTTCGATATACATTGATGAATTTGATTCTGGTAACATCAAAATATTGATCCTTAAGTAACGCCATCTAATAGTAGATACCCAAAAGACATCATTTCTAAATTTTTGTTCAAAAAAAACTTTAAAATAACAGTTTAAACATTCACTTTACAATAATTAATATTAATAATTTTAAAATAAGGAAATAGAATGAAATAAAATTAAGAAAGTGTTGCTGAAAATGAAGTTATTGGGTAGTATCAAGAATAACAATTTTACTTACATTTCTAATTTTTTATAACAATTAATTAGGGTTCAATTACGTTGTATAGTGTTTGTTCGGATTTTGTATATGACTTCTTGGCTTTTAAAAAATGTTGCGGTACTAACGTAATCGACGCTTTCAACTGTATTGGAAGATTTTCAAGTTATACTATTCCACATCGCAATATTTGCTTCATAAAATATTCAACCACATCGGTAATATCATTTGCACCTCATTTAAGCCTAACATATAGAATAATTTTTTCTACAGAATCGCATCTAAATGATCTTGTTAAGACAAAATAACTTTGTTGTACAGTATACTTAATTATTACAATAAACTGATATACATGCCTGTACACTTATTAAAAGAAATATAGAATATTTCCAAATAACACTGTTTAAAAAGGTAATATTCACTAAACTATTTTTTTCTGTGCATGTCGGTACATATTGCAATGAAATTGATTCTGGAATTGAATTGTAAACTAGTTTTCTGCAGATCACTTTTAAAATTTAATTTGATTAAATTTAGTTTTATTTAATTTATAAAAGTCCAAAACAAAATTAAACTATCTCCTTTGTAGGTATATAGATATATTTATTGACTAAGTTAAGATTTCAGAAAATCTCAATTAAATTAATTAAAATAGTGTAAGAATGTCATTATAAATTTTATTCAAAAAATTAATAATTAGAATAAGACAAAGTGTTTTCCCTAACTTCAGCGGGAAAAACGTATGATGTCGGAGACCGTTCAATGGATTGGCCCGAAGTATATTCGATATATGCTATCAACAATCACGAACATGTAACACATAAATGACAGTAAATACTTACATTTTATATTGTATATAACATAATAGTTTTTTGTAACATTTACATATTGATGTCTTTAAAAATTTTTGTACATTATAATTGACGTAAACAAGTCGACATTGAAATAGATGTTTGTTTACATTTTTAAGTAAGTAATACATCACTTGACCGAAAGGTGCAGCAGTGCAGTCATGCATTTTTGGAAGTGGAAAGATAGCCAGTACCGAGCATGTCTAAGTTTTTTATTAAGATAAACGTTAATATAAGGTCAAAACGCGAGAATTAGATAGATTTTTGATGCAGGTGCGAACCGCTCTTGAAAATAAAAACAGGGGTGCCTATACTTATAAATTATTGAAAATTAGAACTTGGAATAATTTTCGATAAATCGGGACTTGTAATATTTTCGATAAATTGGGACTTGTAATATTTTTATGAATTAATTTTATTTTTAACTTAGAATAATTTCGCATAGATAACACTTATAAATATTTTAAGAGAGACAAATATTTTTGGCGAACTAGAATGTTTTATTTTAATACGCGATGGTAGAATACTATGCGTTACGGTGAAACATGTTAGTAATTGTAATGATTTTGTTTTACATTTAATGAGAGAATTTATTTTTTAATTTGGATATAAGTATAGACACTTTACGTTTGCAAATCTGTAGAAGGTCAAAAGTATTAAGTTTATTTAAAGTTTTTTTTTGTTTGTAGAATATTTTTTACAGTGTAAGATTTACTTATTTAAAATTAATATGGATGAATTTGAACAGTTATATGAAGAATTAAGGTAGTTTAATTTTGTGTTTATTTTTTATTTGTCTTGTATATAGTGTTGAACAGAATTTTATGTGGTGGTTTATGCTGGAGTTTAAACGAAGTTGATAATTTAATTCTTTTTTTTTGATTTTATGAATATACTTTCACGGTTTTTATTTTTTTATTTTTGTGCTTGTGTATTAAAATTTGACGTGTTGGGTAATCAGTCAGGGATGTGTACAATGTATTAAGTAGGCGATTAATTCATAGTATGGAGCCTTGATTAATCCTAAAAACACGAATTGGTTTTGGTGGTACTGTTTGGGAGCGAGAAAAGGCGCTAAGCAATGCTAATCAGAACAAAGTCAATATTTTAAAATACAATTTAAGCACGTAGTAATAATTTAATCGATATATTACATTAAGGCTGGACACGTAGTTGGGTACGCTAGGGATGTGTGCAACGAGTCGAAAGATGTACTCGTAGAACGGAGCCCTGGCTTACCAATTTTGCGTGCGTTTGTTTTGGAGATACTGTTTGGGAGCGAGAAAAGGCGCTATAGGCAGTATTAACGTCAAGACAGAGTCCATGTGTTAATGTGTATATTATTTGGACCGTGGGAATTCATGAATTTTTATTTATTTATTATCCAGTATAAGTCACCACATTTAGCAAAACTTTGATTTGTTGATTGTTTTAGCTTAAATATTCATGTATAAGTATGTAACAAATGTGTTTAGCTGAATATTTTCTGATTTAATTGATATTACCGTTTTGATTATAATTACTGTATTAGTTTTTTTTTTATTATCATATTATGCAAGAGTTTGGTTTTTGTACATAAAATTTATTTTTTTTGTAAATAGATCTGTTTTGTTTAAGTTTAATGTCTTAATAAATTATGTTATAAGATATTTATGTATTTTCATTTATTTTATCTGACCTGGAGATAACTTAAGAGCATTCACTTTGGAGAAAGAATATTGTTATTAATTTTCTGCCCCTGAGAGAAATTATCATTAGTGTAACCATATACTGAGCTAGTGAAATGTGAAATTGCTTAAGATCCTTGTCTAGCATAAGGCCTAGTACTAGGATATATGTTTGATTCTGCCCTAATTCAGTTATTTAAATAATTTAAATAAGTTTACATAATTGTTAATTTGCAAAAGTCACAGCAATATGTATAGGTATATATGTAGTTTTTTTCATTTTGGCACTTTTACAATTTGCTAATTTAGTTAGTTAAAGTGATGCACTTTCGGTGCTGCCTATACCAAATCTGTTAGTATTTCTATGCTCACATTTCAAGACAGAACAAAATTTGCTCTATAACACTAGCGAATTTCTTGTTGGCACTTCTCAACCTTACGATGATAACAAGGTGCATTATTGGTAATAATTGGAGCATTTTAAAAAATACTATAGCATCTTTATTTATCTAACAGATGCATGTCTAATTACAGAACAAAAATCGACAATGTTGAAATATTCATAATAAACCCACTTGTATCCTTTTTAAAATTGTACTAAATCAGCCCTCCAATACCTTAGTGTTCACATATTCAGACTTATTGTTAAAATTAGTGACCAAATAAAGTCAAGCAATGCTGCTTCAGTACAGCCCAGCAATTTTTCTTTTAGAATCTTATACCTCTACAGATATTAAATATAAATTTAATCAAAAAAAGCCAAAAAATATAGCTATTTACCAAAAATTTTCCTTATACTATATTTCGAATAATAAATTCTAATTTTCCGAAGTACTTTGAGAATTACTTGCCTTTTAGCACAGACTATTTTTGAAAGAACTAAATGACCCAGAACAGCCACGTTTTTTCCGTAAGAAAGCTTGATATAGTTTTCTATTGGTACTCGAGGTAATTTCCAAATTATATTATAGTAAATATGTAGCAGTACACATTAAATGAAACGACTGAATGTGAGTAGAGAATAATTTAAGTAGAAAAGATGATGGAATAGACAAAATAAATGTCAAATCAGTAAAATGTCACTAACAGTAGGTTTGATATACTAGAATCATATTGCATATCTTTAGCCCTTGATTTTAAAAATGCTTAGCGATTACCAAGTAGTTTATAATGCTTTGGATAGATGGCGCCATATAAGGATCGATATTTTGAGGTTATCAGAATCAGAAAAATCTCGTCATGTGGCGGCCTTATATCGCGAAGCGATAACGAGATACAGTTGGCCTTGCTTTTACATTACATTACAAGGATAATTAGGAAAAACTGTCTCGTTTTAATTGACAGTTGTGCTACTATAGTCAGTATTAATAAAAGTCTTATTTTATAGAAAGCAAATATTGGTAGAGTTAAAATATGAATTACAAATAATAATTGCATAGCTATGGAAATTAACATGGACCAGGACAATTTAAGAACAAAGAAATTAACTTGATTAATTAAATAATTAATATTTAAGAAAGTATTATAAATTGACACTATTAAAATACTATCGTATAAAATCATTAGTGGTTTCAGTGTGTTTTGGAGATTTAAGTTTATATTTAAAAAGTCAAAATAGCCACAGCATATTTTTGTTTTTATATACATACAATGTTTTGTTTCTCATTAATAAACATAGCAAACAAAATAATATGTTAAATCAAAACTTTTTTAATGAATTTGTTTTAACCAAAAGACCAGGTTTTTGTTATCCTTGTAACTTTGTATTTTTCTAGTCTCTAGAATCTAAAAATTACAAAATAATCCAAATCAAAAAAACGTTGTCGTGTTTTTATTTCATTCACCTAACACTCTTTGACCATCTTGTTAAAAAGATGGTACTATTAGATTGTACAAAATTTAATTCAATTATTTAAAATAAATAACTTTCGCAAAAAAACATTATTAAAGGGAAATTAAAAAATCAGGTGATATTAATTATCCTTCAGAAGCAATTCAATGATATATAAGCCTCCTATGTTATATATACATATAAGTCAGTGTAAAAAATTACTTAACAATAGTATGTTTAATAATTATAAGTACGTAAACCACAACCTATTATTTTTTAAATAAAAAGGATTATTTTTTCTTAGCATCGTGTAAAAAAACAAAACAAAACTTACCGAATCCCAGACAAAACACAAACGCAACGATGGACGGCATCTTTTCATACACTGTGAACGACTAGGCTCTTGTTTAGGTGAGTTAAATGATAAAACAATTCTGTTCCCAACAACTAGCGGTAGGTACCTAATAATTTGCACTGAGACGATAAGTGTCACAATAACTATCAAGAGTCTGATAATAACACATTTATAAATTGAGAAACCGACATCACGTGTGATACGTCCTGCAATTTCCGTTGGTTTGATAGTAATTTCTATAAAAAAAATGAACTAATACCTGGAAAGACTGGAATAATAATTTACTATTGAAATGTTATAATAATATAAGTATAAATGTGTGTAAATTAGTGAATTTAAATTTTCAAAATGTACAACGAATGATTCAGATGTTAACTGATACTGAGTACATACATAAGTAAATATTATATTTATGTTGAAATATCATGATTTTTTTTCTATTTTGGGCTGCTAAAAAAGCACCGTAAGATATAGAAAAACCTAGTACCGTCTAGTACCTATGATTTTAAAAATGCATAGCTTGAGGAAAATCACACCAACTCATACAAAATAATGCTTTTTTTATGTAAGAATATCAATACAATAAAATTAACAAACGCATAGCTTTTTGTCAAATTTACCAAGTGTAAATTAATAGTGAACGAGATAAATCGATTTTACTTTCTTTTACGTAGTATAAGTTCTTATACGATAATAATAAGGTGTGGGCACCACACGACTTTCTTATATTTACGTATGAGCGTTTCAAATCATACACAAGTTGTTCTAAATTGTTTTAAATACTTTTATCTTTTTAGAAAGGTAAACCTGTGAGTAAGTGTGTTACTTCAAGTCCACATTTTGAGAACTTTTTTTAAGCAAATCTATTCTCTTAATAAGTCTCTATAGAAGGCATAGCTTGCAAGGTATTGAACAAAAAGTGCTACTCGCTAAGAGTATAAGACTGTTACTGAAATTCCATTTGCTATTGAAAATGAAGTTCTAAATACTTTTATACTCGAAATGTCCCTGCCTAGAAAGCATGACTTGCGAGATATTCGCAAAAAACTGATCTCCGATAAGAGTAGAAAACCTACTTCCGGTAGGAATGTCGAAAAACCTTGATTTTTTATAAACTGGTTTAAACTTAGTAATTAACGAAATATTGGTAAAATTCAGCTTTTTCATAGAAGTAAAGTACTACTTCCGGTCTACCGACTTTAATGGAAATCTAGTCAAATCTCGAGAGGGAGATTATATTCGTATATATATGAAATTTGGAATTGATAGTTTTAGCCGTTTGACCTCTATGTGATTCATCTCAAGTGAATGTTGGGTGGCCTACATTTTTAAGTCGGTAACATTAACTACTTGAGAATATTATTTGGGTATTGTGTGTAACCGTGATAATATGCATGTACATTTAGGGTAGATGTTTTATGTTAAGGACACAAATAAAATTTTCAATGTTTATAACAAAAAAATCATTTAGAAATGTTTGAAATAAATAAAGTAAAAAATTAGGTATCTGCCTAACAAGAAAATACCCAAATCTAGGGAATTTTACGATACCACCATACTTCACTTCAGATGAATCTTTCTGTTGTTCTCTTATGAGTTTAAGATGGCCCTGCTAAACGAACGTAAAAAGCTATCTAATAAAAATAGATGTTCTTTGTCTATTGTAGAAAACGGTCAGTGGAGTTTCATCCCTCTGTTTCTACACCAGGTGGTGGGCATATAAAGCAAGGAAAATCTTATTTTGTGATTTTGTGACTATTAAGTTAAGTTTAGAATATGGATTTGATAGCTTTAAGATATTTTTTGTCAACCTTGTCAGTGACATAATAATTCCGATTCAGTAATTTTAAAGATTATTTTGTATGACTAAAATGAACAATCCAAACAAACCGGATACTTCTTTCCATCGTGTGTAAAGTATATGGAGTTAAAGAAGAGACTTTTTCAACATTATTTTTATAAAAGTTGTGTAAATGACCTTTCTTGGTTTCAAAAATTATTTAATAATATCACTACAATATCGTTTCGCCAAACTTTGGCTTCATCAGGTGATGAGTAACTGTGTATTTTATTTATTCAGTTAAATATGGAGTTTCAACATGTATCAGCCTCATCAATTAACTACAGTTATTTTTATAAAGGTTTTTATAAAGTTCAGTAAAATTCGTTGATAATTAGAATTTCAGGTTTTTTTGAAGAATCTAAATGTGAAAAGATTTAATTACTTAGTAGGTAGGTATAAATAAAATCTTTCAGAAAAAACAGCCACAGTGTGTTGTAAATACAATGTTGTATTGTCTATAAATCTGAAAATACAGTAATTTTCTGTGTTTAACTATAGTAAATCATTAGAACACATTTCACACATCAAACCTATCACTAAGAGAGTCAATTTATGTAGGCACTCTTTATTAAAATACTTGTGTGCGGTATGAATTTTTTATATAAAATTTTATGATAAGAGTGAAAGTGTTCGTGTTTTGCGAATATTGGAATATACAGTTTTTAAAGACAGAAACTATCATCAATAAATATTAATATTTAAGTATTTGATAGGTATCATCGATAATATAAAGTAGGGTGTGAATTTTTATGATTGTAGGCATTTAGGCTTTGATGATAAACACATGTAGATCTAATTGCTTAACTATTTTTCACTAGATATTTGTAGAGCAATGCTAATATTTGCCTACGATATCTAATCAAACTTCGCAATGTGATGAATGCAAGGATGCATATAATATAAACAAAACACTATAAAATTATAGGAATTAAGTGCATTCACGGTGTCAACAACTTGTGATGGCTTAATGTAGTTATTGTGGAAATTGATATACACACTTAAACTGAATATGTGTTACTTATTAAATATGTAGATATGATACTAATGGAGTCATGGCTACAGTTTGTAACCACTACATATTGCTGTGGACGCAACAATACTGATGATTGACTAAATTATAATAATTTATTTATTAACTTGTTCCTAACGGCATAAATTTTTATTTATGTTCTTATCAGTTCTTGCAGTGATTTACTTCTTATGTTCTGGTACACCTCTTATTTAGTTTTGCTTGGGATAAGGTCAAAAATTAAACAAAATGTCTAAATCTCATATAAAAAATTATATTTACTTTTTTGTAAATGACAATTATTAATAACATTGTCACTATATGTATATTGGGGTTCTACAATTTTTTCTCTATATAAATAAAAACACTTATGCTTGCACTTTAGAGTTATAATGCTTGTGAAATACTTATACATCTATAATGACAGCTGAATAAATAATTATCTTGTTCCTATAAATAAAAAAAAAATATTGATTCTAGATAATATGTTTATTAATACGATGCCGTCTCTATTTCACCAAAACATACATTTTCACATATAGTGCCTTGGTAATTAGAACCTTGCAACGTGAATGCTCTGAAACTGGCTTATACTAATCGCTAGCTGTAAACATTCTCACATTGTACCTCTAGCAGCTTAGCATCTGCCCACCTAAAACATCCCCGCTTATTCGTATTAATTTTATTTGAATTTCTAAATTAAATGACTATATAATAATTAATGATGCCTAACGATCTACTAAAGGCAAATATTTTCACATAGTACCTTCAGCATGTTTAGCACCATTTACTATCCCTTTTATTATTTTGAAAAAAACGAAATATTGTTATAAAACAAGATAATATTCATCTGATATTCAATATATTAAATTATTTTATCCCATGACTTACTTCATTTCATCGTATATTTTATCAAATTCTATCTTATTGATATCCTCCATCTTAAAAATTAGTGATAAGAAAAGAAATTATTAATTGAATAAAATTGTTTAAAAGAAACCTAAATTAAAATTAAACTCTAAATCTTTTATAAAAATTATTGAATCGTGAGTTTATAGGTAGTGTATAGAAACCCTACTCTCACTTTCGCTATATTAAATTTGTTAATCTTTTACAAAAAATTGCGTCTTTACTCCTCGAATTACAAACTTAAAATCTGCAGGTCTATTCTTGTTTCTTCGCTTATATGTATATTCGAACAAATGCCTATCGACTATTTTAGCGCCTCTTTTCTTCAATTAAGTTTTAGGTTGGCATCTTTTTCAAAAACGTTCGTGGTAAAATTTTCTTGTTTGTTTTGTTTAAGTTGTCACGCTCGAGCCAATACACGTCGATCATCTTGACAGTTATATACTAATGGCGATCTTTTTAGCTGTTTGTTATTATATTTTCTCATAAAATTGGTTGCATCTCATCTTTGGTAAGTACATCTTTTTTCTCTTCCTCTTCAGTATAATCCTTCATTGTATTTGTATATAAACGCATTACCGTTTTCATCATTTGTCACATATTTCCTTTTACCATATACTAATGTTATCTTGATTCTTCTTTTAGAAACCCTTCTGTCCGGCAGTAAAGGAAACACACTACACACCACGGGAATTCTTCTTGCTGAGCTCGCACTGCAAAGAACGTCGGCCTTCTTCACATTTTCCCCGTTCTCTAACCATGCTCTTTCTTCAGGTAATACGTCAATTTGTAGAATGCTATAACAACATTAACATTGTATTTTTCTTTTGCAGGTTTTTAAACCACACACGACCATTTCCATTGTCTCTTGAAGCCCTTGAGTTATACTTACAAGAACTAACAAGTGTATTTTTAATTCATATTGTTGTTATTTACACAAAATATTCTTATTTATGATCTGACATTTTCCACTGGAAATATTATAATATTCTTTTTCATTTTATATATATAAAGAGTATACCGACGTATCTAATATATTTAGTTTAATTTTTATTATTTTTCTTATGAATTGGCAGCATTATTCATGTTCAAATCCATATTTTATTTGTTTCTTTCAAGACTGCATCATTTTTCTCGAGCACGTCTTGTTCTGTTTACATTCATGTGGCATTTATGTGTCTTTTTAGACAAAATGCAAACGAAATTTATCGCAATTTTTACATTTGCTCTTAGGATTCTAGATTTTATTTAATACTTCTTTTAGTGTTCCTCTTGCTGTGGTCACGCTGGACCTGAAATCAGGTCCATTTTAACATTCAGCAGCAATCTGTTATCATGTTATAATTACATTTTCCTTGTTACAGTGTTTCCATTTTCTGGATGTCTTCGTGGAACCTGTCGCCCTGGTCTTCACTGACAGTACCAAGATTTGCAGGAAAGTAATCAAGGTGTGAATGTAAAAAATGGTCTTTTATGCTCATGTTACAACCCAGCTTCATGAGGTTGTCCAAGCATGTTAACAACGATTGCTTTTGTATAACTAACTCCAACATGCAAGGTTTTTCTCAGTGGCAATTCTTTCTTGACATAGTGTTGCTTTTTGTATCGAATATGCTATTCACAGAGAAAACAAGGAAACTTTGTATTACCACTCTGTTGACCAAATAACATTAAAATCACGTTTAAATTGCCACATATCGTCCATTTGTAATCTGAATAAAAAAATTGTTCAAAATTAGCTCAAGATTTCCATAGCATTCTTTTAAATGGTCTGAACGTTCAACTGGCACCGAAGCATATTTATAGCCGTTGTGTAGAAGAACTGCTTCTAGACTAGGGAAGAGGGATGTGGCAACCGAGAGGTACTGACACGAAAAATTTACAGTGTAAGGAAATAGTAAGTGGTAGGGTAGGTTGATATCATAGAAATAGAGTGGGGAGAACGCGCTTCGACGACTGCGCATCCTCTTTTAGCGGGGTTCAGTAGTGGCAGCCATTTTGATGGTTGTATTGTCGAACGCGGTAACCTGGTAGAAGTGTCATTTTATTTCGACGAGTGTTTCGTGTTTTGTTATCGATTTGTATTGTTTTTAAAGACTTTAAAGCATGTCTTGTTCTGTTCCAGGCTGCTCTAATGCCCGAAGGTTTAAACCTGAAGGTGTTTCATTTCATACGTAAGTCACATGATAAGACAATGCATTATTCGTTTTAGCAAGTTTACAATATTATTTAACGAAAATACGCTTGTAGTTTCCCCCGGAGTGAACTACTGCAAAAATGGTTAGATGCATTAGGTAAACCTTGCAGTGATTTTACTTGGCCGAAGAGCATGGTGGTTTGTTCTAAACATTTCAAGGAAGAGGATTTTATTATTAGAGGTGACAAAAGAACATTAAAGATAAATGCAGTCCCTTTCATTGGACAACCACTTGAAATTGCCACAAGCATGTCACAACCAAGCACGAACAAAGATGTTACGCAGCATACAGTTTCGTCAGGGAGTTCATTGGTCGAATCATCATTAGAAGAACGTGAAAGGAGACCCCTAAAAGAAAACTGAGGTATTTATTACTTGAATGAGTAACTGCTGTTTGATGAAATTTGTGTAGTTATAATTGTCCACACATTAATTTTTTGTTTACTAATTTTTTTTAAGGAAACATATGAAAACATCTTCCTAAAAAACTAAGGATTTAGCCGTCTTATCTTTAATTTAGTACTTAGTATTTAATATGGGTTGATGCGCCGCTTTTCATTGCACGAATTGGATTAGCAAGAAGAGTGCAAGGCAATTAGAGGCATAGAAAAGGAAAATTATCTTTCCACGATTGTAGGTAGGTACATAAAGTTATTAATTTCATCCAAAATTTGGTGAATATAAATCTTTTAACATTGAAAATTATTGATTATAGGATACAAAAAGAGCCCATTAGAAGGAATCTGCGGTTAAAGAAAACGGATAGGCCAAATTGTGTTCCAAAGGAAAATAGTATAGTATACTTTGGTCTCATTTTGGGAAGAATTGCCATTATAAACATACTCTAACTACTCTATACCTTAGTGAAGTGCTATACAAACATAAATTGTGAAGCAAGTGCATCATTTTCTATGGTTACGGTGGATTTGTTTATTAAATATTTGTAGCAGCGAGTGAGAGTGAATCAAATCTTCCATCAAGAGAGCCATAAGAACTTGACGAAAAGCTTTTATATATTATTATATTGTAAATAAAATCATAAAATAAAACCTCATATATGTAAATTCAAGCCACTAGTTAAATGTTGAAGCATGTAGATATATTACTAATAAATATATATGTATATAAATTTGGTGATGTGTAAGTTGTTTATACTAGTGCTAACCTAAGTACGTACAAACATTTTTAATTATTAATTTCAGTTTTACATAGAGGAAATAATTAGTAAACAATACAGTTGAATGACACACATTTCTATGCTTGCAGAACTATTAATTGTTCTGAAAGGCAACTTTAAATAACATTTTTACTTCAATTATGTATTGAAAGTTTACTAGTAACTCGTGGGCACTAGCAAATATTTATTTTCAAAAAAATCTATAATTTGTTTTTTCAATGTATAATTATAAGAGAAGTAAATTTAATTAAAAACAGTTTAAAAAATAATAATATTCGAATTTAAATAATTTAATAAATTTTATTACATGTGAACACTTAACGGTATGCATATATTTGTCTATAAACTGACATTACAACCATCAAAATGGCGGCTTTCAATTCTACCACCAACGCGCATACTGGAAACGCGTTCTCCCTACTCTATTTCTATGGTTGATATACAGCACAAACGGAAATGCAGTTTTAACCGGATTATACTAGTTTTTTTAGTTAATTGCTAAAGCTGTATAACTTTCTCACATTACTTTCTAAAAGAATTTCTTACGAAATATAACAATTCATTTGGGAATATTTTGGAATTTTATTCGAACTTATTGGACTAACTTATCTTTAAAAACTTCGTAGACTATCCAACAGTAAGAAAAACTATTTTGTAAGAAAACTTTACGTGATGGTATTTTGCACTATTTTTCCCGAAATCAGCACTAAAAAATATTATAAAAATCACTGATTTCATTTAGGACAATTTCTATGTTGGAGATCTGTGTAATCATAGATACAGGAGTTCCGTTTTTCTGAACATTTTCGAACTTCTTCCTTTTGGGGCCGGTTTTTCCAACACCGATTAAAATACTCAATCATTGATTAAGCCTAATCATTAATTATCTTTAACCGACGTTTTTGCTACATATTTTCTAGTGCACTTGATCTAAATTACTATATTTTGTTATAATAATAGTGGAGATTACATTTGAATTAGTGTTTTGTGCTTTTTGCCCTCATTTTATTAAGATTATATTCTATATAATTAGAAAATTTATTTTAGTAATTAAACTGTATAGGCACTTACTTTGTTGATGTTCTGAGAATTTCGATTATGAAATAAATAATTTAAGTGATACTGAAACAAATTTATTGATTACTTACTGCTATTGAGTAATACAAAAACATTATGAAAAATGAAAAAGCTAATGCAATATACCTACATACATACAGAGTGAGTCATTTCCCTGGGGAAGGCAGATAGTGACTTTATGACAGAAGATATTTCGAAGTGGTAGATCTACCGAATGTAGGTATATTCTACCGATCTACTGAAGTGCTATGGAATTCTACCGAAATATTTCAATTCTTAAATGGCTAATCTGCACAACAAATAAATAAATTAGAATAACAAATCTGACGGATGTTAGCAACCTATAAACAGATAGGCAGTTACTTTGGGTGTTACTATTTTTACTAATATTAGTATTTTTAACGAAAAACTCTTTCTCATTTTCCTTGTCTTACTCTAAGAAAGAATTTATTTAGCTAAAACTGATAATAAAGAAAGAAAATTAAATAAAAATAGATAGATAGCAATTGTCATTCATTAAATTCACTTCAATATAAGGGTATTCACCGATGGTTTTATAGGAAAACCACCACCCAAAACTATATATATACGTTTAACTTCCTATTCGATGTTATTTATTGAATTCACTTCAAAATAAGGCGGCAGTCCCACTGCATACACAACCATTGAGCGCCAGTAACTGACATCGACATTCATCGACTAAAATTTTGTGGTACGGTCTCACTGGGAAAAGTATTCAAACAAAATTTAAGTTTCGCGCGCAAAAATTTCATTCAACAAAACTGGCAGGACATAAACTATAAACACAAACATAACCTCAGACGTCATAACTAGAATCTTTGTCCTACTTCTTTAATTAAAAATGTCATCTAATTCTTTTTCTTCTGATACTGAAAGCATAGAAAAGTGTGGGTACGTCAAATATTTGCAAATAGAGAGGAGTTAAGAGAATTTCACCGTTTAATCCCTCAACTTTTAAATGCTACAGAAAAATTCTACAATTATTATAGAATGAATATTCAATGTTATCGTAACTTAATTTCAAAAGTAGAACCATTGTTTCATATTTCCGTTTATATTTTAAAAAAACAAACCAAAACACAATCAACAGGCGACGCTTGGGTTGACTGTCAAAACAGCCTTTCTGCGCATGTGTCCAATAGTCGATCATCAACTAAAATTAGAACCTGTCGAAAATTATGAACCGATGCATGCCGGTTGTTGTTGAACGATCGCCGTTAATCGATGCAGTTGGACTGCTGCGGATACTTTACTCATAACCTAATTTTAGTCGATGACCGTCGGTGGACATCGCTTTATCAGTGGGACTGCTGCCTAAGGGTATTCACCTAAATACATTTACATAGGGAAATCACCAAGCAAACACTGTATATACGTACAACTTCCTATTCCCTCACTTTATTTTAGTAGATTGAATATGGAAATCTAGTCGTGCTTTCTTATTAATTAACTAACAAAAATGAGTGATAGTGATAGTAGCAATGAAGGTAGTAGAGCCGACGTTATTAAAAAAAGGAAATACAACCAAACTTATAAAAAAGAGTGGGCAGCGATAGATGCTTTTAAAGACTGGTTAAAAAAAAGTGAAAAGGGGTTCCAGTACGCAAAATGCAGTTCATGCGACAAAAATATAAATATAATTAGTGGAAAGGATGCTCTCATGAAGCATAATAATTCAGCTACTCATCAAACAAAACTAAAAGCGATTTCGATACAAGCCACATTAGAAGCGTTTGCAACTGCTGCTCCTTCTATAGTAGAGGAAGAAGTTAAAACGGGTAATTACTTTATTTAAACATAACTTTATTTTTTATTTTTTTATGTACATGTTATAGGAGAAATACGTTTATCTGCTTTCATCGCCGAACATAATTTACCACTTACTACTATGGATCAGGTCGTTGCCGCAGTATGCCATGATTCAAAAATTGCCCAAAAACTAGCCTGTGCAAGAAGGAAAACCACTGCAATAGTTAAAAATGTACTGGGATACGAAAATATGCAAGTATTATGTGATCATCTCCGGACGAACAAATTTTCTCTTATTGTTGATGAGTAGACTGATACGAGCAATATTAAACATCTTTGTATATGCGTAAGAATAAATAACAGTAACACCATTTGTGATAATTTTTTAGCTTTAATTGAAATTAAATAGCCGACGCGAATAGTATATACGTATAACCATATTGTCACTTTTTTTGAGAAACACGAAATTCCGTATAAAAGAAATCTGGTCGGTTTTGCATCTGATGGGGCAAATGTTATGGCAGGACAGCATCGCTCAGTAATGACTTTATTGCAAAATGACATTCCAAAGCTTTTTGTAATGAAATGTATATGTCACTCCTTCCATTTGTGCGCTTCATATGCATGTGAAAAGCTACCTCCGTATATAGAGAAGCTCACAAGAGATATCTATAATTACTTTGCTCATAGTCCCAATCGAATTAGCGAATATACCGAGTTTAAAGTATTTTGTAATACAAAAATCCATAAAATTTTACGCCTTTGTCGAACCCGATGGTTATCCGTACATAGCGTTGTTTGGCGGTTATTAGAACAGTATGGACAGTTATATTTCACCGATGTCACTAGTACCAATGATATCATGTCTGTAGATAACATATTGAAAACGTTAAATGATCCTGTTACAAAGTTATTTTTACAATTTTTAGAATTTGTTCTACCCTTTTTTAATAACTTGAATAAGGAAATGCAATCTGAACACCATAAAATACATTGTCTATATAAAAACATACTTACTATATAAAAACGTTAATCGATTGTTTCATAAAAAGGGATTACCTTCAAGGTATTTCAGTGGCAGACGTAGATTTTAAAAATCCTAGACATTACCTGCAGATTGAGGATATGTATTTTGACGCGAAAGTGATACAAACAATATCCAGCACGTCACTTACCAAAGAATAATTAATTATCCTTTTTTAGACTAAGATGCTTGGATTTTTATGTAGAAGGATGTGATCAAATAATTAAACGGTTTCCTTTAAAGAATAATGCTTTGGAAAAATTTCACTTTTTAGATCCAGTAGTTGTAAAATCAGGATCAATTCAATCTATTACCGACATAGCACTTATTTTCCCGGATTTTTTATACAATTCCGACCTACAGACTTTGGACAATGAATGGCGTATTTTAAGAAATACTAACGAAATTAACTCATTTTCTGATAATGTAGAATTATTTTGGCAAAAAGTAGAAACGACGACATTCGGCGATGGAACACGTAAATTTAATTGTCTTACAAAATTTGTTTTTAATTAATTTGTTTGTCGCATTCTTCGGCCAATGTTGAAAGAATTTTATCTACGGTCAATAATTTAAAAACTAAACATTGGAAATAAAAGTTGTTTCGATTTTCCAATTGAAAAAAACTAACTTTGCGAATGGCTAAGCATACACTCTATGAAGATGGCGAAAACGAGTAATTTTTTGTAAAATGAGATTTTTTTAAAAAATGTGTTTTCAAATTTTATATACTATTTAATGTATATGTTGCATATATCAAATTTATATTCTATTTAAAGTTTGTTACTTATATATTGTTGTAAATAATAAATAAAAGAAGATATTCCTAAAAACGTTGTAAATTCTTTAATCTACCGATATTTTCTATAATCTACCCAATATTGCCGACCTCTCTACCGATCTAGTAAGAGTCAGGGTTACCATCACTGCCTGTGAGAGTAACTCATTAGGAGTACAGTTTAAATTTATTTTGTATTATACAAAGTGTTTCATAACTTGTGGCTGACCATGCTTATACTTTTTTAAATGGAAAACCCAGTATATTATTACTTTTTTGTATTTCCCGCATAATTCTTAGTCAAAAAGTAATAAAATAGTATAGGCCTAAAATTTAAAGTTTTCGACTTATTACAATTTTTCGGAAAAATTCAATGTTTTTATAAAATTATATTTCTCGAAAACGACATATTAGATGGACACAATTTTTGGTAGTGCTGTTCATAATAAAAGGTCCTATTATAAGCATGTTTAATTTTCCTTGAATTACTAATTGCATTTACAGCAAACTGGATTAAAATTAAATGACACATTTTTGTCAAAAAATCTTTTTTTTTTAAATGGAACACCTGTATATCGGTTCATTTTTAAATTGATTATTAAATTTCGCACCAAAAATATGCCAGATATTATTACTTTAAAAGTGACCATAACTTAGCTATTGTCATCTTTTGGTATAATTTTGCCAGTTTTATGTATATTATTTGAAGACGGTATTTTTGTACTGGAGGAATGTCAAAGAAAATTTTTATTAGCTCAGAGAGTTTACCAAAAGCGTTATCATTGCAGAAGATGTTCCAGAACAGCTGCCTCTAAATGAGTAATGGATACTTTCATTACTACTGGTATAGTAATTCAAAACCACGGAAACCTAAATATGTGATAAATGATGTAAATCAATTACGAACTCTTATGGCAAGAACAGGAAATCCTCACGTCAATACCCTTGAAATAATTAGCTAAACCTTCGTTGCCAGGGCCTTAAAAAAATGAAATGTCATCCGTAATGAATACATTTAAATATTGAGTTATGCGCCCATCATTTTAGAGCTAGAAGAGTGTTCTGCCCAGGGCCGCCCCATATTTATTGGCCGCCTGTGTGCATGTATAAATTGGCCGCTCCTATACCGGGTGTCCAGTTTAAAATGCAGTACATGGGGTTATTGGAAACCGTTGGAGATACAACGTCGGTTAAATCGGAGAAAAGTTGCGTATTCATTTGTCCATGAATAATCCGACATCAGATTTTGAAATTTTTGTTTCATTGGGCAGATACTGGGTGAAAAAGAAAAAAATGCATTTTTGAAAATCTTCCATATTTTGTTTCCTAGAAGAGATAAATTGACAAAAGTTGTAAGCTAGGGATAACAAGTCACGAGGATTTTAAAAATGATTAAAAAAAATCTAGGTCTACTAGATTTTGCGTCACAATAATCAACTTTTGTTTTTCTTATGGCAGCCATATTGGATTTTGACATTTTTAATATCTTCGAAAAAAATGCTATTCAATGATGTATAGCATGTTTATGTTCAAGATAGTAAAAACATGAAAAATAGAGAAAGTAAGATTTTAACATAGTAGGCCATGGAACTGTGGATATCTTAAGTGTATACTGATAAAAAAACAAAAAATAACAAGTCTCCAAGTACTGTTAAAATATCTTTAACATTTTATTTATTAGTATTCATTAAATAAAGGTGGTTAGGTAGCTGAATCATTAATGTAACAACTGCTCAAATAAGCCACCGTTCATTCGTATGCACAATCTACATCGTGTTAGTACTGCCTCACAAGATTGTCTAACCATGTTCGGTGTCATTCCATTCACTGCTTCTTCAACTGCTTGACGTAATTCTTCCACATTTCATAAGATCTCGAATACACCTTGTTTTTCAGATAGCCCCATACAAAAAAATCAAGAGGTTTGAGGTCTGGGGACCTAGCAGGCCACCCTATTGGTCCTCGGTTACCAATCCAGTTATTGTAATATTGATTATTTAAATAATTTGTAACCAACAAGGAATTGTGTGGAGGTCTTGCTGAAAATACATATTTTGCAACGTGGCAAGTGGAAGTTCTTCAATTCGTTCAGCAACATGCGTGCGCAAAAGTTCTAAATACCTTTCAGAATTTAAATTCTCATTGAAAAAGAATGGACCGATAACATGGGTATCAATAACGCCGATCCAGACATTAAATCCCCATCTGATTTGCTGTCTAATGCCACGAACTAGGTGTGGATTTTCATCGGACCAAAAGATAGTATTTTTACGATTAAACATTCCAGAGTTAGTAAATCGACTCTCATCAGACCAAAAAAGTTTGAATTTTCATTATATTTTTCGATGAACCAATGACAGAATTGTGCTCTCCGTATTTCGTCACAATTTTGAAGCCCTTGACTGGCTCTTTCACGATAAGGTCTGAATTTGGCACGCTTTAAAATGGTACCAGCTGTTGACCTAGCGACGCCAAGTGTATTTTCAATTACCCGTAAAGACGTACGGGGATTTTCAACTACTGCTTGAAGAACAATATTTTCATTATTTTCATTGTTTTGCCTTTTTTTGGGTTTGAAAAAACTTCCATGCATTATCAAATTATCACGCACTCGGCGAAAAATGCTTTTTTTCTGACTGTCGCCTTTCAGGGTATCTATCGAAATACATTTCTGCAGCCAATTCATCATTTCTTCCACACAAAATAAAACACTCCAGCATTTGATATTTGTCACTATTTGTAAAACGATCCATCTTAGGTTTGCACAGTACAGATACTTATAACAATACAATGAGCTCAACAATAAGATTACTGACAGTTCAGAATAAACTTCACAGCTTTTAGAGTTGTTTAATACAAATGTCACATTTATTATCACGGCATACTATGTTAAAATCTTACTTTCTCTATTTTTCATGTTTTTACTATCTTGAACATAAACATGTTATACATCATTGAATATCTTTTTTTTTTGAAGATATTAAAAATGTCAAAATCCAATATGGCTGCCATAAGAAAAACAAAAGTTGATTATTGTCACGCAAAATCTAGTAGACCTAGATTTTTTTTAATCATTTTTAAAATCCTCATGACTTGTTATCCCTAGTTTACAACTTTTGTAAATTTATCTCTTCTAGGAAACAAAATATGGAAGATTTTCAAAAACGCATTTTTTTCTTTTTCACCCTGTATCTGCCCAATGAAACAAAAATTTCAAAATCTGATGTCGGATTATTCATGGACAAATGAATACGCAACTTTTCTCCCATTTAACCGACGTTGTATCTCCAACGGTTTCCAATATCCCCATGTACTGCATTTTAAACTGGACAGGGTGTATAGTTTTAATTATCTTAACGTAGTAACATTTATGGTTACGTATGCAGATAAAAAAGAAAAAACGAATTTAAGGTATTAAATGTACTTAATCCATGTATATTCCCTACTTTGGTATTTATGTTTATTAATATATATTTTTAAATTAACATAACAAAGATCAATTATTACATATTTACTTCCATACTACATATTGTTAGCAGCAGCGTCCAATAGTAATGAAAGAATAAGACTTTAAGTATAGAAGTATTTTATTAACTTAAATCACTAAATATAAAAATAACGGATAGGTATGTTAGACATTAAATATAAGGCTAAAAATAAAATATAAAAAAAAATATTCTTCTGGCTTTGATTTCTGAAAATTCTTTAGTAATTTTATCGATATCTAAACTTTCACTTATCACATGTTCTACAGCAATGGTTGTAGTTTTTAATGATTTTTAATTTTGAAAATGATCGCTATGCAGTAGCTGCTTATATTGTCAAAGTAAGTAATATTTGCAAAGTAATTACTGTATTCGGAAAAGTGCACAAATTATTTTCTAATATATGTTCCAAAATTTGTGTGACATTCATATTTGGTTTTATAATACTTCTTAAAGCTTTAACCTCATCCATCATATAGTTCGCGTCTATATTTTTTCATTTCTAGCTGTATCTGTCAATTTAGTTAGCCGATTCTAGCAAAATGAAAGTAATTCTTCGCCATCTATGTTTTTTTAAATTGTTAATATTATATAAAAAATTAAAATTATATTAATCGCTTCTAATAATTTAAATCTGTCGTTCAGCAGTTTATTGTTGTATCTAATATAGCCAAAGAAAAATTAATTTTAAAATTTAATTCTTGATCATTAATACTTTCGTCAGAATGTTCAAATTGAAATTGCGCTTTTGTTTTTCTATGTCGTATACCTAAAATACTAGGAAAGGTAGTGTCAGTTTCAACTATTTCAGCAATTTTTGTTGATTCATTAATACAATTAGTAAAGCCAGTATCTGAACGTCTATCTTTTAATCAGTTAAATTTTTTAATTGATCAATGCATGTTTTTAAATTCAATTCTGGGTTTTGCAACATTTTGCTTACTACATTCACGTCACTTAATATATCATAACAAATTACAATGGAGCATACCAACCACATACAAACTATTTTAGTTTCGTGGCCAAACACTGTGCTTGGTGTCGAGATTTTCTGTCTTTGTATTTGTCATTAGCTAATTCTACTAAACTATTAAAAATTTCACCAATTTCATATCGAATTGGTTTGATTGCATCAATGCGACTCTCCCACCTTGTTGCTGACAGTGGTTTCACAACTAACCTCTTCTAACCTCGTTCTTTTTTAATAAGTCCCATCTTTGTGTTGACAAAGAAAAAAATATATATATTTCGGTGGTGGTATTAATAAAATCAACCGCTTCATAATTAATTTTGGCAGCATCATTAACGACTATATAAGTTAAGGCTGTGTGATTCTTAGGTTATGCGTATGTGTAAGTAATCTTAATTAGGTACTGTTTAGTTTTTTTATCAGGTACTCGAAACACCAGCTAAAATTTCCCGATTAACGACGTTCTCAATCGATGATTAGCCCTAACCAGTGTTGGAATAAGAATTGTAATAATTTATACAGGGTGATAAATATTTGACGTGTTATTTGCCAAAAAAAACAAACCTAATTATTTCAAGTTGAATACCTATATTTTTATTGAAATCTTGTATACACTTTGAAATTTCCTTTAAAATCAACTAACATAATTTGTGTTTTAATAAATTAAGAAACACACTCAACATATGAAAGTATCTTTATTGAATATACAGAGATCAAATAACATTGGTCCTTCCGCTGTATTGAAATAGTGTGTATGCCACACATACCATATGAATAAAAGGCTGGGTGGCTGCACACCAATTATACAAAATGTTTGACAAACAATTTATTTGAAGCCATTATGCACAAAAATTGAACAAACTATTAGGTTGTTCTATACAAATTAAATAAAACATGTAAAATTAAATTATATATTCATTTGGCATTTATAAGTAATGTCAAATAAATTTATTAACACATTATTAATTAAAGAAAATCTGAAAAAGAGAGAGAGGTACAGAATGGGATCCCATAAAATTAATATAGTATGCTAAGCAGATGACGCAGTATTGGTAGCTAGTAACGAAGATGACCTGCAAAGACAACTCCACTCATTTAATATTAGGGCACAAGAATACAACATGCAGATTTCAGTGGAAAAAACTAAGTGCATGGTAATTAGCATAGAACAGGTGATGACATTCAACTACCTGGGAGTTGAAATCACCAGTGAGAGAAACTTGAAGACAGAAGCAACAAAGCAAGCGACTAAAGCGATGAAAGTGAGTAACTGTTTGAGACAAACCATATGGAGAAACGAATTTATGAGTACACAAGGCAGACTGAAAGTATAAAAAACAACAGTGAGACCAATTTTAACATACGCAGTAGAGACAAAGGCAGACACAAAGGGAACAAAACAGAAAATAAACAACGTGGAAATGAAAGTATTAAGATCGATAACAGGAGTGACACCAAGAGATAGACAAACAAACAGTAGCATACGAGAGCAATGTAACATACAAGACGTCAACAAATGGGTGAAAACGAGAAAGAAAAAATGGAACGAACACGTAGATAGGATACGACAAGACCAACTAGCAAACATCTCTAAAAACAATAAGCCATACAGCAGAAGACCAGTAGGAAGACCAAAAAAGAGATGGCAAGACAATATACAATCAACAACAATCGGAACCGAATTAGAGGTAGACAAACAGGAGAAATCCTAGTCGTACGAAGAAGAAGAAGAGATTATTAATTAAGAATTTACCAGAAATGTGTTTAAAATGTTTGTCAAAACATATTGTTTGATCGGTGTGCATCTTTATCGAACATTCCCATGCAATTTAATGGACGCTGACGTACTTCAAACATTTTGGTTGACAACTTGTTTTGTATAAAGGGTGTGAACGCAGCCTTAGTCATCATTCGGTATAACAAAAGAATATACGTCAAAAAATATAATACAGAATAAAATATTCTACAAATACCTATAATTGATAAAATGTTTACACAATTTGTTTGGTTGTACCTATTTATATTTATTATAATAATTAATAATAATACGCAGGAATTATGATTCGGAAAAAAGATTACACAGAGTCAGATGGGTAGGTAGGTATATATTTTATGCTGGTAATAATTAAGATATAGCTTTTTTATTATATCACTTTTTTACTAGAAATGTTAAACAATATTTAGTCATAATTAAGTAAATAAATTAAAATCCCCCCGGTGTAATCCTTAATTATATGTGTTTGATAAATGATTTAATAAACGGTTATTTTTAACAATACTCTTATCAAGTTTTGAGAGTTTGATATATATTGCCGCATGTTTTCTTCTCAGACGCACATAAGTAAGCAATATGCTATACTTAGATTAGATACTTAACATATTTAACATCTGATAAGGATTATTTTATACATACTTTGTTCTTGCGTCAATATTTAACTTTGCTTGGTAAATAGACCGCATCAAAGAGGTATAAATATTGTTGTTGAAAATTTTCAGCTTAAACGTATGAGTCAGTGATCTAATTAAATATAAATTGTTGACTCTTTACTTGTAATATTGCATATAAAGCAGGTTATTAATGGATGAAGATACATGATAAGTAATTACCCACTATTTCTGCTTATATATTTCACAAAAGATAAACATCAAATTGTATTAATTTTATAATTACATACGTAACTAATTTACGGGGATTTTACTTGTTGAAACTCCATGTTAGAATAAATAACGATGAAGGAGCCAAAGTTACAATAATATACCTACAATACAATAATGTACAATAAAATAAAAGTTATTTAAAATTATTTTTACGTTATTATTTATTCTCCGTTCATTTTCATAGTTCTCAAGTCGCTCGAAACTGAGCAGATCGAATTAGTGTTTGAAATTTCTATTTGTGTTTCACACTGAAATCGGACTCAATAGGCAATTACGTGTAGAGGAAACACTGGAATCGGACTCAATAGGCAATTACGTATATCAGTCCACCCGAAAACAATTTTTGTTGATCTGGGTATCTAACCTATTCTAATTACAATAATATCTCACAGTCACAGTTTACTATTATAATTACATCATTAATAAAATCATAGGGTACCTAATGCCTTCTCGCCAAAAAACCATACACATGTAATGTAAATAAAAATCACTTACCTTGGATAACCCACTAATCTGAATTATAGTTATATCTGGCTATAAGATATCTTAATATTTACGTACCTATATCGGTGAGAGTCCAAGATATTATTTTATAATTTAGGTTACCTACCTACTTAGCACATTAGTCCTTGAGTTTGTCGTGATTGTCGTAGGTTTACGCATATGAGTAACTAAATAAGAGGATTCTTTTCTCTGTCTTTCATGGGAAGCACGACTCAACTAGCGCCATCTAACGTTCCATATGTAAACAAATAGCAACTACATTGCCCTATGCGTTTTTGGTTTGAGACAAATATAACTCAAAAACTGTACAATAGATGTCACTCCCAAACAATCTTCAATACCCAGCAGTTGGCGGTAAATTTAAATATGCCACAATTTTTATAGTACAACATATATATATGGGATAAAATTCATAATCATTGACTACAAATTTTCGTAAAAAAATACAAGTTCTAATATAAAAATTGACCTGATTTTTTACAAAATTTCGTAGTCAATAAATAATGAATTTTATTTCATATAAGTTACACAATAATGGTATTAGAGATAGAATTTTTTAATATATCCATTTAGCTATAATTGGTTTCACATTTTAAGCAATGACTAAAAATTGTAAGAAGCAGTAGTTGTTTTTTAAATGCTTTATTCTGTTGTAAATAGGAAAATATAATCACTAGTAATTAATATTGATTAATATGACAAACATACTTACCTTTATCTGTCTTTATGAAAAATATTATTGTTAGATACATTTGTTTCGAACTATATTGGTTCTCGTCAGTACGATGTACTACTGATTATTATTTTCAGTGAAAGTTTAAGTAAGTACTCATAGTAACAGTATGAGTTAGAAAAATCAGTAGAATCGTAGACATATGTATCTACCATTGCTTAAAAAAACTATTTATATCCATTAAAAAATCAAAAACAATGTACGCAATTTCTTCAGTAAATAATCACCGAAATAAACATATATTTGGCACAAAACCGGTATAAAAGCGAATGGAATCGATAAATATGCCAAGTAATGCATATTCTGTCATTACTTTAAAATAAAATTTAACATTCTTTAAACAAATTAACAAAATATAAACTCTAAAAACAATTAACAACGGTTGCATATACTTAAATAATTGTTTTCAATCTTTAATCAAACTTTAGATTGACAAAGGATTTTCATTTTTCTTTGAATTGCCTTTCTGCGAGTGTGACTTTTAAAATTACTATTGATATCGTCAAAATGTTTTCTTATTATTAATAATGAAGAGGTATCTAATAATTGACTTTTAATCTGATGAAAATGTTCTGAACATGAAAACCATGAAAAATCTATTTGACTTAATACGGATAACAATTTTGTTCGTAATGAACTGATATGACCAAATGAGTTTAAGAAATTTATTGTTGCATCATGTATGTTAATAACATAAATTACCAAATTTCGAGTAACGTAGTTCAGACGACGGGAATCATCAAATTCCTTAAACATGGTTAAAATATGTTGTGGTTCTAAATTTTCTGTTAGTAAACACTTTTTACAATAAATACATTCTGATAATCTAATTTTTTTTATTAAAAATCCACAAACATATGCAACGGCTTGAGTATCAAATTTTTCATCGGAAATGTCTGATTCTAAAACTACTGGAACAACAAAATTTTTAAATTCTTCATTTTCATTATTATTATTTATAGTACTACTACTCTCAGGATCGTTTACAAAAAACTTCTGAAGGTTTTCCAAAAGGGTTGCCCCGTCTTCTTCACAATTTGAACCTCTATTTTGGTTACTTACTAAATTATTAACAATACATGTTTTTAAGGCTGAAATAAACTGCGAAGGAGTTGGGTTATCATTGAATCCACCGCACTGCCGAACAGAACTAAATAAATTTTCTACAGGGTCTTGATTTAAATATCTCGTTCTTAAATAGGTGAAGCCATGTTTCTCTGAACATTCTTTCCAAATTTTCTGAATACCCTTTATCGTAAAAATCCAACCAGATTTTACAGGAAGAATGTTTTTAATTTTATTATTTTCAACTGATTCAAATTGCCAAGAATTAATTTTCTCTAACATGCTACTCCAAAATTTCATATGTCCTGAGTTTTTAGTGACGCAAGATTTTAAAGAACTATTTTTATTTAATTGAATTAACCGAGAATTTAAACTATCAAAAAGATTGTTGATATCATTAGCAAATTCTGCTGTATGAATAGCCTCAGCAGGTATACCGGTACTGGGATTACTAACCATTGACTCAATCTCATGAGCTACAGAGGCACTTAATGTTTGTGCTGCAATTTTAACTTTCATTTTAATGTTACTACGACTGAGATCAAAATAATGGTCATGTAACTTTCGTAAACCTTGGAAACGTTTCGATTTATCTATTTCATAACATTGAACAATATGATTAAATTTAGCCGTCTTATTCTGTGAAAATTTTATATTATATTTATATAAAGCATTTCTGGTATTTTTTAATAAATGAGGAACATCAAAAATAGGAATAATTTCTTGACCATTAACATTAAAAGTAGATTTATTTTGCGAGTCTAAAAGTAACTGTCTGATGGCTGATCTATTAGTGGAACCCTGATCACAAACTGTGCAAATTACTGTTAATCCACAAGATTGTAAAGCTGAAATTATTTCAGGCAATAACACTTTTAAATCATGTGTTTTTACCACATCTTTAGTAAAATAGTATGCAATAGGTTGCTTCCAATGTTTACTAATACCTTGCACCAAAAACACCAAAGCGTGATTTGCTACTTCATTTTGTCTACCCAGAGATCCAAGATCTACATATCCGATTACTTGATCTTTAGAAATATTATAATTTAAACCAGCAGACAAAGCTATTTCATCAAATACTAAACAACAAACCCGGTCCCTTGGATACATTTTCTTTACACGTTCTGATAATTTGGATAAAAATTTTTTATTGATTCCTACTTCTAAAGGTATTTGGCCTAAATATTTTCTAATGGAAGATTTAGAAGGTAGTATGAAAAATTTCTGTAAAAATCGATAGCACCTTGGACCCCGTTTATAAATGGCTAAAGCAAGTGCTTTATTTTCTGAGTTATATATAGGACGTCTCTTTTTACAGTTGTTAATTTGTGATTCAATAAATTTTACTCCGATAGGATCGATACGTTGAGATAAATTTGTGAATAAATTGGAATAAGCGATATTACGAACATTGAACAAATTATTTCTACACTTTAATAATTTTGTTTTTAATTTTAAAATCTGATTTTTTTGTTTACGGTCTAAATAATAAAACTTTTTAAGATCTTTTGAAAGGTGAGACCCTCTTTTTACATTGAGAGATTGCAAAAGTGTTTGTTGCTGTCTTGTATTCGACTTAAAAGTAGAGTTTTGACAAAATGAAGTATTAGGTGAAGTACTTACACAACCAGTATTTGATTCTGCTTCATCCGGCATGGTGTCGTCAACAATAACAGTACTAGTACTCGCAGTGGTATTTACAGATGGCAATTTGGAATAAGTGTATTTTGGCTTTTTAAATGGTGGTTCTGAAAAATCATCTGAAACTGATGTTTGGCATTTATTAATTTCAGCATTCTTTAATGTTTCACTAACAAACTGTTTAACTGACTCTACAGTATTTTTCAAGCAAATGTTACCATTAAGAGAATTAACGGATGTTGAGCTAATGTTTGATTCACAAAATATTGTTGGCACTGCATTTTTGTTGAGACTATTCTTCTTAGTATTTTTAAAACATTTTAATTCAAAGTGGTCTTCGCAAAAGAAACTATTTTTGCTCGGGAGGTTAAAATCAGCTTTACAAAATTTGCGAACTGATTCTATCCAAATCATTTCCCTGTTTGCAGTAACTTGAAAAAAGTGTTTATTTCTGTAAGAAGTATCTGTAATATATAAATAATATACATTCTTGCAATTTGGTGCGCAACAGTGATGTGTATTCCTCCCAGTCATTTTATATGGAAAAGTAAAACAAGCAAAAACAGTAAGACAATTCAAATCACTGATTCTATAATTATAATTAACTTTTCGCGTTACATTAAATTTTAGTCTAAACCAGAAAACAATTATTGGAAAGCACTAGCGCGATAACTTACCTATTTCGTCACATTGCAACTAAAATAAATAATAAAATAATAATAAATTCTAACCTGAAACCTTATTTTAAACGTTAGTGAACTCTATAGGTTCTTTTACTAACATTGCTTTTCTCTTAAGTTATGTGTTACAGTTTTCGATATATAATTTTCGCGATCAATAGCAGTGTTATACATATGCTTCATGAGATGGCGCCACTTATACGCGATTCTTGTCTTCCTATCCTTTTGACGCGTCTTATTTGTTTAGTCATATGGGTTTACGTTTATACTTGTTTTCAAGAATGATATTTATTTCAGCCGTATGATGTCGCATAAGAGCAAAAATTACAGAAATGTTTATTATCTCGAATCAAACCAATCCATTATTGTCTAATCTAATAGTTAGCGACAAGAGGGCGCATATATATTTTGCAGTTTGCAATTAGACATTCTCAAAACAAGGCAACCAGGTTAGAATTTAGAATGGAAATTATATAAATTTTATATATTTCAATCTAAGCGTTTTTAATTTAGAGTACGTAAACAATGATTATGCTGAAATTCCATATAGGCGGTTTAAAGGTAGAGTTCTTTCTTTTCGCTAAGTGACGTTTGCATATTTCAGATACAAAAAATGATTGTGTATTGAAAATATCTTCCAATCATGGAAAAACTATATTTGAAATTATTTTTGAAGACCATCAATTATAAATAGAATGTTCATAGTTTTTAAGTTAAGAATTGTCTGTTCTCTATAATTTGTGCTGGGTGTTTTTACATTACTTTACAATTATACGTTTACTTAAAATTAAACATAATAATTAATATGAATTGAAGTGCTTTTAATTAGTATATTTGTATTTAACATGGTTTTATTATTTCATGCAATAACGAAAAGGTTCATGGTATTTCTTTAATTTGCATTTTATACAAATGATACTAAATATTTTATAGGTAAAATATTAATTGGTTCTTAATTAATAATAACATGTACTTAAAACATCATTGTATATATTAAATTTACATTTTGTCATTTATTATGTATTAAATACATTAAAATTACAATAAGTAGACATCATTAATATAAAGTAAATAATCATATATTATTAGTTATTACATATTAAGAACATACTTTCTTTCATTATATTTCCCATATTTATTGCTTATGTCTTTTCTTCCTTCTCCTTATTATATTTTTCTAATTCTCTTAAGAATTGTGCTTTAGGCTTCATAACATTGGGTCTATCACCACGACATTTAGGGCAATACCATTTACCTTTTGGTTTAGTTGTTAAATTGACACATGAGAAATGGAACCATTCAATAGGACATAAATCATTATCACACATTATCATTTCACCGAAAGATATTTGATCACATAAACAATATGTTGGTTCATCAGGATCAATGGCTGCTTCCTCCTCCCGTGGTGGAGATTCTTCACGTTGAGCAGTTTGGTTGGACTGCCTAGATTTTCTCTTCTTTTTCTTACCTGTCCCTGCTAAAATACTTTTATTATATGAATAATACTTTTGAATGGACATAATATACCTATACCTGAAGTAGTTTTCTTCTGTATGCTTGTGTTATTAGAAACTTGACTCCTTAATACATGATCAGCTGAATTATCATTGTGATTTGATTCAAGCCCAGAAAAGGTATCCTGTCTAGTTCTTCTAGCTCTTTTAGTGGGTCTTTCATTGTTAGGTAAGGCTGTGCTAGTGGAAGTATTATTTACTGGTGGTTGTTGTTCTTTATTGTCAGCTGGTGTAGTTTCATCTTTTCCAAAGTCTAAGTTTTTGAAATCTTGGTCAAGTAGCCTCGTTTTCATCTCAATCTTGTCATGTATGTTTTGTAAAATACTCATCTTCTCATCACCTAGTTCTTGAGCTGCGATGAGAGCCTGTTGCATTCTCAAAGCTGCACGGGCTTTCTTTCCTGAATGTTCATTGCCAGTGTTTTTCCATATTTGCGTCTGATTTTCAAGTTCCCTAACCCGAGCTGAAATAAATACGGTTCTGGATTATTGTAATCGCAGTAAATGTTAATATTACCTAAATAATAGACATCCAATTCTCTCATTCTAGAAATTAGACGCTGTAATTCATCTGGCAAGTTTTCAACGCAATCTAAGTAATTTTCGACATACGTTGCTGAATACAAAGCCTCAACAGATACTTGATTCAGCATTTTCTAGTATAGTTTAATTGAATTTCCACGATATTAAAATGTAGCTCCTACATCTTTCAAATTAGAACAGCCATAATGTTTACATGACAAGTATTTGCCGCTAGGAAGCGCTGATTTACATTGCGATAAAGGTGATGATGTAAATAAATAATTTAGTAGGTAATTTTGTAGTTTTCATAGATATTTTTGACTTAAGAATAATGTAATTAACTATTTCCGTTATCTTTATTACAAGTGAGCTTTGATATCTCTTTTTATTATTATTCCAATATGATATGTCTATTTTTATTTGATGCTGTGTTTGATGTATGTCCGTGGCCATTTTACTTAAGTTACACTACTTTCTCATACGTGTCTCTGGCGTGCTTATTTCAACTAAATTTCAATTAAAACTTACCTATTTCCTATTTATAACATATTTTTTAAGTAGGTATAAGTTGATAGATAAAGATTTATTCGATTCATTTTATGAAAGATCTCCGACTAAGAAAAAAAATTGTTACAATGTTTTTTTCCTTTTTAACGATTTTCACTAACCACAGTAGATTCTAAAAGATTGTCTTTTTCAAATGTTTTGAGAAATGTCGATAAATATTACACTCGATATTACCAACTTTTATTGATATTTAAAAATTTAAAACATGGATTCTTTGAAGACAAATCATAATAATTCTATTTTATAATAATTTTGAAATACTATAGATGAATATATGGTGGAAACGCGTTACATTCAATTGTACGTCATACTACTATATAGATCCAAGACGACTCGTCTTGTTTATGTTGCCAGATCTATTTTTATACCTGTCACTGACATTTGGTATAACCAAAGTAAAAAATTATTCACAATACTACACCCATAGAAATAATATACAATAAACAGGCAATAGGGTACAAAGAAGAAAATCAGAACGCAAGACCTAAAACCTACAACCTGGACAGCTTAAAAGATGGATCGACTAGTTTCCTGTATAAAATAAGGCTAGCTAAACAAATTGAAGACATAACGGGTACAGCTGAAGAAATGTATGAAGAACTTAAAGATAGACTGCATAAGTCAGCAAAGGAAGCGGTAGGAGTGGGGATAAGAAGACCGACAAAAGATTTCTGGTGGCCGAACGAACTATCCGAAGTCGTAGAAGAAAAGAAAAAGTTATACCTCAGGTATCTAACCACGAAAGATGAGGAAGACAGGAAACAATATAACAGATATACCGTAGTCGACATATTTTAATTTCTGATACGAAAGTAGAAAGAGGAAAAGAGCGCGACGAAATAAACTAAAGATAAATATAAACGAGGCTGCCAAGACAGTACACTCGACAAACCCCGACACTGCGTTGCTCTCCCACCACTGTTAGCAAGCAGGCGTCGCTGCATTCTATAAGGTCATCTTATGCATGGTATAGAAGTATAAACCGAAATTAAAATTTGACGACTGCGGTAGATACTTTGTCAAGAAAGAAATAAAAAAGGTAAAAAATTGGGCATGGGATAATAAATGCGCACAAATAAACTCGGTGATAGGAGGATCTAGGTCCAGAGAAGCGTGGAAAACAATAAACAGTCTTAGACAAAACTCAAATGTAGCAATAGATACTGAAACGCGGAAGACTAACTATAGTGATCTACAGATAGAAAAACGAATTGAGTACCTGGACACAAAATTATATGCAGAGGAAACAGATGCAGACGAACTGGAGCAAATTACGGTGGAAGAAGTGAGGAAAGCTCTACAAAAATGAAAAACAATAAAGCACCGGGGCCAGGTGATCTGTCTATCGAGTTAATAAAACATGCCACAACAAAAACATTAGAAATAATCTGCAATATATTTAATAAGTGCCTAAAAGGAGAAAACACGAAATGACTGGAAAATATCCCATATATACTCGATCTACAAAAAAGGATGTAGAAAAGATCGCTAGAATTATAGAGGAATAAGCGTTACGTTATCAGTGGGAAGTCTATACGGAAGAATTCTCAAAGGTAGAATAGAGAGAGAAACGAGAGAGATAGAAGAACAAAGCGGCTTTAGATCGGGAAGGTCATGTATAGATAATTTATTTACGATAAGACACCTCGCAGAGAAAAAATGTTACGTTTATAGATCTGAAGAAAGCACTTGATTCCGTTCCGCTTCAAAAGCTATGGGCTACTATGGAACAAGCGGGCATAAATAAAAAATACATAAACGCAGTGAAAGCCCTGTACAAAGACAGTCAAGCCGTCGTAAAAGTGGGAGCCCAAGTCTCATCGCCATTCACACCATCAAAGAGAGTAAAGCAAGGATGCTGTCTGTCCCCCACCCTTTTTAAAATTTACGTGGACGCGGCCTTAAAACATTGGCCAATAAATTTAGTCCCATGGGAACATGGCAAAATGACAGCCCGATACATACGGTACTATTTGCAGATGACCAAATCGTATTAGCGGAGGATCAACAGGATATGACATACATGTTGAACAAGTTCATAGAAGTAAATAGTAAGCCAGTATGAATACCTGGGGGTCACAATAGACGAGGACGGAAGAGACGACAAGGACATAATGAAGAAAACAGGCAGAGCAAAGAATATGACGAAAGCATTACATCCTACTCTGTGGAAAAAGAACCTGACAAAAAAGACAAAAACGAACATCTTTAAAGCAATCATTGAACCAGTTATGACATACGGGTCAGAGATATGGGTGATAGACAAAAGAATGAATCAAAGGTTGTTTCGGCGGAAATGACATATTGGAGAAGATGCTGCGGAATAACTTTATACGACCATGTCAGAAATGAGAACATCAGTTATAGAACGGGGGTGAAGGAGACTATTATAGATGCTATAAATGGGAGGCAGCTGAGGTGGTATGAACATCTGCGTCGAATGAAGGAAGAAAGATTACCAAGAAGAGTATGGAATTGGAATTCACCTCAAAGGAATAAACAGGGCAGACCAAGAAGGAGATGTATGGAAAATATAAAAGAAGAAATGAGGACTAGAAGTCTACGGGAGGAAGAGTGGAACGATAGAGATAAATGGCGCTTAGGATGCGAGAAGCGGAAATAACTGCAAAAACTCGCTATATACAGTAGAGTCTCGATATAGTGAACTAATTAATGCATGGCTTTATCACTCCACCGAGGTTGTTCACTATTTGGAGTGCAGTTAAGAACGCTCAATAGGAATACTTACAAGGTGTTTATTACTTTATTAACTTAACACTTCATATTTTAATGCTTAAACCTTATAATAAAATAAAAAAATGAATAGCAGTAATAGTGCTTAATAACTATGTAATACAGTAGAAAAAAAAATACATATGCAAAATTAAGTTAGTCAGTGGATTGAAAGAAATCTGTTACTTTTGTTTGCTTTGTTGGCTTATTGTACATTTTTTGAACCAACTTAGTTCTCAAATGTTGAAGGGCAATTACACGAGAATATTCTATTTCATTTGGGTTTTCTTCAGCCCACTGAAAAACCGTATTCAAAGATTTCAGTGCTTCATCAGTGGAAATCAACTTGTCAGTCACAGTTTCATCGTCATCACCAACGCTGTCTTCATTTTCAATTTCAGTTGTGACTTCATCTTTCTCATTTTCTAACTGACGGTCCTCATTCCAAACTTGAACATCATGTCGATCATAAACCTGTAAATTAATTTTAAGAACCTATGCAAGTAGATATGCATTTAATTTTTTTACTTCAGAGTTTATGAGGTTTAAGATATTCATAACTTCAGACTGTGCATATTCTGGATCTTCATCATTCAATCGTAACTTTAAAACACTTAACGGAATGTTTTCTTCTTCATCATCATAATCGTTTGTTTCTGGTAATATGTTATGCCAACATTTTCTAATTACTGTTGGGTTTAATTTTTCCCAGGCCAAATTCAAGTTTATAAGAGCATCTCTTAGAGTTACGGCTTTTAACGCTGTTCCAATGTCATTTTTGGTAACCACGTCAGATAACAATTTTTTACGATAAAATAGTTTTACCAAACGTATCACATTTTGATCCATAGGTTGGATCAATGGGGTGACGTTCGGTGGCATATACATTACCGTAATGCATTCATCAATGTTATTAAGTTCTTCTACTGGTGGATGGCTTGGAGCATTGTCTAACAATAATAATGCTCTTATTGGCAAACCTTGACTTTCTAAAAACTCTTTTACCTAAAACTGCATGTGAAGACGCTGCATAAAAACATCTGCAAACTTACCTCAGGAATAAATTTGTTTTTAAACCAACGTTTAAAAATCTCTGCTGTTATCCACGCTGTTTTGGAATGGTCATAATTAACAGGACGATTGAAGTTTTTGAGTGTTCGAGGATTCTTAGCTTTTCCTATGACTAGCAACTTGACTTTGTGTTTTCCAGAGGCATTCGTACAAGCTAAGAATGTTACTCTTTGTTTTTCTGCTTTTCTTCCAGGAGCTGTTTTTTCTAACGACGAGACATAAGTTTTATCAGGTAAGAGTTTCCAGTATAAACCTGACTCATCCGCATTATATATTTGTTCTAAATTAAGTTGAAGTTCTGTTATTTTTTCGGATAATTTTTCTTTAAATGGAGCGATTAGTTCTGGCTGGGATGACAGTTTCTCCCCAGCAAGTTTTAAAAACCTTATGCCGTAGCTTTTTTTAAATTTCTGCAGCCAACCGTTGCTTGCATGAAAGGAACCTGTGTAAAACTTTGCATGAAGCACCTTTGCCTTCTCTTTAAGTATCTCTCCGGTTATAATCGTGTGTCGTTCTCTTTGTTTCAAGAACCACTTGTAAAGAGCTTTTTCCATTTTTTGATAAACCGATAGTTTTAACGTTTTTCTTTTTCCGGGCCCACTAAACGTACTATCAATCGTTTTCAAAATCATACGCCTTTTGTTTCTTATCGAAGTTATTGTCGATTTAGCAACTCCATATTTCCTGGATAATAGTACAGATGCAACACCCTGTTGCAATGATTCTAAGATTTCTGCCTTTTCTTCCAATGTTAGATGCTTCCTTTTAGCGTGAGACATTTGGAAAACATAAACACAATGTACACTTCACAGTACGTCTTCGTAATTGTTAACTTGTATTACAAAAATATTCACTGCAATACACCGAAACTCCCCGAGTAACTGCTAAATCTGAACTGCGGAATAAACGCATTACACATACGTACGCCTTTACGCTTTCCGGGGAAGTCCCTGTGTATGTGCTTGTGCAACTCACTCTAGCGAGGTACAATTTGTTCACTATTTCGAGGCCAATACTAATATTTCACTGTTCACTGCAGTGGATAATAGTTCACTATATGGTGTGTTCACTATATCGAGACTCTACTGTATATTTCTATTAACTTGAACCGTCCTTGAGAGAGTCCGAACTGAGCTGAGCTGGCTACACAATTTTACATTTTATTTTCAAATTTAACTTTAATTAAATATCTTAATGTGGATATAGGGGTTCCTGTTCATTATGGTGCCCAACTTTGGGGCAATTTAATTTACTAGTTCATTTTATTTTGAGTGGTTCCTTTACACGGCGAGGATTTATTTAAAAGAAGCGACGTCTAATATAGGCAAAAAATTATACCTATAGTACAAGTAAATTATTTAAAATTGCTAAATAAGTAGTAAAATGTATAATTTGCTTTATGTTCCATGTTTCTCTGATTTAACCCACATTTCTCATAAATTTTAACATGAGATAATTTTAAAAATAATTAGATTTTCAATAAAAGTGCTTCTGTATAGTTGAAATATCGGAAAAAAAATTAATTATCACGTAGCACACTGTTGGATTTTGGTAGAGAGTAATAATAATAATAAAAATTTTTTTCCCTCTTGATTTCATATTAATCTTTGTTTTAAGTATAGTTTAGAAATTCTTAATTTTAATGAATTGGTCATTGAAGAATTTACATCAAAAAAGGATAGACGAATTGATTTTCAATACAAAACGTGTTTGTGAAATATAAAAACTATCATACATTTATCTATAAAAACAATTGTTTGGCGATGCCAAGTTATTCAGCAAGGTAAGTTACTAAATTTCTAATTTCATAATAAGTTTAAACTTTAATTTCTACGATTTGATAACCCAAATAAATTTTTTTGGGGCGCCCAAAAAATGTATGGCCTCTGGCGATTTGCCAACAACACTCTATTTTACTCTAAGGTTTTGCAACCCCAAAGTATTGAACCACGCGCCTCCACTGGTCAGAAACAGTTTCTATAATATGTATTGGCAATTGACTGAAAAACATCAACCAAGTCCCTCCTCCTCCTTTGTAACTAAATATTAGTAGTTATTTATAATAAGCAAATATTTATGTGCTAAATATCACAGGAAGTAATAATCGTTGAGATCGTTATAGTACTTACTTCATCCCCTAAGGCAGTGGCGGCTCTTTAATGAGAGCAAGTGAGCAATTGCACCCCCTGGAATTTTGAAACAAAACAAACCAAGCGGCGACTAACTGTGAAAGTATTTATTTATTACGTATTCATTGTTATTGAACAGGAACGTGGCGTGTACGGCACGCGAAACAACCTACATGCACCGATCGTAGTCATAGATATAATGACGACTAAGACCAACAGCGCACGGATGTAAAGACCCCTTCCACCGAGAGAAACATACCCATGTGCAAGCGCTACTGTTGCTGCGTTAAGCCATTAAACATTACATTGAAGGTGGGGAGAACTGTATTTTGTTCTAGTTCCATATCGTATAATACATAGCATGTGAGCAAGATTCCCGTCGGCTCAACGCTGTTGTAAGATGACTTTCGTGTCTGCGATGCAGAATAACACGTTTTCGCGGTTAACGTATGATGAAAAAATCGCAATAAAAATCTTAAACGGCCGATGCCTCAATTATGTTTAGGAAATAAACAATCTGTTAAAGGTAAAGACGTTATAAGAAAATTCAAAATGAATATTTATCAGAAAAATGACTGGATTTGTGGGTGTGAAATTAAAAATACTTTGTTTTGTTTTCCGTGTCTTTTGTTTGGTGGTGAACCGTCTTGGTCAAAGAACGGAATAAAATACTTAATTCATCTTAGTGCTAAAATTATGAAATATGAAAATTCCGAAGGGCATTTGAAAAATATATTTAGTCTAAGAATGTTAGGAAAGAATAACATTCAGAATGTTTTAGATCATCATATAGAAAAGCAGTTCAACAACACAATGAACAGGTAACAAAAAATAGGCATGTGTTAGATTTTGTGGCGCGTTTGAACTGGCACTTCGGGGTCATGATGAATGGCAAACGTCGAATACCAAGGGCATTTTTCGGGAATTGATAAATTTTACGGCAGAATTAGATAAATCGCTCAGAGATCACATCGAAGCAGCACCGGTTTTTAATTGAATTTATAAATGATTTCCCAAATTTTAATGAAAAAGTGATAGAACTGTTCTGCAAGTCAAAGACACGCAAAATGGACTTCGTTTATCGTCAGATGTAATCAAACTGTAGTGTTATATTTATTATTCCCTCAAAACAAACTGTACAATGAACAGTACCTGTCTGGAACAGTATGTCGGTGAACCTTATAAAGACTGGGTAAGCGTTCTTGTATTATACTTTAACTTTCTTATACGTAGTATAAGGAAGTATTGTGATGATGAAAATTTTCGACCTCGAGATTTTTGCAGATGTCCACGTTTTGAGGTCCCCTGATACCAAAAAAGTGGTTTTTAAAAAATGTCTCTCTCTCTCTCTCTGTGTGTGTGTGTGTGTCTGTCTGTCTGTGTGTGTGTGACCACGATAGCGATCAAACCGCTACAGATATCAATTTCAAATTTTGTATTTACGAATATAATCTTCCTCTTGAGAACTGATTAGATTTTGAGCAAAATCGGCAGACCGGAAGTAGTAGTTTACTTCAGTGAAAAATTCGAATCTTGCAAATATTTCGTCAATTACTAAGTTTAAACAAATTTATAAGGAATTCAAATGTACTCAAAATTAAATTTGAGAAAAATTGTATTAATAAAGTTTTTCGAAATTCCGACCAGAAGTAGGTCTTTTACTCTTATCGAAAATCAGTTTTTTGCGAATATCACGCAAGTCATGCTTTCTAGGCAGGTAAATTATCAGTATAAAAGTATTTAGAACGTATTTTTAAATATCTTTTGTATAAAAAAAATTTCAAACTTCGGACCGGAAGTAACACTTTTACTCTTACAGAATAACGATTTTTTGCAAATATGTCGTAAATTATGCATTCTATATATATTTATGAAGAGTACAAAAGTATTTAGAGTTGGATTTGGAATGTTTTTTGTATAAATGAAATTTCAAAATTCGGACCGGAAGTAACACTTTCATACGTATAAGAAAGTCGTGTGGTGGCCACACCTCATTTTTTAATTTTGAAATTATGCACTCCCTATGTGAACCACCCCGAGCCGCCACTGCCTTAAGGGATGATATCGAATGAGCGGTTATCCATTGTTTATATATATTTGTACGGTATAAAATAATTCAAGAAGATTCAATTTTTAACCTACATTTACAGCGTGATGAGTAGGGCGCGAACACGAGCGGTTGATGACTCATCGCCAATGGGCGCACTATTGAAATGTTGTATTTTTAAAGAGGTTTTAATTTTATTTAGGTATATAATTGGATAACAAGTGGCTAGTGATCTATAAAATAAAAAATACCTTATTATTCGTTCATTTTCTCTTCTGTAAGACTTGTTCTCTTTGAATTAAGTACGGTGTAGATAGAAAACGTTCTTTCTACATCGCAACTTGTTATAGGTGCGTACTGGAAATATTAGTTTAGGCAAATTTCCAATGTGTTCCTGAAGGAATAATAATTGATTTTTTAAATTTGGGATTTGAGTTAGTTCCTTGCATTCAGAAAGACTTCGAGCATCGTCATTTAAACATGTAACGAAATTATGTAAACTATCGAAATTCGCTGCTTAAAAACTATTTCTGTGTATGTTTTAGCAAAGCTAAGTGACGAAAGTGCGATATTTTGGTATTCTGAAACGATATTTTACAGACTTTGTAATAAATTTCGGAATCACTGACAATTCATTTTCATATTAGAAAAAGTAACATAAACAACGCTCTAGATCTAAATAAATGATAACTAAAAATGTACGCGTATGTTATTGAAACTAAACGAAATCCAGTGCACACTTACGTCTAGATAATTGGGAGAAGTCGATTCAATAAACCGGTATTTAACAGACTACCTATTACAACAATTAGGAAGTACGTAATTAACAGTCAAAACAATGAAAAACGAAATTAACTAAGTATGAATGAAAATTTTATTTCTCTTGCGAAATATAAGGTTAATATAATAAATTTTAAAAACCCCTCACGCTCCTATTTACATCGATGAAAAAAGGATTTTACTCATAAATTCCTTATTTTATGGGCATTTTTTGCTCTCATTCCCGGGCACTTCTCGGGCGTAAACAGATGTTGCAGTTCAGCATATGAATTAGTGCTATTCAGTAAGCGTGTGTTGTTTACATTATTTCTTTGCTCCGTTGTAACTTCGTCGTAGTTTAAACCGGTCATGTCCGCGCCCTAGTGATGAGTTTCGATCCCAAGTTCGTTCATTTTGAACACTGTGCACCGGGGGAAGTCCCGTCCTCCAAATAATCAATTTTTAGTTGCCATAGACTAAAAATTATCATAATCTTCATATTTTCATTATTAATTCATTATGGGCCTCTTATCAATAAGAATTTGAGGTTGTGAATAAACATTTTACAAATTTTTGCTTATGTACATCGGGGCTCCTGTAGCTCGGGGGCCCGTATCATTGATACGGCTGATACGGTGGCAGCTACGCCCCTGAGTGATATTGGAATTACCTTTTTTAATGTTTGTTTAATATTAAATTTACTAAGCAAATTTGTACACATGGGAGACAACGTCCTATTTGAAAAATACAAAATAAAAAGCGATTTCAAGTCATGCCTGTGTATGTTAACATGGACTGTATCATACATTATATATAGTAGGTAGGTACTTAATTTAAACGCTGTTTTGTCGGGCAATCCTGCTTCTCTGATGAAAAACATGACATTTTCATTTATTTAAATTGTGAAATATTCCGTAATGTCACGTTTTAAAACAAACGGTTATGAAAACATTAATTTTCACAAGATTCGTTTTACATGGTTTCCGCATAACCTGTAAATGAAAAGCTACAGAAATAATGAGGCGTGGCCACCACACGACTTTCTTGTACGTATGAGCGTTTCAAATTATACAAAATTGTTCTAAATTGTTTTAAATTTTATCTTCTTAGAAAAAAAAAAGCCAAATTTAAAAAAAATATATGTAAAAATTATACAAAACCCTCTTATAAGTACTTCTATTCCCTTAATAAATTTATATAGAATCCATACTTTGCAAGATATCGAAAGAAAGTGGTACTCGCTAAGAGTAAAAGTGTTACTTACAGTCCGAATTTTGAAATTTCATGTATATTAAAAATATTGCAAATCCAGCTCTAAATACTCTTGTATTCCTAACATGCCTGTCTAAAAAGCATGACTTGCAAAATACATATTAGCAAAAAACTGATTTTAGATAAGCGTAAAAGACCTACTTCTGGTAGAAATTTCGAAAAACTTTCGTATTATAATTCGTTTCAATATTAAATTTGACTACGTATGAATTATTTATGAATTTGTTTAAACTTTGTAGTTGTCGAAATATTGGCAAAATTCGATTTTTTCACTGAAGTAAACTACTACTTCCGGTCTGCCGATTTTACTGAAAAGCTAATCAAATCTCAAGAGGGAGATTATACTCGTAAATACAAAATTTGGAATTGATAGCTATTTCGGTTTGACCGCTTTCGTGGCCACACACACACATACCTACACATTTTTAAAAAAACACTTTTTCGGTATCAGGTGACTTCAAAACGTGGACGTCTGCAAAAATCTCGTGGTCGAAACTTTCATCATCACAATACTTCCTTATACTACGTATAAGAAAGTAAAAAGGGCGCGTTATGCTTTTAATTATGGACGGCACCGAGTTCGTTCCCAAATATACAGGTAACAATGGAATATAGACCGAATTCGTTCCCGGGTCATAGCCGTATTCGTTACCAAAGCTAAGTGGATTAAGGAATAAGGACGATAATGAGAATTTTATTACACGAAACGAAGTGTTATTTTGTAAAAATATTTACAAATACAAACATGTATTATTCAAATACAATACACACAATACAGATACAGCAGACCGATTTTCATGTGGCCGGTTAGAAGTACCGCCCTCGAGATACGCACGAAATTCATAGGCAGTGTTTTACATCGTTTTAAGCGAAAAAGACCCTTACTTGACGCATGTACAAATTCTCCCATCGGCCACATGAAAATCGGTCTGCTGTACCTATAAATAAAATTATAAACTATCCCTTCTACTAATTTTCCCCCAAAATCTGTCAAAGTTTACCTGCGGCAGGATAGTTTGCAATAACAATTAGTTTTACATTTTATGTTTCAAATTGAAGTACTAATTTCATTAGGCCATGAGTGTTTTGCAGTTTGAACAAAGTGAAAAAAATGTTGGTGTTGGATGGTTATAAATTTTCATTTCAAAAAGAGCTGACGAACGGTATGAAAAGATGGACTTGTACGTCGCGTTTTAAAACAACTTCGTGTAAAGCATTTGTCAAAACGGAAGGTGCTGACAACAGTGTAGTACAAATTTCGGCGGTACATAGTCATGATAAGATTTCAACTGAAATACTTAATAGATATATATTAAGTAACGGCCTGAAACGCAAAACAGTTACAGATCTGTGCGAACGTCCCATGAAACTTCTACATAAAGAATTGCAAAATAAGCACATTGAGACACTTCATGCTAATGACGTGAACTGTATTAGAAAGAATATATATAACTCGGTTAATATCTGATGGCACTCAGGATGCGCGAAGGGTGGCTAAAATATGTATCATGTGCGTTAAAAACATCGGTATCGAAAGCAATACACTCCGATAGACAAAGTGCAACTAAATTAAATACTGACTAATTTTTTCAAGTCTGTTTTTACCCCTTCATATGTAGCGAAATCTATGTCTATCTCTCACGTTTCATACTGCGTTCTCCGTTTTTGGCTTAAAATTGTGATCCACGCAAGTGCCATCAGGTCTTACTCGAGCTATATCAAGCTAGAAGATCAGTTTTACCAAAATTAGCAAAAAACATTTGCGATATACATACATTAACAGTTAAAGCAGCTGTCAAGCAAACAGTTATTTGTATCACTAGTCCAGAAAATGATATTTTGCGAGTGTGAGTGATATTGCGTAGCCGAGGCGAAGCAACACGAGCAGTCGCAAAACATTTTCTGGACGTGTAATTCAGAAAATTTTTCATGCCAACAAATTTAAATCATTATTAAAAAGTAAAAAATTACCTAAGTAAAAAATTAACCAAAGTAACTGGGGATTTAATTTTTGTGGTTAGTACCTGTCACTGATAACATTTTCATAGTCCACATCTAACCTAAAAAACAATCACAGTTCACATTTGTATAAAAGCGTTAACTGGAACTTACGTTGATATTACGATTACATCTACATGAATTATCTATTTATTAAATTGAAAAGTATTTAAAAAATATTTATGAATTGCTTGGTTTTAATTTCTCTTTTAGGTCAAAACCACGGTCAAAACTATCAAAACTTTGTTGACATTATTTTAGAAGATTAAGAATCAATGTCAATGCACCACCCCACTTCTAGTGAATTTTTAACAAATGTCACTTTTGTAAGTACTAGGCCGGGAATTTAATGTTCCCGGCGGATTTTGAATCCTGGAAAACCGTCGATAATGGCTGGCGGCATGAAATAGTTATTTACGAACCAAGTGCGGGAAGACTGTTTTCCCGCATGAGCGCACATTGTAAGCACGAGCGACCGCAGGAAGCGAGTGCTTTTAATTGCGCGAATGCGTGGAAGATGTCTTCACGCATGTGGTTTGTACAATATTTTTTGTACGAACATTAAATTAAAAAAATATTATTGATTAATGTCATTGGTATCATACCTAACCTAAGATTGATTAACTAATTAATTTAAGCATTTCATGTATGTAACTATTACTCAGCTTTCCCTAAAATTAAGTTATTATATTCTTACACATAGCAAACATGAGGTATTTATTCTTATATTTATAAATTTATAGTACCTACATTTATTGCGTTTTTTGGTTTAAATACAAACAATTCCGAACTGCCAATATGAATGTCGATGTGGTTCACATAGATGGCGCTTGAATCTTGCTTAAGATGTCGCTTAAAATGTCATCAAATAGATGGCGCCACAATTTTTTTGGAAGAATTTTTAATTATTACTCCTATTTCCCCAACTTTCAGTGAAGAATAGTGGAGGGAAGTAGTATTTTATAGACTAAATATTATTACTACCAAGTTAGATTTTTTTTTAAATGGCCCAAAGTGCCAGTGTTTTTTTCAATTTTTACAGTCGCCTCAACCGGGAAAACGTATTTCCCAGTCGAGCTACACATGCGCCAAATGTCACTTTACAGGCGGTGAGTACAAAAAGTTTTCATATGTGAACGATGACGCAAATCACATCATAATGTTTTCGTGTAAAACAAATTTACAGTTTATGTGCGAAAATATAACAACGTTATATGCAGATGGAACATTTGAATACTGTCCTAGATTCTTTCTGCAACTATTCACTATCCCTGGAATCAAGAATAACCATTATATACCACTAGCGTATTTTTTACTTCCAAATAAAAGATTTGAAACTTATCAATCCGCATTTCGCTATTTGGTGCAAGAATGCCAAAAACTTGGTTATAATGTTTTCCCTGAAATATTTACCGTAGATTTTGAAATAGCGATTCATAAAGCTAGTTCTACAGTTTTTCCTACAACTGACATTAAAGGGTGCCGTTTTCATTTAGGTCTCTTGGTAAGTAATTTTTGTATTTTTTAAAATAATTAATTTTAATAATTATATTTTCTAGTTATTGATAGGAATTTCGGAATAAAGGCTCAGAAGTATCAAATTTTTTAACCTACCTATTTGGTCTTCCCTTATTAAACCCCAAGGATGATGAAGAGTGTTTTATCGAAAATTTCATGTCGTTGCGACCAGACAACGTAAATGTAATAAAACTGTTGCACTATTTAGTTGATACATATATTGCTGAAGATGCTATTTTTCCACCGAAACTTTGGGCAGAAATGTCGTCTTCGACCGAAAAAACCACAAATGCGTGCAAATCTTTTCATGCTAAATACAATTCATGTTTCTACACACCACATCCAAATATTCATCAATTTATTACTGTATTAAAATATATTCAAATTGATTCGTATATAAAACAAAAAAGTAGCGGCGTTGCGAAACCAGTTTATGACCATTCATTAATAAAAAGAAAGGAGGTCGTAGATTCGAAAATTAAAGGACTTATGAATGGAAAAATTAATCGGTTTCAATTTGTGCAATCTATTTCACACAGATTTAAAATATAATAGATTACAATTTTATTATAAATGCCATACATTTAAAGAATGTGTAAACGACAATAATCACGTGATTGTAAGTTGTATTATGTTTGCTAGTTACATCTGTATTATGTGTATTCTATATGAATACATATATGTTTGATAGTTTGATTATTACAGTAATAAATTGATGAATATTTGAATGTGATATAATATTTTTAATAATTATAGTATGTATATTATGTATGTATATAGTATTTGAATACACATATGTTTGTCAATGTTTCCCATAGATACTTGTGTTTATTTCTAATGGAGTATTAAAATTCTCATTATCGTCCTTATTTTTTAATCCTCTTTGCTTTGGGACCGAATACGGTATGACCTGCGAACGAATTCGGTCTATACCACCTTGTTACCTGTAGATTTGGGAACGAACTCGGCTCTGCCCTTAATTATGGTGATTTCATTATTAAGAAAGTTTCATTTTCAAATTTAACGTCCAGATGCAATAACTTGAACCTTGCGACTCCTAACTATTAACTTACATAATAGAAACATGGACTTTTTAGAATTTATTAAATGTTCTTATTGCAAGACATTTTTAAAATAATTTTTTGTTAAACGTTGTTTATTTGATTTAAAATTTCTTTTTTCAACATAATAATAATAATTAGCCTGTATTCGCTGAAGTATTACTTATAATATAAATTAAAATATAGATCAAACTTACAAAATTCAGCATTCAATTATTTAAAGACATACATAAGTTATTTCTTCCTTTTATGTTGCCTGTTGCCTCTAATAAGGAACCAGCAAAAATCTCCCACTATAACACGATCCCACCTACCTTGATATCTCTTCTCCATTTCTGCAATCTCTGGATGGAAGCTTTCCCTGTTCGTCAGCTTTCATTCCCAAATTAGCAGGAAAGAAATTGTAAAGGAAACTTCCTATTTTGAAAGTACCATAAATAAAACTCAATTTCAGTTCAAATACACATTTGTTTATTTTCGGTGTACGCCGATATTTCGGGGCCGCGCTGCATCGAACATAAGATATACAGCATATATACATGTGAATCGCTCGAGGTGCTATGTGGCCCTATGTATACGCACATGCCAGACACTGCCGTCCGTACGTATACATAGGAGGTCTTGCATCGCCTTCGGTGTAGGTACAGTCGTGTAGCCCTGCCGACAGACAATAAACTCAGCCGCTGAGACTGTATACGCCCGAAGCCAGCCCGCATCAGTATGCTCACAATATTTGTATGTAAAAAATAAAAAATACTTTACAAAAATATAATAACACATAAAGATAAAGAGAAACATTCATATATAAAGCAAGAAACAATAATATAATATAAAATAAAAGATGTTAAGTTCTTAACAGAAATCCAAATGTGAATGCAAAAAATAAATTTTTGAGCTACATTCGGCAACCTAAATTTGTACGCTTTTTAGCCACGATGTCTTGAAAGTTTTCACTCTTTTGATTTCCCAGAAAATATTTGCAAACATTCTGTAAAGAAGTCTATGCTGCCAGTACTAAATCATTCATGGTAGGTTCAAAATTTTCATCTATGAAGAGCTTCCTAACTGTGGACCAACAAATATTTCTTCGCGAATTTTTGCATCAGATAGCTTTGGAAACTTATCCCTTAAGTATTTAAAACAGTTGCCTTCTTTTTCTATTGATTTAAAAAACTGTTTAATCAATCCTAATTTAATGTGTAGAAGGGCTAGAATCACCAAATTAGAATCAAATAACGGCTCAAATTTTATATTAAATTCTCTACGAACAATGCTGGTCCGGTGCTGTTATTCTTTTATTTGATAATAATGCAGAACTGCTCGGCTATCCCATAGAACACAAAAACAAAAATATTTGGTAAACCCTCCTTGCAGTCCAAGTAATAAGGAAATAGGGTTACCACAGATTTGCAAACATGATTTGAATATTGAATGAGATCTAATATATTTGACACACTGCCATATGTTTGTTTTGTGTTTCTAGAATGAGCCATTAACTTGTTTTCGACGAGTCGATAAACAATCGCCATTCTGCAGTGTTATGTTCAATACTCATTTCATACAAAAGTTGATTTACATCAGCACAGTAACAGAAGTTTCTTTCAACACTGTAAAATGAAATATATTTTTCGTGACGATTCTTCAATGCAGCGATTCTTGTAGTGGAATGTAAAAGATTCCATTCTGTTAATCGAGATCCCAAAATTTGTGATTTTTCTTTGGTTAAACCCAAATCCATTCAGATCTGATTGAGTAATGAGATCTGAATGATCACTTGAAAATGACACACCCAAAACATTGTTTAATTAACTTGCTCGTCCGTGGAATTTGCAGAAGAATTTCAATGCATTGGAGAGTTGGAAGCTCACAATCAGTTCTTTTCAACGGTTTGCTTACAGATGGAATATCTGGATGCATTACTTCGACATAACATCTTTGAATTATTTCACTTAAAGGCTTCTTTTCCGATTTTTTTTATACTATCAAACAATAAAGTATCAAATCACGTGTTTCGTATTATAAAAGATAATATGAATTCATTTTTCCCCTCCCAGACAATCAAATAAATATATTTTAATAATTATACAATTTCCAACTGACTTTTCTTGATTATTACCGGCCTTGCCGCGGCATCTCAGTTTCGGAACCGCTAGCATAGATGCTATCAAAAACATTTACAATCCTATCGTAACGTATTTTAACATTTTGTAAAATTTTCGCAATAAATAATTTAAGTTTTATTTCTTTTGTATAATGTGCACGATTTATAGCCGATTGCACCATGAAGGCTTAACTCTTAGCTCATCTTAAATGCTTAAGTGCAGATTAGTTTCATTGCACTATTGATTTAATCTTAGCTTAAGCAGTAAGCTTTCCTTAAAGTTAAGCCAGCAAAATTGTGAGCTGGAATTAATAAATGCAGGAATATCGTCTCAAGTACATCAAAGAAAAAATTTGTGTATTTTCTATCAAATGTACATGTCTAGGTAAACCTAAACCATTTGATGTGACTGCATAAGTAATACCGGTTGTCCTATGCTTATTTGCTTACATTTTCATTTATACACGACTGATTTTACATTCTATATTGTCATAATAGCAACAGCTCTACTCGTAATTCTTTTAATTACATAGTTGCATCGTTATTATTTATATAATCACATTAATTGAATAGTTTAAGGTAGACCTAAACCTTTTAATGGAACTGCATAAGTAATACCAATTGTCCTATGCTTATTGTTTACATTCTCATTCATACATATTTGATTTACATTCTACAATTGTCAATGTATTCTAAATGACAACCAGTAGTCATATTGTTATTACTTTTGCTCATCATTTGCCACTACTACCAAGAAGATATTCATTTTTTCAATACATTTGTATATTTGGTAAAGAATTTTAATATATTTTAATATATTTAGTTAAATATATACATGTCAATATAAAATTGAATACTTAAAAAAAAACCAATAGCAAGTGCAAGTAATCAAAAACAGAGAGACTGCAGCAACCAGAATAGTTCCAATCAAAGTATTCCTCCATGAAGTAGATACCTACTGCTGAACAGTATACATACTACTGCAACAAAAGGATTAAAGGTACGTTTTTACAAATTATTAACTTTTACATATCTTTACCTTTCCTATGGATTGTGTAGCCCATATACAGTTTTCTGATTAATAATCGACATTAATAGATCTTTATTTGGATCACCAGGCTACTTACTAGTCTTCCTACTCATTTTTTTTGAATTCTCAAAGAATTTCTTTAAATTGTCTGCATTTCTATAAACTGCACTTGGAGATTTCAGATTGTGAACAGACTCTTCAGCACAAAAATGTTGCTGGTTCATTAGACATTTTAATATTTTATTGGAATTTTTATTGAACAAAATAGTAACTGCAATAGTATACACATTGAATGGTCACGGCAAAGTACCAAACAATAAAATATATTACTATCGCCATGCATTCGTAGTGAACCTTTGGAAAAACCTACAAACTAAAGAAATAAAACGTGAACCGAACATGGCCAAATGCATTTAACTGTACAGGATGGCAAACTTATAACAACTTAAAAGTTTCATCAAAATTCGATGTTGCCAAATACTTTCGCAAACTTAACTAAGCAGCGAAATTAAACCGTTGGTGCAATGCATTTGTTTTTAAGACGAGCTTGAATTTAAGTGGCACTTAACTAAACCTGATATTAAGTAGCGATGGTGTAATTAGCCATTAAACCTTGAATTTCACCAGTCTTACTTACAATGTTGCCAAATGCATGTTCCTTTTAAATGCTTTCTGAAAACACAGAGGGCATGGTACACCATTTTAATATTAAGATTTTTGCTTCCGAATTTAACGAAGAACACGTGTAGCTGCACGCCAATTTATACACACCTTGTATAAACTAAATAGAAATTTTCAGTTGATTCTTGTTTTTCGCCCTTTCAATTAAGCAGTTTTCTTCACTGAATTTATCAAATCAGGTGAGTGTATTTTTCACGTTAAGACACCTAAAATACAAGCTTGACGTTGTACTTAAATAATGTTTTTTTCTTGTTTCGAAAAAAGATCGCTCTCAAAATATATAATCACCATAAATAAGGATTAAGACATAAAAGGAGGAGCTATTGTTAGACGTGTCAGAGATAGAGTGGAAAGAACGTTTAAGTGGCTTCGGTACATACTGAACAATTCCTCTTCTACAATGGGGTATCGTATGGAGTTATTACTCGGGTTATTATTTTTTTTAGGTGTAAATGTATTGTATATTGTCGCCATTTTTCATGCTACGCTGTATTATTCTTCCTCTTTTTTTTTTGGTTTATTCGAATGATGGTCGTTTTCATCGCTATTTAAGCGAGCCTCACTAATACAAACGGAAGTCATTTAAATTAATGCGTTAATGTAAGCTGGTCGCGAAACATTCCCAAATCCGGATCAAAGGGACAGCAAAATGCCTCGAGGAATTTGTATCTTGGTCGCTTATAATATACATGCAATCCACTTATAGATATTACGATAATAATAACCGATTTGAATTCAATTTCCGTAGGAGTTATTTCTATAATATGGCTTTAAATCTAAAATGAAGTTAATATATTTTTGCTGCAATGGAAACATTCAGGAAAATTCTTCAATTAGTCTAGTCAACAAAGACGTTTTTCTTTATATCTTAATAAGTGCGTTTTACATACTTTTTTTCTATTCAGCTTCGATAAAGTTATAATTGGCATCTTTTTATGGCAATGCACATCATCATTTGCTAGTCATTTAGCCGTTGCCAAGTTTTCATTTTTTGCAAAACGTCACCCATACTTTAAGGTTATGTTATTATACAGGGACCTGCAATAGTACGTGAGACTTCTATAGCTCCTTTACGTATGTGGGTATTTTCTGTTGACGTCACTATTAGCCTAGGTCAAGGTTCACAATCCAAACAAATCGGAAACTTTTTTTTATAGCGTGTAAAGTATACGGAGTTGTGTACATAGATTGACCTATATTGGTGTTAGGTATGGTATTTGAAATGTATTCTAACGATTTATTATAGTTTAACACATAAAATACTTGTATTTTTAGATTTATAGACAATACATATACCTTTGTGTTTACAACAAATAGTGACGATTTTTTTGGTAGTAAGTAGTAAAGTTTGAATATTAAACCACTATTAACAGAATACATTTTAGCGCATTTAGCAGCCATATTATTCTGTAAATAAAATAAAGTAATTTTAGAGTCTTCATTAATCTGTTGAAAATCTTTATGAACTTGCAAGTTTAACTATAACAATAATACAAAGCAATATACTTCAAGAAAAGAGAAAAGAAATTGTGTCCAGCATAGAAAGCTATTTTAATAAAGGTTTTGTATACCGTATGTGTCAATTTTCATTAGGTATAGGGAGTCAATGTTTACGTGCTATTTATACGTATACAAGTAATACGTGGCAACGTGGCACCCCTACTGTCTGTCACCAATCCCGGCAACAATCGACATCACAACGATTTTCTCCGATCTTCCCACTTCTCTCCACCAGATTTTACATTCAATGTTTAGCTGCGAACACGTTGCGATCTAGTCTGCAATAAAAGCCGTCTTATTACTGGAACGGGAAACATCAAATGGCCGCAGCGATCTCCTGATCTAGTAGTTTATTATTATTTTCAGAATCCTTTTTTATTTACCTTATTTTTAATTTTATTAGAATTACGCTTTTGTTTGTGTTATGCAGCGTGAACGCAGCTTAATAATTCTCTGCATTTACTGAAAGGAAAAAGAAAAACAAATCCTTGCAACTCGTAAATATTATTTCTGAACGCATTACAAACACCCAAGCCGGTGGTCGAATAGTACTGCTAACCAGCGTTGGGATTTTAGTGTTGGTAGATTGTACTAAAACTTGGTGTCTGAATGTAATAGAAATGTAATAGATCATATGGGCGGGAAATTTAAAAATATATATGTATAGGTATAGAAAAACGCAATTATTTATTTTAGAGAATCTAATAAAAATTTAACATAAATGATACATGAGAATATTCTCAAAACAAAACATAATAATTTCTTATAAATGTGTTTTTGTTTACATTTTAGTCGCGGTGGCCTCTGTGCAGTGTTCATCGACCGCGATTCACGAGTTTATAGCATTTCGGGGAATCACTGGTGTAGTTTCTTTTAATTCGTAAATTATGTCTACACCGTCATAATAATCTGTATGATCGGTATCTTAAATTACAACTTTTGCCACCAACAACGGCATGAACACCAACGTAAAAGATAATCTATCAAGACAATTCCCACTTGGCAAAATCACTATATGCTCACTTGTTCTACATTAGCAAATACGTATTTTCATCCTTCTCTAAAATTGTGATTTTGCCAAGTGGGTTGTCACCATATCGCCAGTAATTATCACACGCGCAGGTATTATCCCAAGCAGCAAAATCACAATTTTAGAGAAGGATGAAAATATAAATTTGCTAATTCAGAACAAGTGTGCATATAGTGATTTTGCTACTACGGATACTGTTCCGAAATTACAGGCTACAAGATTTGAATTAAAGTAAAAAAAACCCACGAAAACGTAATAGATTTATGTGCTTTCGTATCGACGTAATAAAACACAAGGAAATGTAATAGATTTATTACAATTGTAATAGCAATCCCAAGACTGCTGCTAACCACGCTAACTTGTATTTACGAGCATGCATCGGTCGTGCTGGCATTGGAAAGGAAAGAAGGGGTACTATGTTGCCACGTACTGTATGGATTAATCGCCTATGGCTAATGAAAATTGACACATGCTGTATATAAGTTGAGTAAAATATCTTTGATAATTATAATTTCATGTTTTTTTTGAAGAATCAAAATGTGAAAATATTAAATTACTTACTAGGTAGATATAAATAAAATCTTCCAGAAAAAACAGCCACAGTTGTATTGTCTATAAATCTGAAAATACAAGTATTTTCTGTGTTAAACTATAGTAAATCATTAGAACACATTTCCATAACTCATACCTAATCACTAAAAAAGTCAATATAGGCACTCTTTATTAAAATACCTAGAAATACTCTTTTACTTTCACAGCATTTAATTTACACGGGAGAAAAATAACTGTGCGATTTGTTTGGATTATGAACCTTGACCACTCTCTATTATAACGTCAGAGAATTGTCACGATTAAGTTAGGAATTTCATTCATATGATATATGACTTATACTCTATTATAGGCATGAATTCAGAAAAATATTTTTAGCAATGACGGACTTCCGGAAGCGGGTATCGGAAGTAGATATCAACTTTGTTATTTTAAATTGAACACCTTATGTATTGATCTACATTTGAATTCCTTGTCATATTAAGAAACTAAACTTGAAGTCTGTGGCTTGATGCTAAACAAAAACACTAAAACAGCTTTACCTCACTAAAGCACAAAAAAGGTAAAAACGTATTTCGATAACTATATTGTCATCTTCAGTAGCACTGATTAAAAATCGCGTTGTACATACACTGTAACGTAAAACAACACTAGTGTTGTTCTGTTACGCAGTATGTATCTGTCGTAAAACCAAAAAAATCGAGATTGTAACAAATGCTACGAAAACTAAATTTCCATTTTCAAACTGAATGACTAATATTTTAAGTCTTTTTGAACGTTTAAAACTCGAAACAGAAAAAAAAAATACTATACAATATACGACTTATGACATTTAGCGCACTCATTTCGTAGAAAACTCATCGCAAGCGGCTCATTTTCTAACTTAACCACGTGCACAAGTAGAGTGGCCCTTATGAAACTTGTATTTTAAAATAACATTATACTCGTTTATGATCAAACGAATTGCTGTTTCCCTCTATTAACAATCGTGACATATCACTGCTTTTCATGGTTCTGTCAAAATTAGATGCTTCCGTTAAAATGTATTTATTTCATCTGGTTTAAATACTTTTCTTAATTGATTATTTGAACAATAATCAAATTTTTATACTGTATAAGCTACTTTTAAGATGTTATATTTTATTTGCGATGCAAAAGATAAAAATAAACTTCTAATTAAATTATTTTTGTTTTTCGGAAATTATTTTGTCTCCCCTACAAAGTTTCCTTAACGCGAATCCCATGTTGCGACCCGCACAGCTTTATAACATTGTGATTTTATTTTGTAGAAGTTGGTGAGCAGTATGATAAGGAGCACACCGGGTTTTTTAAATAAAATTATTTCAGTGCAATTAATGTCTATTTTGCACAAGACGGTGCTTTGAAAACAAAAATTTTCCTTAATAATTCCCAAAGCATATAATTTAATTCTTGCACTATTAATTCGCTATTATTCTCCAAACAACCTCATTGAAACTTGAATCCATTCGACACTGAATAATTATTCTTCCATGAATAACCGATTACGCATTGTTTTGTGTATGAAATTAAAGATTGCCAGTGTTTTGTAATAATAAAAAAAAATAATAATAATATGACGAATAACGGTAACACTACGAAATCAATGAATGCATGATGTTTAACAGCCGCACGTAAAATAACTACAAACAAAGTTTAAATGACTGTAGATGGCGTATCCGCCTAGATCAATTCTGCACAGGGAAGAGTAAGATTCACGGTATTCGTTGTGGAGTATAAAGATCCTGCCTAATTAAAGACAAAGCAGCGTGTAGGAGCTGAAGTGAAATGAGTAATACATTTAGATTTTCTTAAAGTAGAGTGGCTCGTTTCCTGGCTTCATCTTCCCTGCTTGAATATACACATCAGGTGTAGACATATACATATTTTTTGACGAGTTGTCTTAGCCTATAACGCGTTGCTTTTTATTCTTTTTATGTATTAATTATGATGTTAGCATGGAAGGACCTAAAAAGCTTCGGTATAAGCACATTTTGACGTACCAGCAGCAAGGTGTAATGTTGAATATCAAGATTACAGTATTCAGGGTATTGTTTTCAATGTTATCATTACGGAATAAAGATATTTTCACTAATACGATGTTCTTGTATAGTGAGATGTTATTGAAAAGATATAATAGCGATCAGACATATCCCATAATTTCTATATGTAACCTATTGTTTGCGGATATATATTTCTGTAATCTACGTTTTCACAGTTAATCACTCGGCTATTTTATTAAATAAGCAAATGTTTTTTGAAACCTTATTTACAGGATTATTGTCATAAATTTATATTTATGGTAATAAAATGCCCCACGTTGGGTGTCAAAATATTACTGATGCGTATATTGATATTTCAGTATATGAAAATTAAAATCAAAAATGGTTTAATATTTATTATAATTGAACATATAAATTATAAAACTATTAAAATTAAGTAGAACTGTTTAATTTTGTAAAACATAAAAGTTTAAAAACACAAAAAGTTTCTTTGTGATACTTTTTTTTTTAATGCTATGTTAGATAATAAGTATTTGTACTGGAATTGATTGAAATATGACTATACAGATTTGAGAACTTGAGAAAGTGATAAATACTACAATATGAGTAACTAGAGTGGAATGGGTTGTTTAAAAAAAACAAATGAAAATAATTTTGATGAATTTTTACTTTCTTATACGTAGTATAAGGAAGTATTGTGATGATGAAAATTTTCGACCTCGAGATTTTTGCAGATGTCCACGTTTTGAGGTCCCCTGATACCAAAAAAGTGGTTTTTAAAAAATGTCTGTGTGTCTGTCTGTCTGTCTGTCTGTCTGTCTGTGACCACGATAGCGGTCAAACCGCTGGAGATATCAATTCCAAATTTTGTATTTACGTGTATAATCTCCGTCTTGAGATCTGATTAGTTTTTCAGTAAAATCGGTAGACCGGAAGTAGCAGTTTACTTCAGTGAAAAAATCGAATTTTGCCAATATTTCGTCAAATACTTAGTTTATACAAATTTATAAAGAATTCATATGTACTTAAAATTAAAATTGAGAACAATTTTATTAAAAAAGTTTTTCGAAATTCCTACCGGAAGTAGGCCTTTTACTCTTATCGAAAATCGGTTTTTTGCGAATATTTCGCAAGTCAAGCTTTTTAGACAGGTACGTTACGTGTGTAAAAGTATTTAAAACATAGTTTTCAATATCTTTTGTGTAAAAAAGATTTCAAAATTCGGACCGGAAGTAACACTTTTACTCTTACCTAATAGCGATTTTTGGCAAATATGTCGTAAATTATGCATTCTATATATATTTATTAAGAGTACAAAAGTATTTAGAGTTATATTTGCAATATTTTTTGTATACATGAAATTTCAAAATTCGGACCGGAAGTAGCACTTTTACTCTTAGCGAGTAGCACTTTTTTTCGAATATCTTGCAAAGTATGAATTCTATAGCGATTTATTCAGAGAATAAAAGTACTTAGAATAGGATTTTGAATAAGTTTTGTATAAAAGAATTCTTAAGATTGTATAGTTTGAAACGCTCATACGTATAAGAAAGTCGTCTATGTTTAGAATAAAATTTCGTCCTATTATTACTAGTTATCTTTGTACAGTAATTCCAAGACGTCAAAAAGATACAGTTATGACATAAGATATTATCGATGAATGGTCATATAGGCATCTTTCTATAATAAACGAATACAATTTACATTTTTCTCTTTTGTACGCATATCTTCGGATCATTTTCAACTCCCTTTTAATGATGAATTTTTATTTACATATGTCTAACAAATTATTGATACTGAGGGATTATTTTCAGATTTAGTGAATCTGTGCTGATTTTGGGACAAGACTGTGCCAATTTATATGCGTTCTGAGTGGCTACAAGACAGTTGAGTTAAGCCGGTGATACGTGTCATGTTTGACTGATGATTATTGTATTTTTATAATACATAAGCCCAATAAAAAATCAGTGAAATTTTTGGAACCCCTTAATAGACTCTATAAATTAAATCTCAAAAATAATCATATAGCACATGGAGTCTAAAGGGGTCCATTTATTCCTTTACTTTTTTTTGTATAGACTAAATAGATTTTACTTTGTATTAGTACTTGTTCATTTCAAGAAGACACCGTTATGTTCTGTAAATAAAAAACCATCAATGAAAAGGACCGAAGATATGCTTTCAAAAGAGAAAAATGGAAATTATATTCGCTTGTCATAGAATAATGGCTATGTGACCATTCATCGATAATATCTTATGTCTCTTTCTGACGTCTTGGAAATATTGTATAAAGATAAATAATAATAGTGAAATTTTGTTTTAAACATAGTGGAAATATGTAGTGCCTTTATTAATGACCATATAAAGATGACACATTCCCAATAGACGTGTTAGAATAAAAAAGTTACTATTGATTTGAAGTCCTAAAACGTGGGTCCAGAAATTATATATGTTTCTGCCAATACAAATGAGTTGGGTTATTCAATAATAAACAGCAAACGTTTCACATATTTTATTCTTATAAACGTACGTAAGCTACTTAACTAATTACTACTTAAAATTCATTATTGCATATTTTTTATCCCCATGCGTTACTATAGCTACAATACCTTAATATTGTTTTCAGCCATCTTTTTATATTTACCTAGAACTTGAACTTGATTTTGTCATAACCCAATAAAAGCATATATTGTGTATATTGTTTTTGGTAGGTGGATGACGTAGTGAGCTATCATCAGCCAATTCTTTTCTGCCATGAAACTGCTTGGATGAAGTAAGCTTTACACAAGCTGTGATTCTGCTAACTTTGGAACATAACCACAAATTGTGCAAAACTACCAAACACATATAGGTGACCTTTTCATCAAAATCCACTACCAAAGGACTTAAATTTCTAAGGACTTTTTTTAGGGGAGATGTCAAAGTTGACATTTGGGATATGCGAATATGACTATTTCTGTAATAAGTAATTGTATGAAATTGATAATGTTGTCAATGACAACAAAATAATGTTTGGAATATTTTTGAATATCATTAGAAATACATATAGTAATATGGCTAAATGTTTTTATATGTATCTAATCATAGGATGTAGGAGCGCATGAAATAAAACCAATATTGTTTTTTCTAAAGAAACAATTATATTTGCAAAAATATATAATATATATGTGTATATTTTCAATAAATTTAGTATTATTTATGTAGGCATCTAATGTAATGTTATACCTGAAACAATAAAAGTAAAAAAACATGTGCTACTGACAATATAATTTAAGGAAAATTTGTTGTTGTTTGAATTTGTTACTTTTTCAATTTATAAATCTGAAGAAATTGCATTATTACAATTTTTGCAGTAGTACAGTTACGACTACTGGCATATATTGTCTTAAAAAAAGATAGATAAAGTCCGCTTTATACATCATTTACAGCTGAAATACCACTACCGTGTGTATCATAAGAAGAGCATTTGTTTTGGTCTTTAAACAACTTACCTTTTTAAAGCTTTTCCGATGTGTTCCACTAGTACTAGAATCGAAATAAGGTATATTCTCCGAACCAATACGATCGTGGTAGGTCCTTCTTAAACGACTGCTATCCTCATTGTTGAAATCATCATCGTCATCATCATCGTCATCGATATTCAACAGGATCGAACCAGTTTTCGTACTGCCTCTGCATGGTTCGCCGAAAGCATCGTCGATATTCTCGATATCTTCCTCTTCGCTTTCATTGTACGTTATGCCGTTTCTGTAATTGCCCGGGTCCTTCTCGAAGACCGATTTTCTCTTGTCGCGTTGTTGCAATTTACTTGAAAGCACGCCGTCACTGAAGCTCAATTGATTGTGTAATCTCTTCCAGTTGTAACGTGCTCTCTCACATTTGCAGGCGTCGTTAGTGAGATCGGCACTTGGCAAGGAACAACTCGACATATTTCTGTTCTTGAGGATGCTTGTTTCGTTTTCTAAATAATGAAAATAATGCATTATTAGAAGGATTTACTTAATAAAGGAGATTCCAGATGTAAATATACTAATCGTGCTTCTCTTTCAACAAATTTGATTTGTACCACTGAAGATAAATTGTCGGGAGAGCTAAAAGTTATTGACACATTAGAAAATTCTTGGAAGAATCTTAATTTGTATCCGTTTAAAACATAATACAGCAGTATGTATTATTATGTAAGTAATCTCGATGTTAACAAATGTGTGTCTAGGTTAGAGCATGTGCGACTAATAATATTTGCTGGTATAGAAACTTGGTGACATGAATAGCAAGGTCTTGTTTATTTAGACATCGAATAAATAGAATACATCTTGACTGTATCGAACTTGTTAAGTATGTTAAGTAGGTTAAATATTTTACGGTACTTTAATTAACTAATATAAATAGCAAATTAGATCATTAGATAAGCTAGTATGAGTTAGAGTATAAGACTGGTGTAAGTCTGAGTATTAGTAGTACCAACGTTAGTTTTAGAGTACTGTTAAACCCATGTACTTTATTTGAAAATAATTGTATAATACTTTAACGTAAATCTACGTTAACAAAATGTAAGTGTACCGGTAAGGATCCTTTTCATAAATAAACACATATAGTATACAAAATTCCATGTGGAGATTGTAATAGCGTATACATGTAGGTCAAACCATGCAATATTTATCAGATAGACTTAATGGCCACAAATATGCTAAAAACATAAAAAGCATAGCATCAACACAAAGCAATAAATTCAAATTTGATGAAACCAACATTTTGTATAAAGAACATAATAACAAAACTAGGAATTTTCTAAAACTGATGCCATTAAAGAAACCTGATGATGCAGTAAATGACCGAAATGAAGTTCAAAATTTGGCAGTAGTAGTGTGTCATTCGATAATGTAATAAGTAGACAGCGGGCGTGCCAGGTTTCAATTACGACGGACCAAAAAAATAATATAAACAACACGCAGTTACGTCATAGCATTATTCATATGATGAACTGCAACATCTGATTTCTCCCGAGAATGCGTGCAAAAAAAGTCGTCTTTTCTCATAAAATTCGTTTCTTCATCGGCGTAGGTAGTAGCGTGAAGGGTTTTTAAAATGTATTATATTTACCTTATATTTCGCATGATAAATAAAATTATATATGTATATACCTATTCATACTTACATTAGTTTCGTTTTTTCATTTTCTTGGCTGTTAACTACGTACTTCGTAATTTTTGTAATAGTTTCTGTTTAATACCGTTTCATTTAATCTATTTCTCCCAATTATCTCGACGTAAGTGTGCATTGGATTTTGTTAACTTACAATAACATACGCATATATGCTGCATATTACTTGTGCAGCACATGCTCTCCACAGACTCTATGAATATATCAGAGACAGGTATCCGGAAATTGATAGACTTGTATACACTTTTAAAAGAGTTTTCAGAAAAGCACCATCGAGAGTAGCTCTTTACAGGGAAAAACTTCCATCTTTGTCACTGCCTTCCTCGCCAGTAATAACTAGATGGGGAACATGGTTGGAAGCGACTAGTTTTTATGCAGAGAATCTAGACAGTTTACAAAATTTCGTTTAAATGACGATCATTGAAGTATTTCTGAGTGCAAGGAACTAACACAAATCCCAAATTTAAAAAATCAGTTGTTATTCCTTCAGGAACACTTTGGAAATTTGCCTAAACTAATCACATATTTTGAAAATCGAAATCTCAAATTGAAAGATGAATTAACCACATTAGATGTGGCTATCAATAATTGCAAATGTATTCCAAGTGACTTCGGATGTGAAATTCGATAAAAGTTAGACGCAGTTTTTAATAGAAATTCAGATTTAATAACATTGCGGCAATTGTGTATGGGGACAATGACACAAAATCTAACTGCTAAAAACGCTGGAATAAAAGAATATTTCCAGTACGCACATATAATCAGTTGCAATGTAGAAAGGACGTTTTCTATCTACAAGAATGTACTTCATTCAAAGAGAACAAATGTTACAGAAGAGAACTTTGAGAAAGTATTGTTAGTAAATATTAATACTCCTTTACTCGACTTGAACTATAAAATGAACAAATAATAGGGTATTTTTTATTTTATAGTTCACCAGCCACTTGTTATCCAATTGTATAAATAAAATTAAAACCTCTTTAAAAATACAACATTTCAATAGTGCGCCCATGGGCGATGAGTCTTCAACCTTTCGTGTCCGCTCCCTAGTAATAAGATATATAAGGTCTGTTGCATATACATAATTGCTAGGTTATCTAGGATACAGCAATTATATTTTTTCTGCAAGAAATAATATAAAAGACGATCATGAATATGAAAATAAACAAAACTAAATTGGTCTGAAGAAAACATAAATAAATGTTGAAACGTTACAGTAAATTATAGTTTCATTAATATCATGCCGCTATTCCCAAAGAAAATATCTATTATATTATATATGTATATATATTATATGAAATATGTACATAATAATATATGTTTTATTTGTTATGATTCAAATGTCATTGAGGAAAATAAAAATGCGATTTTAAAGTAAAAAAACAAAATGGTGCGTGTAAATTCATCTTCAACAAATAGAACAAATAAACACAAAACGGTATAGAGCGTAAGCAAATAGCGTGGGAAGATCATAATTTCATAACATCGGAAAAGCAAAATAAAGTTGATTGTTGGAAATGACCAAATATTTGTTATTTTTAAAATATCTACAAAACGATTTCGGTAAATTTTTCATTTGTAACGTTGGCAACTGCATTTAGTATTTATTTGTTTTGAGAATAGCCTTTCAATGAGATGTTTATTTTGGGGTATATTTTTTAGCGTTTTGCCGTCCAATTTTATATACTTTATGAAGCGATTTTTGATTTTTTAATCTTTCGGAAAATTGGGCATTATATCTTTCAGAGCAGAAGAAAACATATTGAGTCACATCTACAATAATAATTTAAATACACTATATTGTTTTAAGTGAAAATGTTTGACAATTAATTTTTGATTCTTTGAGGTTATGTCTATTTACTATTTTTGAGTCTTTAGAATGTATGTGCGTATGTGTATAAGGTTGTTGAATAAGCTATTCAATACTTCAATAAACTGATGGACATATACATTATTACAAGAAATATTAAATATTTCCAAATAACATAACGAGCGTTCAAATAAATTCGGCGTCGAAGTAGGTTGTGCACAAACATACGTATTTCCTAACTTACGCATTTGTAAGTAATGTGAAATGTTGAAGTTGACAATTATGTATACTCTGTTTTTTCATTCTGCGGACCACCAAGTAGTTCTATATATACACTATTATACACTATGCAATAGTTATATGTTGACATTTATTTTTGACAAATTTATGATATACGTTATGTACATTACATTCTATAGGTGGCGCTAATGTCAAGTTATTAACAAATTCTATATTTATGGATCAACATGACTCATATTCATAATATATGTAGATTTATTGACAAAAAAGTAAATCACAAAATCTGGACACGATAGGTGGCGCTGTAGTCGATCTGTTAATTAATTTTATATTTACTTTAACCAAATCAAACTCATCGTGCCACCTACCGGACAGGGCAGAACAACGTCTGTCCTGTCAGTTAGCTGGCCTAAATTAATAATTTTGTATATTTGGCATATTCTTGAACATGATTAGAAATATGTATATATAATAGGACGACAAAATTTTGATAAAAGAATGTAAGCAGACCAAGGCATACTCAATAAAGATACACATCGCTTCATTTGATACAGTCATATTTGTTTCGGCCTCCTCAGAGAGTGGAGGGTTGTGATCATGGCGCGCACAGGAAAGTATACTCCAGCTGGTGGACAACGGACAGAGGTGTACCACTGATACAATATGGCCACCACTAGAAAATTGGATGACGAAATGAATACGGCTGAAGCGATATGTAGCTGGAGCGCTAAATATAATATAAATACATATACAGCTTGATACCGTGTGGCGTAGTAATCAAATATGAATATACAGTTTCAAAAGTAATGTTTCTCAAGAGTAAAATGGTGGCCATATTGTATCAGCCATCTTGGATTCGCCATTTTACATTTCTAAATTTTTACTTTTGAAACAGCCTGTATATTTATATTTGATTACCACGTCATCGAGTACCATACGGTATATGTATTTATTTTTGTAGTTTTGAGACGGCCTGTATATTAATTTAATTTTAAAATTGCGCGCCGACACTAGCCGCCATCTGTGAAATCTCGGCGGTGGCGTTTGATACTAAAAAGTGGAGGGGGTAATTTGTCGTGATTTTGAAGCCGTGACCTTGAGTGGAGTGTGGATCTAGAAACCGCCTATTATATCTACTCATTGGAATCAACATTTTATTAAAGTTATGTCAAATTATTAGTTTTGACAATTTACAAATAAGTTGATTAATTCAAATCGAGAACGGTAAAGAAAAGTTGCATAGACAGTATATCCTTATTTATGCAACAGATATAAATCTAATTTTAGAGACAAATTGACAGTTTTGACATATTCATAATAAACCTACTCCTGGTACCAAACCAGCTTCAAACCTACCATCAATATTAGCAACCGATGTAGCACTGCTTCATCTTAGCAACATAGTTCACATTTCTATAAAATTTGTTTAATATAATATACTTTTACTGGGTACCTAATGTATCTTTGTTTATTTTGATTCACTCTATTTTTGGTACTAAATCTAACAACTGTTGTAGTTAATTCTTGTTTTTGTTCAAAATACTTACGACTGCTCTCAGAAGCTGAATTATCTCTATGAGACTTTAAATTTCTTGCGGCATCTATCATGGACTGTCGTAAATCTTGTCGTTTTTTTATGGAATCTTCACTGTTACAGTTGCCAATCTGAGATCTGAAATAACACGGAGAAAACACTTCAACATAAATTTTATTTAAAGATCTGAAAGGGTAAAACGACATATGATATTTAGAGATATGTTGTAGCTAGAAATACCAAAGAAACCATAAACTTAAGAAGAGTTACTACAAGTTTCAAACATCTAAGTGGGTGTATTCGACTTAATAATAATAATAATAATAATAATAGTTGGGAGACTTGCTGCTGCTTGGATTTCATTAGGTAATATATTGTATAATTCCATATGCCATATTCATATAAAACAATGAAAGAGATAAAATTATATAAAAAAACTGATCATTTTTAAAATCTTACGTTTTTGGTGTGAAATAGCAATACAAAGTGTTTCGAGTGTTATACAGGCTATTTATTCCATTAGATAAAAATGACTTTTAAACAACTCACACAATCCAACTTTTTGGACGCGAAATTAATAATTAAAAAAATACCTGTATTAAGTTTTTTTAATTATGACAACACTGTCAAAAATTGTGTCATTCTAATACGACGTTTTCAAGAAATATAATTTAAAAAATTTGCAATTCTACAGAAAAATTTTCAAAAAAATGTTTGCCTAAAAATTATACAGGGAATACAAAAGTGTGATAATATACAGGATTTTCTATTTAAAAAAATATAACTGTGGTTAACCATTAACTTATGGAAAACTCTGTATAATAAAAAATATACTTAAAAGATACACCAAATAATCGACTATCGTATGGAAAAACCGCTTTAAAACTCTTTATCCATAAAGGCACAAACTGCCATCCCTATGGAGACTGCACCCTGTACAGGGAAGTAAATATAATATTAATATTTCCCCGTTAAAAACTTTGATATTGTTTTTGAATACACATGAAGAAGATAAAATTATATCAAAAAATTGATATCTCTTAAAGTAACAACCGTATTATAATTTAGGTGTGAAATTTAGGAAACAATTCAAAAATAAAGTGTTATACAGGTTGATCCATTTGAAAAAAATGACTTTTAATCAAAAATATGCCATGTAAGTTTAATTCAGTTTTTTGCACACACAATTAGAAATTAAATAAAATGCCTTTATTAAGTCCTTCAATTATCAACAACACTAGCAAAAATTGTGTTATTATAATATTTCGTTTTTGAGAAATATAATTTAAAATAATGTTAAAAAAAATTTTTGACTAAAAATTGAACAGGGAATACAAAAATGTAATAATGAATAAGTATTTCTATTACAAAAAATCTATAACTGTGGTCAACCATCAACTTATGGAACGCTCTTAAAAAATAAACTTAAAAGGTTCACCAAATAAACGACTATCGTATGACAAAAACTCTTTGTCCATAAAGCCACAATCTGCCTTCCCCATGCAAATAACACACTGTACAGGGAAGTAAATATAATATTAATATTATTCAGATAAAAACTTTGACATTGTTTTTGAATACCCGTATATTTTGTATAGTTTATAGAACCACATCTGGTGTTGCATACTTTCCAAATTATTTACCAACATTTTTAATCATCTAGATGCAAAAAGTGCATGTTGTTATTTATATTAGCCTGGAACTTAAATTTTTCCGCAAAAAGTAAAATAGCTCGACAAGGGACAATTTTAAAGACAAGTTTTATAAGATAAATAGTCCTATAATGTATAGTCCTAGGGTATACAAAACAATTATAATTATAATTATTAGATTTGAAATACAGAAGTGGGTATTCATTTATGGTATAAACGGAAATAGAAGATATCAAAACATATTGTAAATTAAAAGAACGTGCTTAAGAAATACTGCTTTTAAATATCTTAAATCACTATTGGTATTACTTTCCAATATTTTTCTAACCAAGAAGCATGCCATGTGTAGATCCAATATTTGAAGGTTTTGAGTTATGTACTTGAAAATAGGTTTTCAGAAAAGAACATATTAATAATGCTAGTTGCGAGTTTTATGTAATTTGTGTAATTCAATAATTTGAGCATTTGCTAGCAAAGAAGTTTTTAACAAGTCGATTCGTACTTCCCGCGTCGTCATCATAAACCCGCAAATCTTGATTTCTCAATACTTACGCCATGCAAGCCCCTTTTACAACTTGCCTCCATTTGTGCAAACTGGAATTTAACAAAGCCATCTTGGCAATCCTTCTGAACCTAAGAATCATAACACTTATTTTTAATTTGCGAAGGGGAAATTTGATATGGAAGTGGGTTATTTACCTGGACAAGGAGTCTTCGTTTTCTGAAGGCGCAACATAAATTAATTTTTCCGATTCTTCTTTATTTATCGGTGCTACTTTAAAGTCCTTCATCAATCGCCTTTCCCAGATTTTCATCTTTTTACCCAATATAGCTAAAATAGCAACGTAAATTTTATTTATGCCTAATACCATATGAGCATAAATTATTTAGATAAAGGGTTGCTATGGAATTCTGTATTTACGTTGCACGTTTGATTCATTGTATTTTTATTTCATGTCAAATGAAACCTCAAATCAAAACTGACATTAACATGTAGAATCAACAACAAGCTGAACCTATCAAAGACAGGTTTTTTTATAACATTGGCATCGCTTATCTAAATAATTTTTCCTCTTATGGTATATAAATTAAAGGATTCTGTACGAAATTAGCAACAAAAAGAACACTTAGATTTAAGTTGGTAATACATAGTTAAGTTTAATGGACGACGATTTTTTATGAAGTAAATTATGAGCATTGAAAGTAAAAAAAAACAATTTTGTCAACAAAAATTGTGAATTTTGATTGAGAGTCTTATTGGTTGCCTGGAAAGTATTTTAAAATTATATTCGCAAACCTTTTTCTTTTTTATCGGCACACGACACATCCATTCCATTCTTATTTAGTATTTCCAGCATTTCATATCTGAATGCTGATATATCACTTTTAATTTCGTTAATATCATCTTCAGTCACCGAATTTTCTTCGCATCTTCTATGAGTTGACGAGACATATCGCCAAACCAATGCCCTGACGACAGAGGAATATCTATAATCTCTCTGTTTTTCCTCAAGGCTTCTTTTCTAAAGAAAAATTGTGTTATTTAGAGAAAAGTGTGACAGAATTAGTAAAGACAGCCAGAGATTATTTGCTATAATAATGATGTATAAAGTCTGCTAGAAATATAATGGTATTTTAAACTTGCTGAACAAAAAAATGAGCACACCTGTACATGTGCAAATTAAAGAATCAAATGGTTCACTGAAATAATTCCAAACGTGAAGAGCTAGAACACAAGTTTTCTTAAACTTCTTCTTTAATGTTATAAAATAGATAATCAGGAGTTAGATTATTATGATTATTGGAGAAAGAAGATAGAATTCGGACTACTTTACCTGAGAAGATATTTTCCTCAATCTATCTTTTTCTCTTAATCCAAAAATTTTCAAAAATATTTTCGGTGTTGGAATGATATTGAAAGGGGGTGGTAATGTTGAAGTTTCTTCAAAATATCTCATCCATAACTTAGTCCTAGCGAACTTCCATTCCGTGTCTGAATGATCCTGTTAGAATACAAATCACGTTTAATCACTTTTAAACAGGTAAGTAATGTCAGCTGAATTAGTTTATTTTCGTATAGACTTTGCTTAATTATATTGATATTTTGATCGTTATACTAATTCAGAAAATATCAAAATGCCTTCAATTAAATTCTTACTTGGGGGTATAAAAAGTAAGGAATCTGGAAGCTACAGTCCCTTGTATTATTTCTAGAATAGAAGTTTAATGGGTAATTCTTTACCATGATTCTTCAATGTTTCTCAATTTTGTTTTGTGACGTGATATACAGAAGATGATGTGATGTTTTCTTTTAATAAACTCAAGGTATTATAAGTTTACTTAAGGAACATTTTTAAATAAATCACGTTAAACATCATAGTCTACTATTTGTGACAGTTGTTATGCTTTTGCCATAAAATTAAATAAAATATTTTTTTAGAATAATTACAAATGTTTAGTAATAATTCGTCAGGTTATATTTATTTGTCAATGTGAAATTCGGTGTGAAAATATGTAAGTTTAAAGAACATCGTGGAATGATATTTGGTAAAGAAACAGTTTGCAAAGTAGTTTTTTTTTATAATTATTGTCAGAACCCCAACATATTGAAATATTAATGGATTGCTACGTTTAGAACGCTAGGGCCACTAAAAGCAGCTTATAAAGGGGCCTCATATGTGGTCATAAAAACAAAAAACTAAATATTACTGTTAAAATCGAAAATTTCCAAAACTGTGCCAATCATTCAGACTGCCGCTAGCTCAGTTGAAGATGGTCGAGATTCTGAACATGCATATATGAAACTGCTGGTTGTTTAAAAGGCAGGGAAGTAGGACTAGAAGTCCAAAAAGTACTGGTGTCAACACTTAAACAGAAAAATAAGAAGATCAAGAAGGAAAAAATCTTACAGGTTCAAAAAAAAACAACTTCAGTTTATTTAGTGACTGATCAATACGCTAAATTAAAATTTCAAACAAATCGAACTAATAACGTTATCTCATTGCAAAAAGCCTAAATAATATTTTAGATTATAAAATATGTTTCAAAACTGGCTTAATTCTGATTTAAACCACGGAAGATTTCTAAGGTTGGATTCAAAATCTGCTAATGTGAGTGATATTCAAACATCCCGAAATCCATATGGATATTTCTTTGTATACCATATACCTAATGAACAAAATCCACAAAATCCAACTATAGGAATTACAGGAATAGAAAAACACTATCGCAGAGGTAGGTCTCAAAGGCAGTTGAATGCAAGGAATCGTATTTTCTGTTTACAATTAACACTAAATTTAATATAGGTTTTAACGCCCCACAATTGGATGTATGCTCATATTGTTTGGAATATCATGCAAGGAAAAACTAAGCGTGAAAAGAACATTGCAAACAAGAAGAAGGGCATTCCTGAATAGTATTCACAGTGCTAATAGACTGAAAGCCTGCCTAATTCATAAAACATAAATACGAGACTTGCTTGTTCACTAATCAAATTGTATTATTAAATAATAAATGTCCATTTGTAAAGTTGTAAATGAAGCAAAAACACAAAAATTTTTGTGTTTTTGCTTGTATTATTAAATTTAATAAAGAGATTTATTTAGCACTTATCTTGTAGAAAAAAGAAACAGCGACAGATTCAAAATTGGAGTTAATCCGACGACTTAGATAAAATAAACGGTTAATTGTAGCCCTCAGTGGTGAAAAAATACCATACAATATACACTGGAAAACCAAAACGGTTACAGCTCACACAAATTTCACTTAGACGGGGGCGTCCCTAGACAGTAATACGACAACAAAGCCTATTAGTACCTACTAGAATTCTTCAAAGAATATGAAAATAACACAAACATTACTAAAAGGAATGAATATATACCTAATGCAGAACCATGTGGACTACGAATTTGAAAAAATAATTATTAAAGTTAGTGAATATGAAATGTACCTGATCACCTCAGAAAAGGATGATATTATTACTCCTACTAGATGGAAAACATGATTATATTTTCTCGAGAATAATCTACAACGGCCTCAAAACTAGGTATTAACACATATCCGTTGACTTTTGCACGTATCAAAAAAAACATGCGGGATCGAATTCAAAGCTTCTAAAAATGCCAAATTAGTCGTTTTTACACTATATGGAGAATTAAACACCAAATAACCACAGAAAATTAGGGCCTTGATTGTTCAACAATTGTAAAATTTCAAATATTCTCACTCTTAGACTAAAACAAAATTCGTACCACCATTACTTAAAATAAAACGACAAATTAGATAAAGCATGCAAATAAAGCATTGTAAAAATTCTAACTAAAATTATTAATATTCTGCTTATAATAAGATACACAAAACATTGAATATATAATAAGGGGAAAAATAATAATAGGTAGGTATCGCAAATTCATCAACCAATTATACATGTCAAATTATTGGCATATACAGGCTATACACAGTAGATACGAACATAATTTATAATAAAAAATAAGTCGATGTACTATATGAACCGCAAATCATTTGAGAGCGTTACAGCTGTAAGTAAATATTAAGAAAAAAATACATAGATACAAGAGCGAACTTTTAGACTGTAACAAGTGACACCTGTCAATATTTTATTTAGATAATATCATTAGTACTTTTCAATGTGAATTTTGTATTAAAGTCATAGAAAAACCCCCCAAATAAGAATTTAATTGAACGTAATATAAATTACTAACGTCTATTATTGCATAAGTATTTGACATCATAGCGATCAGCAAATTTAAGAGAACTATCACATTGATCACTGAATACGATCCGAACATTAGGAGTCCCCAAAATCTCGTGTAGCTCTTGATACCGGACAATTCGAAATTTTCCAAACTCACCAGACCGAAGCTCGCCCAAAATAGTGATTGCGTAGATTCGAAAACGCTAAAATTAAAATTTTTTTTTTGATGCTCAGTAGGTACAAGATTAAACTACATACCTAGCAAAACCCCTCCACTTCACACACGAATCTTTTTCATATTTCCAGTCCGCTACGTCCCCATTGTGATAACACTTTTTTCGTTCCAAGTCGGAAAAATACCACAACAATTGATTCAGACCTGTCGAGCACAAGAAAACCAGTAAGAATTTAAAAAATAATCGCCAAATTTTTCGTGGAAGTATTACCACAAGCAAAAGCGAAAAGTACCAACATATAAATGAAGAAGAATTTCATTATATCTATCACCATTCTTCCTAGAGATATTTGTAGTGGTCCCAGGTGAGGGTTTATAGAAAAGAAATGCACTAATTTTAAGGCACTGAAATAGAAATACATTTTTGTCATTACATACTGACAGGTTGGTAATAAATGCCAAAGCAGTGGCAACGTTTAGATTTTAGACATGTTTTAAATTCTAAAGTCTTCTATTGTTATCTTTTTTCTACTTACCTGAATATATTGGCTCCTGCAAAGAGACCTTCAGCTACTAGTTGTGGATCAAATGCTTGCCAGTTTTCTCTGGGTATATAAGCTTTATTTGGATCATCATCTATTTCTTTTCTTTGTTGTATATATGCTATGACCCTGAGTATAAATACCGTGACATACAGTATGTTTCTTGTGAAATCGATAAAGGTCCACAAATTAGTTAAATAGGTCTTCATACCATCTCTGCATATGTCTTTTATCCCTTCACTAATGAAACCTGCACTTAAGGAGATATTGAATTTGGTAAGTGTTTGTCGTGCAAAGTTAGTAAAGTCAGAGAAAAGTGAATTCTTTTCGTGTCGGAGGAATCACATATAATATTCTAATAAATTGAAGACTTTTGACTAGCTATTTGTTTCTATGAATTCTAATATGGACGTAAAAGCAAATGTTAATGAATTGTTTAAACCGATTTAGCAAAACTGAAGTATTAGGAATCAGTGATACTATACAAAGTCTTAAATTGCTAAAATTTCGTTAGCAACAAAAGCATACTTCCTCATTGGAAGATAAAGCAATCACAAATAGCAAAAACAAAGGCAGAAGAGAAAGATATACAATATCCAGTAAACGACTTAATTTTGCTTAAAAATGTGTTACAGTCAGAGTTAAATAATTTTCACAACCTTTTTTGCCCATTAAATTATATTCATGGATATAATTTAGAAGCATCATATGTAAATATACAGTGTGAAAATAAAGTAATAGTCCGGGAGGTAGCGTTGCATTTTAGGTAGTGATTTTACGCCGATCGACTGTTATCTTTTTCGATACGTATGTTATTACTAGGCTTCGGATAAATATGCATTAAAAAAGTACAAAATATGCATGCAAATATGCATCTAAAATATTAAAAATATGCATTTAAATATGCATTAAAAAATCGTTTATTAGATTTAAATAAAACATTTTTTAAACGTTACATTGGTCTATTTACAATAAATTTACAGATTTTTACTATTACACTTCACTATGACATGATGTAATAAGTTGTCAAATATAAATTTTTGTAAAATCTTAGAAATACATATTTTTCAAAATTTGATATCCAGTATTTTTTTCTAAAACTGACGACATTTTTTTAATTTACTTAACCTATCAAAAACATTTTCAACAATTTGTATGCTGTTATCTAAAGGAAGTCCCTTAGTTTCCAATTTCAAAATAGCCTCGGAAATACAAGTAAAATTTAATATATTGAAAATCAAATCTTCGCGCAATCCTTTTTGTGTTAAAGGCGTTTTGAGCATCCTCTGTGTTTTTCGCTTCTTCAGGATCGAAATCGTTCAAAATACGGGCAATAAGCTCAAAATGTTGAGCGTAATAGCTTGCAGCTTCAATCCAGGTGCCCCATCTTGTAAGAATCGGGGACGGCGGAAGTGGAATCCCACCACCAGCAATTTCTTTGAACTTGGCAACGCGAACAGGTGCTTTTAAAAACACTTTCTTGGTAGATGATATTAACAAATTTACATTTGTATAAACGGAACGCATTAATTCGGCCACTCGATGTAAGCCATGCGCCACACAAGTAACGTGAGTCATTTTTGAATAAAGTATTTTCAAACCACTCATTGCTTTAGACATGTATGAAGCACTTTTACGTAGCAAATGCCTGTTGGCCACAAAAAATTTAGCGCATCATTGAAAAATGTGGCAATTGTTGAATGGTTCACTTTTTTCAGCACTTTCATTGTTAACAGATACGATTTATTTCTTTCTTCTTCAACTCCCATAATACCAAAAACAAATTTTGCTATGCTTCTTTGTTCTACATCCGTTGTTTCATCTACAGATACCCAAATATTTTTATCTTTAGCTTTTTCCCGCAGCTTTTGTATTGTGGCGTTATATAATGGCAGAACATCGTTTTTTTGTAGTGTAGATTCCTCTGGAATATTTTGCTTCGTATGTTTTTCCAAAAAGGTTTTAAATGCTTACGTGTGTACCAAATAAATTCTCTTACATAAATCTGTCACATAAATATTCTTAGATAAACTTGTTCATAAATGGTATTTTGTTTACTCTCCTTCAATAATTATAGTTTTATTGAATTTAGTTTATATATAGTTCGTTTGTTTCAAGAGTGTTCTTTAATTTCATTTTCAATTATATTTTTATTTGGTGTTGTAAATATAGACTTTTAAAAATAAATAGTGAGTGAATTGTTTATTATTTTTCGGACTCATAAAAACCATTACATTATGTTTTAAAAAAAATTAACTGGGAAATATGCAAATAAAACTGAAAATGACTAAAATATGCACTTCTACTCAAAAATGACTTAATTATGCATTAGAATATGCAGTTATGCAAATGCATATTTATCCGAAGCTTAGTTATTACTAATAACTAAACCAAGCGTCAGCTGACGCACCCGCGGTGGGTGTAGTTGTAAGAGGTCGCGAAACGTGAAAAAAAAGAATTAAATAAAGTCATAGTACGCCGGCTGTTTTTTTTTTTTTATAAACAGTTGACATCATAGTAAATTGAAATAAAATCGTCAGCTGCATCGTGGAGGGTGGATTATGCGTCAGGTACGCGCATGAACTTGTATAAAAATCATTTCAAATAAAGTAATAGTACGCCGGCGGATTTATTTTTTATAAATAGTTGACATCATACTGAGTTGAAATAAAATCGTCAGCTGCATCTTGGAGGGGGGATTATGCGTCAGCTGCGTGCATGAACTTGTAAGAAAATAACGTCAAATTAGGTAATAGTACGCCTGACGAAAATTAACTAGGATATTGTTTACATAATTAAAAGTAGGAAAAAAAATCTGCTGTGTGTATAGTGGTGACCTTCATCCGACGCAGTAAACAATGTTATTCGGACCCCCTTCATCAAATGTGCAGGGTGCATCTGCGTTTCATGAAGCTAGGTAGACCATAAGGGATGTACGCATCTCTTTCAAATACGTGACAGTTTCGAGTGTACTCTTTGAAAGATCGGCCGCAAGTGCAAATATGTTTAAAATTCAACCGTTTTGTGTATTCTGTGGCAAAAAGAAAGAATTATTATCTTTTACGGAAAAAACATTACAAATTAAATAATTAACATATTAAATAAAAAACAACAAAAACAAGTTACGACCATCAATTTTTTTTTAAATGGAAACATATGTTTTTTATTTAATTTGTTAATTTCGCATCGAATTCTAAGTATGTTTCATGTACCATGTCCTATACTCAAACTCAACAGTTATCGAGAAATGTACAATTGAACATATCAATAACTGCATGTTCAATTGTAAATTTCTCGATAACTGTTGAGTTTGGGTATAGGACATGGTACATGAAACATACTTAGAATTCGATGTAGAATTAACAAATTAAATAAAAAACATGTTTTCATTTGAAAAAAAAAATTGATGGTCGTAACTTATTTTTGGATCACCTTTGTACATCAATTTACCATCAAAAAAACCGCAGCTAAAAATAAAAATCGACCTATCCGAGTGTTTTTCCATAAAACAAAACCAAAAATTTTAAATGAATTTATTCCAACCCGCGCGTCCTCCCTGTATGTAAGTCACAGTATTTAGATATAGTTTTACACATATTACTTTTTTCCCGATATTGTCATTCATTTGTCACTGCCCCGGTTGAAATTTGACAATACCATAGTTTAATAATTACGTCTGGGAAATTAGCAGTTAGCAGAGTGCGAGCAGGGGGGAGTACTGTCAGCTGGACCCTGAAAGATACCGTGCGTTGCTCGAATAATATTTGCTTTTACAGCGCCAGCTGATGGTCTTTCCACCACTACACACTCGGCTGATTCTTGTTTTAATACTTTTAATTATTTAAACAATCACCTAGTAAAATTTCATGCGGCGTACTATAACTTTATTTCACGTGTTTTTTTACAAGTTCATGCGAGCAGCTGACGCATAATCCCCCCTCCACGATGCAGCTGACGATTTGAATTCAACTCACTATGATGTCAACTATTTATAAAAAAAAGTTTCAGCCGGCGTACTATTACTTAAAATTTTAATTTTTTTTACAACTTTCACGGCCCCCATACCCAGACCCACCGCTACTTGAGCAGCTGACGGTCGGTTGACTGATTAGTTGTACGAGATCAACTACCGATATCAAAATCAGCCGGCTTACTATGACTTTTTCATTTGCAACGCTACCTCCCGGACTATAACGTTAATAATCATTTTTTGAAAAAAAATTCAAAGGGTAGATTGATTTTTACAAGGGGAATATTTTTTTCGCATTTTCAGTTTCTTATGTCATTTGTTTTTCATGTTATGACGTCACGAACTTCTTTTTAAATGACAACCTATATTTTTTTTAATTGATTTCGATAGTACTTTCAATTTTCTATCCCACAGTATAAAACTTTTAATATGTTATATTTGTAAAAAATTGGGAAAAAGAGTCTTAAAATTCAAATATTAGAAATTCATTATATTACCAAAATGAATTTAGTTACCTGTGCATAAAACAAAAAAAAACATTAGTTACGGCTGTCAGAATAAAATAATTTGTTAGTGTCACAATAAAGTAAGTGTTATTTTTGGTTGTTGTCTAAATTATAATAATTTATCTTTTGCAAACTATTTCATTAATAAAAATGGTACTATTGAGCGAGCGATGAAGAATTGAAGTGTTAACCCTTTAACGTTTTTCGGTACAAATAAACACCACTTGTCATTATGGTTTAGTCGTGCATTAGTTCTTATTGGAAACTGGTCTCTATGCACCGATATATACGTGCTAAACGACCACTGGTACAATCTAGGACCACAATTACTATGTACGCCATCTATGCGACTTTATTTAAAAAGTGGTCGATTATTGTACCAGTGAACGGCAAAGGGCAAAAACCAAAGTAAGTATTTTTTTTTGTAATTAGCTAAAAAATTTTCGATCTGCATGTTGCTATAATACGTTTACTCATTACTAAGCTAAAAAACCTCGGAATTTCAATTTTTTAATTTGAGGTTAGATTTCCACTTTTTTCAATGCAGTTTTTTTTCTAAATCCATTTCTTGTTTTACTTAGCAATCTTACAAAAACCAAAAGATTGCGTTTCGCAACAAGTATGGGCTGGTGGTTGGGGCTGCTGTATTTGCGATAAGATAATATTTTTGTTTTTGTAAAGCGGTACACCAGTGTACCATTACACGTAGAACTAAACAAAGTGGTACGAATATGTACCACGTCACATTCGCATTTTGTTCACACTTCTTTTTATTTTATCTAGATGAATAAGAAAATTTACAATTTAGACGACCCGAGGGATGTTGCCTACCTCCTGGCAGAGATTGATGATAACATGGCTGTAGATTCTGAAGCTGAAGGTGACGAAGATGCTGATGACAACCTTCCTGTGTCTGAACATTCGTCATCACGACTTAGTTCAACTGCAAGCAGTTCTTTCAGTACGCCAAATCCAGAACCATGTGAAGATTATGATATGAATGAGCCATGTGAAGATTATAATATGGATGAACCAGCCGTACCTACAGAACGCTCAATCGATGACATTATCTCGTCAGCTGAAAGTGACGAAGGTTCTAGTGAGCAAGACGACAGTGAAGAAAAATGGTCTCGCATTGATGTAACACCACAAACCTTTTCCAAATATTCTTTTGATAGGCCTTTTGGAATATCGTCCAAACTTCAAATAGATATTTCCCATCCACTAAATATTTTTATGGCCGTCCTTACGCCAATTTTTATGCAATATATTGTGGATCAAAGCAACTTATATGCCTTGCAAAACAATAAAGAACTTAATATAACAATTGAGGAATTGAAAGCTTATTTTGGATTACTAATCATAATGGGATTCCACAGTTTACCCACAATGAGATTGTATTGGAGCACAGATCCTAGCTTTGGGGTTCCACGCATTCAAAAAGTCATGACTCTAAAAAGGTTTCTGAAAATTACAAGATACTTACACCTCAACGACAATACGAAAATGCCTAAAAAAGAAGAGAATAATTACGATAAGTCGTACAAAATACGACCCTTCTTGGACTACCTTGACAAGCGTTTCAAATTATTATTTCATCCTTCTCGTTTTGTTTCCATTGATGAATCGATGGTAAAGTATAAAGGCAGAAGCGCATTGAAGCAATACATGCCAATGAAACCCATCAAACGCGGGTTCAAAATATGGGTGATCGCTTGCGGCGTCACTGGATATTGTCTTGGAATGTCTCTATATCAGGGGGCAGATGCAAAAGGAACTAAAGTTCCATTAGGAGAACGAGTAGTCTGTGGATTATCGACATTTTTTGAAGGCTTTGGATATTGCCTTTTTTTCGATAATTTTTTTTCTTCAATAGCCTTAACTAAAAAATTGTTAGAAAAAAGCTTTTTCTCATGTGCCACTCTTCGTCAAACACGAGCATTATTTCCATCAAATAAAATAAAATCTGATAAAGAACTGGCAACAGGAGAATTCGACGGAGTTTTGAAAGGGAACATTTCAATTTCCAAATGGAAAGATAGAGGAAAAAAGTCGGTGTGTGTTGTAAGTTCTATGCACAACCCAATAAAAACTGAAAAAGTACTGAGAACACAGAAGGATGGCACACGTGCATTGGTTGACTGTCCCGAGGCAATTGCGGAATATAACAAATACATGGGCGGAGTCGATCATTTCGATCAACTAATGGCATGTTACAGTATTTCCTGGAAAAGTAGGCGTTGGTGGATAAGAATATTTTATTATTGCCTTGCGCCTGCGTTGTAAACAGTTTTATTCTGTACAAAACCGTAATAAAGGAGAAGTCTTCAAAAGAAAGACCAATAAGTCACTTACAATTTCGAAATATTTTGGCCAACGAACTGATTGGTACCTTCTGTTCCCGAATAAAACCTGGTCCTGTGGCTCACCTGTCTAGAGCACGCAAAAATAATAATCCACACGGACGACCAACGGTATATAATGCAAGTAGACTGACCAGCGTAGGAAAACACTTACCCAAACAAGGAACACGCAGGAGATGCTGTCATTGCAGTACAAGTAAAAAGCAACAAAGATCTGATATTATCTGTGAAGAATGCAATGTGGCTTTGTGTCTACAATGCTTCATTCCGTTTCACAAAAGCCGTTGAAGACTGAATGAGCCATAAGATTAGATTTTTTTATATTTACATATTTTATACAAACATCATCACATACAATTATTTAGACATTGTTGTATTTTGAATTGATATGTTTATTTTCTTACCGAAAGTTTTGACTGAACTGAACAGAATACTGTTTTGATTTCCTAGTTTTGTATGTTTTTTTTTTTTAATAAATGTTTTAGTTTCTTCTCGAAAGAACTTTATTTAATTAAATTTTGTATTTGTCACAAAAATATATAAAGAATACACATGATTTTCTCTGTGGTACGGTACAGTACCAATGAACATTACAAAAATAGTTTTTTGTGTAACATACTCTGGTATAAACGTTTACCACCCATTTTTGAAAAAAAAAAAACAAAATTTTTTTTACAAAAAGACAACTTTTAGGCATGTTTGGACCAGAAAAACAGATTGGGATTGCAAAACCCACTATAACACAAGCCTCTGAGTTCTGCACGTTAAAGCGTTAATAATGATTGATTATGGCAACAGAGCTAGAACACATCAAGAAGTTGGTGTCATATTTTTAGAGAAAAGTACCCGGCATCAGCCCATAAGTCAATCAATAATTAGTAGGATCAATAAGGAAAAATTTAGACACATGGCACTGTAAAGAATCTTCAAAAAACTTGACGTGCAGCTACATTAAATGAAGATGCACAACTTGATATATTACTAGACATTGAAAACAATTCAAATTCATCTAGTAGAAGCATTGCTTTGGACCACAATATAATCCATACTTCAGTTTTGAAACTTATGAAAGTTCAAAAATTTTACCATTATAAGCTGTAATTAGTTCTTCAGTTGGCAGAAGATGACTATGATCATAGGTAAGAATTATGTGAACAAATTCTGGAAACTTTTCTTCGCAATCCATTGTTTTCCCAGCGTATTTTATTTAGCTGGAACGGTTAATAGACATAATTGTAGATAATGAGCTAGGGAAAATACCCATTGTATGAAGAAAATTCGTACACAATATCCTCAAAAAGTTAACATATGGACAGAAATTATTGGTGACAGAATTCTGGGTCCATTCTTTTTTCCTAACAATTTGACTGGAGAGAGATACTTGCAATTTTTACAGTTCAAATTGGTGCTTGCATTAACTGCATTATTTTCTAATGCAAACAGCCCTGACCTACCAAATAATAGTATATGGTTACAACATGATGGTGCTTCGCCTCATTACGCAATTAATGTGCGACGATACTCAAAACAAGTTCTCCCAGGAAGATGGATAGAAAGAAGAACTCTGATGAAATGGCCGGTTAGATCTGCAGATCTAACGCAATTAGACTTCTTTCTATGGGGGTACTTAAAATGTAATGTATAATAATCGACCTAATAATTTAGAAGATCTCAAGCACAGAATTCGACATGAAATTGAATTAATATCGGCTCAAACTATTCGGAATGTGAGAAATTAGTTTTATAATCATCTTTGGTATCGTCAGATGGTACAGGGTCGTCATTTTGAACACTTAGTATAAAAGTAGGTAACTTAAAAAGTATTATTTCTGTGCTTATTTTTGTGTTTGATGTTATTGTTGGAGTTTTTTTTTCTGGTTAATAAATTTAATTTTAATGTACTTATTAACTTTGAATGGAGTAAATAATAGTAAATTTATAGTTCGATTTTTCAACATTTTTATAATTTTATAATAAACACGAATGTTCCGTCAATCTTGCCATCAAAGTTATGTGACTAGATTCATTTAATGAATTTTTACTTTTCTTCTCAATTTTTTTCAGATGTAACATATTAAATTGTTTAATACCTATAGGGAATTGACAAAAAAAGGTTATCATTTAAAAAACAGTATGTGACGTCATAACAACAAATGACGTAAGAAACTGAAAATGCGATGAAAATAATAAACCCCTTCGCTATACCCCTTCGAGGTTTTTCAAAAAATGAATATTAAAGAAGTTAATGCCTTTACTTTATTTCCACACGTATATCGAGTGTCCGGGCAATAAAAAGACAGAATATCAGAAATAGATAGCTGTAATGCTAAAAAAATTATTCCCAAAGTATAAAGACTTTATTCGTACGCATACGGCAGAAAAGAAATAATAAAAAATTCAATTGGCCTTATGCCCAGCCTGCACGACCGCAGTATGAACGAATGGACAGCGCGCGATTGAATGTATCATATCTAGGTACACAAGATGTTTTCAGCCACGAATGTGTGTATTCATTCTTAGTTAACCGTGTGGCCTTTACAATGCACGAATTATAGGATGTATCTGTAAGGTGAAACAGGTGGAAACGGAAGAGCAGTTAAACGTTTAAACGCGGAACGTTTTTCCGATCGTAGATGTCGTAGTCGTATCAGGTTATTATGGACACGGTGTTTAGATTAAGAGAGGAACACTACATCCAAATTACGAAGTTAAGGGTGGTGAAAGAGAACGGAGAGAGTTAAGTGGGGAAAAGCAGCTTTTTGGATATAGGCGATGCGAATCCGCGTATGAGCACGTAAACTGCAGCAACGCGTCTTCGAATATCCCGATTGACGGTTCATCAGATCATCCGGGGAACTTTAATTGAATTGGACGTGGAGGACATAGACCATGACCGACGCGCAGCCCGGATTTAAATCCATTCCATTTCTTTTTTGGGGGTTACATGAAAACACTTGAGTATGATGGTGATAAAATTGAAACAGAAGATCTTCGCCAACGTATTTTTACAGCGGCAAGGCGCATACGCGAGGAAGGAAATAGTAATAATCCACCTGTTTTACATCGGTCCTTTTTCATTTAACTTAATTTGAAAAGAGAAAGAGTGAATACAAAAGCTTCGCACAAAGTTACTAATGTATTTACACTTTATATAGCTAAACAAAAATTACACACGATTTTCCGTTTCAGCTGTTGACCCATTTTCAAGTTTATTAACCCCTAGAGTTTTTTTTTTTTTACAAAAAATACACGTAACGTAATGTAAATTCTTGTCTAAAACTTTAATCAAAAAAATACATTTTTGATTTCTTCGTTATTACGATATCATATAGGCTTGCTTCTGCTAGTACTTGAGATTCTTACTAGTCAGTCGTTTTATTGTCCGGACACCCTCTATATAGCACTACAAATTTTATTAACATAACCAGTTACAGTCGCCAGTGAATGAACATCCTTTTTTGATTTTGTTATGACTTTAACGAAGGGAGGGGGGGGGGGCGCAATGTTAGACATTTGTTGGGGGCGCCAAAGGTGTTAGCGCCATTTTTACTAAAAGGGCATCATTTAAATACAAAAAAAATCTAATAAATATATAAATTTAAAAATATCTTCAAAAGTTTCAGAATTTTGTTTTATGCTTTTTTTATGTCAACCGAATGTAATTGTATTATTGTACTATATTGTAACTAATCACAGAGTTGTTTGTGTTCTCTTATTGTACATACCTACAACATAAAAGAAAATAATATATTCCAGTAGAGTTGGAGAAATGCCTCGTTGCTTTTGGCTTTTACCAACTGCATCAGCTCTCTCCTCATCGTTCGTAAAAAAATCCGACAACTGTTCATCCGCTCTTTGCGAGTCTAACATTAAAACAACTGCGGAAACAATAAAAACTTGATTTATTACAATATCACGGCACAATTTTGAACTATTTACTTATAAAAAATATATACGAAAAGGCATGTATCAAGAATTTCATGAAAGGCTTCCTCATTATTTTGCCCATGGATGTCTCTGGTGCAATTGTGTACAGGAGACAGTAAAAAGGAAATAATAAACCGACTTTACTGATGATTAGGAACTTCCGGAGGCTTGATTTTCTTCTAAAACCAGGCACGCCTTCATACCATATCGCCGCCAAGAGTTGTTGAATGTTAGGATGGGCGACAAACTATAAAATAGTTAAGTTGTTGAATACAATTATCATCAAAACAAAATCGCATTGAATCTACTCACTTTTTTCTGTTTATAAGTAATAGCTAGCTCCAATCGTGCAAGTGTAGTTTGTTCTCCACTTTGGAAAGATTGCTTATCTGGATCATGTTTCAATATGATCGCTAATTCTTCAGATGTTCTAGATTGATGTAGTAAGTCGACAGCGAACTGTTGACATTGCTTCCTCAATTCGAGGTATTCAGATTTGCATTCCTTAAATAAACATAGATAACGGGAGGGGCACTATACCTTTTCAACTTCGACTTGAGAATAATCAAGTTAAAATTGAGGAGAACATACACTTTCACAATGAGAATAAACAATTATAAAAGAAAACTGCTTCTATACCGGGTGTCCCCTCAGGTAAAGTCCATTATTGGTATCTAATAATGTAGATAGCGAAAAATTTTTAATACAAAAACTGTAGATAATTATAAGTTCTACAATTTTTTTTTATTTAGCGACGAAACAACTTTGTAGTGGTTTACTATAATTTTGAAACTTTAAAATCAGTGTTTCATTTTTATTATTACTTTTGTTATGCGTTCAAAAAAATCCTCATACAAGCATGCATAAACTTTCTAGAGTCCTTGATGTTAACAAAAACTTTATTAAGAGAACCTTAAAGAAGTTTTTTAATTTGTTTTATGATAATGATAATAACTAATAATTACTATGATGCTTGAAAATAGTAATTTATACCTTCATCAAGATATTGCGAAAGTTATAGAAGTTTTCAATAACGTACCTTTAAATATTTGTATTGCTGGTTTGCTTTTCAAGTGATGTTATAAATTTAAATATGACTGTTTTAATTTTAAAGTAATTAAAATTTATTCAAGTATAACGATAAACAATTTTATGACACAGAGCGACTGCGATATTTTAACTATTGTTAATTCATGAACTTCCAAATTTTACATTTCATGAGTTTTAAAATTTTAATAAAAATTACTTATTTGTAAAAAGAAAATATTAGAAGTAACTCTTTTTGATTAATTTTAATTATGCTATGTGTAATTAAGACATTACAACTCATATTTTTAAGTAGTAATCGGGTTTATTCAGATATAATATCCTATATCTTCTACAATATTGCCCACGGGTGGAACAAGTAGATATTTTTGATTAGTAAATTTTAAGTATTTTTCAATGACATATAAATATACACGCTGTTCCATTTAATTTTTTTTAAGGATTTTTAACTTTAGCGAATAGTATGTAGCGAAAGATATCTCTACTAATTGAGTTCATAATAGGTATTTCATCATCAATCGTTATTTCAAGGCAACTCTTTAAATGTTGTACAATTTTTAACGAAGAATCGCCATATCTCAGAAACAATTGAAAATCGACAAACAAGCCCATGTCAGTTTAATCAGCCCTTTAAGGGCTATCATAAAATGTAAAAAAATGCATGGCATTGCATTTAAAAAAACATAAGTTTTTGTTGGTTTGTCGTTGTCGAACACTCTGTATAATTGAAAATATTTTTAAGTTGTAGAGTTTATGATTATCTACAATTTTTGTATCAAAAATTATTCGCTCTCTACATTATTAGACACCAATAATGGACTTTACCGCTCCGCTGGGACACCCGGTATACATTAACAATTAATAAATGGATTTTGTAAATTACATGATTAAATCGGTGAATATGCGCTACGTATCTTGGATAGTTTGCCGGATTTATTGCATTAACTATGTATTGTCTCCACTAATTGTTGTAGACGAAACTTCGTCTAGTTTAAATGTGCTCTGCCTTCACCAGCTAAAATATGTGGCCTACGCAGTCTTAAATTCCGCGCAACAGCAGCTTTTAATCTGGACCAAGTTATTTTATTTCGATTTAACATTGGGCTGTAAGGACCAAGTCGTAGCAATTTATGGTTGCTGAATTCATTTTCAGTAAATACGTTTTCCAAAGAAGCATGGCACGGAGCATCGTCAATTATGTTATAGGCTGCACGCAAACACCGACGAACAAATTCATTTGCGTCTTCCATTCTAAAGGCACCTCTTCTGGCCTCGTTGTGAATCATTCCCATATTACCAATAAAGCCTATAACGTGTATATTGGCTCCTCAGCAACCAGCCATTATATTGCTGCAGTGGGATCTCTTTCTTGATCGTCTTTGTCTTCTTAATATGAATACATTAAAACCTGTTTATCTGTTTCGTTCATGTAAATAAGTGGCACATTATCCGCTGGATAACTTAAAAGTTGCTGAATATACTCAGGACGTTTTATCTTATTTTCGTCACTATTTACTCTTTCAGGTTCTTTTCGTATGTCTTTCAATGTGAACAACAATTTGTCCAAATGTTTTGAAAGTGTTTCTTTAGATACTGCTCTTTGATGTTGCACTTCCATTTTTAGTTTCAGTTCTTTTAATGTTTTCTTCAATGTATTGAACGATAAATCGACGATGCTCCTCCGTGATTTCCACAAATTTTTGCTCCCCACGTGACTTTTTTTTTTCTTGATTTTTAACCCATCGGTAGACAGTCGACTTTTTAACGCCCAATCTAATCGTAAGCACTCTGCGGTCACCTTGACAGTTATATACAGCACAAATTTGCTGCTTAACTTTGTCAGCTTCGCGTCTTTTTATATAAGGCATGGTAGTGTCAGTAAATGTCTAACCACAGAGGCTAAATGATACTCAGTAACACTCACGTTTGGTATTGTTTTGTTACATCAACGCATGCTGCAAATTTATTAATTCTCAATTTGATGTTGATATTGTCATTTTTAAACTGTTTATTCTCATTTTAAAGTTGATTATTCTCGATTTAAAGTTGAAAATGTATAGATATACCTAGCTAATATTGATGAGTCAGTAAAAGAAACGTGAACATGTGTGGAAGTATATTGACTACCAAGAAATTTATTACAATTAGCAAAGTAGAGTGAATTATAGCAAGGAAGACTTCAAGTTAAAACCAAGAATAACTTGCATGTATGTTGGCAAAACCATATTAAAGCATTGTAAGTACAGTATAAGTGCTGTTAATCTAAGACCAGGGTGCAACTCTGCAAGCCAGTGAATGTTAAAGTGGATTAAAGTTCTCTGACTTCAAGCTAAATCCAAGAATAATTGCATGTATGTTGACAAAACCATATTAAAGCATTGTAAGTACAGTATAGGTACTGTTAATCTAAGACTTGGGTGCAACTGTGCAAGCCAGTGAATGTTAAAGCAGATTAAAGTTATCTGACTTCAAGCTAAATCCAAGAATAATTGCATGTATGTTGACAAAACAATATTAAAGCATTGTAATTACAGTATAAGTGCTGTTAATCTAAGACTTGGGTGCAACTGTGCAAGCCAGTGAATGTTAAAGCAGATTAAAGTTCTCTAGCTTCAAGCTAAATCCAAGAATAATTGCATGTATGTTGACAAAACCATATTAAACCATTGTAAGTACAGTATAAGTGCTGTTAATCTAACACTTGGGTGTAACTGTGCAAGCCAGTGAATGTTAAAGCAGATTGAAGTTCCCTGACTTACCGGTTCGGCAAAAGCTAAACTTCGAAGTTCCCATGATAGTTGAAAAGCGGTCAAAATCGGATCACTGGATGATAGTGCTATGAGGGAAGGGCTAGCTAATGCTTTGTATTCATTCACTCGAGAAAGGGAGTGACGTAATGAATCCTCTTTGGATTCCTTTATGCAATCTTCACAACCACACCTGCATATTAATAGCTATTTTCATTAATCAATATTTTAAATTCTTATTAGTGGAAAAATGTTTGATTTCAATTAAAGGTGATTTTCATCAAAAATAGATTTAGACATTTTTCTTCGTCCATTGAAGCAAAAAAAAAAGCAAGGTAAAAATGTTTTCTTTTTTTAATAATCACTATAGGAGCAATCAGCGCTCAAGTATGGGACTCGACTGCCTTAGTCAACTGTCAAACAAAGGAAAGATAAAATTTAACTATCCCAAAAGTAATAAATTTACAGAATGGGGGGCATCGTATTTCAATTTCCTAATTCCAACAATGTCCAGTTGCAGTATTTAATTTGCCTAATTGCTTGTATTTTTCATTGTTGATGTTGTTCATAAGAGATAGCCGTGGCTTTTTAAGATTATAAATTGATGTCGTAAAACTTTAATACAAAAAAAATTAGTCACAAAAAATTTATAAAAACGCAAATTTAAATAATCTAAAACTATTAAGTCACGCCACAATAATCGAAAGTAAGAAAAATACATTTGATCAAATAATATGTTCAATATAACCACCATTCTGCGTATTCTGTTTTCCAAAGAAGTACTAACGTTGCGTAAAACGTGTCGACATATTCTTGTAATCGCTTTTCTGATTTTAATTTTCACGTCTTCAAAAAACCCGTCCTTAGAAGACGATGATTCTCTTCTCCATTAACACTTCCATCAATGAAATAAGGTCCAGTTAAATAACCACCCACCCTTCCTCCCCACACATTTAATGATCAACGAGTTTGAAAGTTTGAAGAAAGTCAGACTGTTCTTCTAATTTATCTGTTGGCCATTGACAAAAATGTAAACGATTTTGCAAATTTCTTTCATCTAACCCTGTGTATGAATATGATACGGATGAATTACATATTTCCTAATTATTCTGGATTCACAAATTTGACTTACATCTAACTGACGACTAATTTTCGTTGTAATAGTATGGGGGTGTTCGACTGTACTCGCAAGTACTATAAGCTTATTATCCTCACCTGTTATTGATTTTGTCCGCTCTTTTCTTTTTCATATTCAATACCTTCTGTCCACTTGAACCATTCCTTTATACCTTCGAAGGTCTCTACTTCGGTTAATTTTTATCAGGGTGTCGCTATGCATAAAGTCTGGATGTTTGCGAAGAGTTTCTTTCAGATTCACCCAAAACGTGAAATCATATCTATTAACTCTGCATGAAAATAATTCATTTTGATGATAACTAATAGCGATGCTTTTATAAATTTGACATAAATGTTCACCGATTTTCTTTAACACTTAACTCAGGCAGATGAAGCTTATTCCAGCCTTATTGGATAAACGAATATTTGGTTGCATAGAACAATAGCGCTATAGTTATTTGTCCGCTGATTGCTCCTTTAGTAATTATCTCACAAATTACAAAAGATAGGTATAGGGCATTGTTAACAAAACTGAAAGAGAATAAAATGCCATAATAAAATACCAAGTGCTCCATCAAAACAAAAAATTTTTTTTTTGATATGTTAAAATTTCGGGAAGTAGGCTTTGAAAAAAATGCTTTTTTTGGAGGTATTGTCGAATGCAACTTATACCAAATGATGCAGAATTTTCTAGCCTACGCGCACCACCAAAGTTAATGTTTCCACTTTTAAAAACAAGCCGGAAATGATTTTTTTCTGAACACGTGTTCTTCCACTAATTGTTTCTTCTCTTATTTAAAATAAAAAAGCAATCGAAGAAGCGCCTACTAATAACTCACTCTGTACAAAAACAAAAGAAAATTGGATTTTACTTTGCCAGAAAGTTCGATAATGCAGATAAATATCTATATAATGTCACTGACTTTAATATGCCTTTATTGGATCAAATTTCAAAAAGTTTACGCAATAGAACACATTCAACTAATAAAAGTAAACAACAGATCGACCCGCTACACAGAACGCTTACGATTTAACTAAAATACTTTCGGCGGAAAAGCCCGCTTTTCCACGTCCTTGTGATAGATGCAACTGCTTTTATAAAAGTTGCAAACATTTTCTTTCAAGGCAAGGCCTCGTCGCGTTGAGGAACCAGAGTTGGAAAAATTCGTATAATATCTACATTAAACCTTACATACAATATGTACAGCTTATTACTTATAATTGTATTGCTGCTATTACTGTGCTCAATTACAAATTAATTATTTATTAAGTACAGTCCTGTAAAGTAAATTTGACTGCCGATCCCCAGTTATTAAGCTTTCAAACTCTTATTTTATCTTTACTCAAAATTATAATTTTATTACTTAGACTTTTGTACCCTTCATTTGTTAAATTTACAAATAATTACAATAAATAAACTCTTTTAAATATACATAAATGATTAGTATACATTGTATTTAATAGCATAAATATACATTATTTAATAATAATATCAGTGGTTTCCTATTTGCAGTAAAGTAATTTGAAAAATCTGCGCTGCAATTTTAAATGAATTATGCCGCCATTATTCTTGGCCTGTTAGTGGTAAAAATTTATAATCGGCCATTATCAAACACCGACGCATCCGTGGTACATTCATTTTGTACGCGTACAATTTAAGAGTTGCATCAGGTTAGTAGGTCAGCGCATAATGTTGCTAGGGTTTTTTTCTTACTGCGCGTATAAAAACAAACCATGCAATAAGTCTTACTTTATATCGTGTGGCATTGGTAATGTCGCTCCTCTATCAAGCAGCAATTTTAATATTTCGTAGTTGTTCCTGTGAGCCGCTAATATGAGAGGTGTTATGTCTGGAGTAAAGGATGCCGTGCTCAGATTTACCCTTTGCCAGCTCTGAAAAGAAAGCGTCGATTTTTTAGTATAAAATTCTAATCAAATATAGTGCGAGTTATATTGTCTGAAGTAGGTTCAAATTTGCTACAGTACCTATTTCACAGTTAAATGTTGGTTATATTACGTTGATGACACATGACTGCAAGCAAAAAGTTTTTAGAAACCAATCGCTGATTTCGATAGAATTTTGAATGCTGATTTTAGGAAAAATAGGCAAAAAATTCCATTCCCTCTTTTTCAAAAATTGAAAATTTTAATTTTTATAAATCACCAATCCATTATGTTATAAAATCTTTGGAGGATGAGCATGTAGTCTCATAAAGTCTTTATTACTGGCGAAAGCTGGAGATTTTTAGGAAAATCTGTGGTGTGAATAAAAGAAACGTTTTTGAGTAATATGTGCCACTTTTTTTTTTGTTTAGACAGGTTTTACTTCAAAATGTCTCTTATTTGTCGAGAGCCTACGTTTAAAATCGCCGTGATTCACCAGTGGTTATCATGAGTATAATAGCATTCCAGAGACATGTTTTATGAGCGTAAATGGGTCAGTTGAGAACTCACTCCCTTTTGTCCTCTCACCCATTCCACACTTCCTGAGCTCTCCTCAATTGTTACATGAGCTTTGAGTGAAAAGATTATATACTGTGAATTGTATTTTTTTTCAAAGTGTTATATCTGTAGTGGTTATTGATTTCCTGCAACGGATGAGCAAACTCATTTTTATAGTTTTCATATTTAAAGTTTTAACCTATAAAATGTACTCAGTGGCAAACTTAATTCCTTTTGTTATATTTGTGGGAAATTTGTAGTGAAGAAAAATCAAACAAATATAAATGATTTTGTGAAGAAAGTATATTATATCTCACTGTAAAACTTGGTAACCAGAATAAGCCATATATAAAGTGTGTTACCCTTGTGTAGAAGAATTGCGAAAGTGGTCGAAAGGTACGAAAAAGCCTTTTCTAGCAATCTTTGTGGTGACTGGTACTTCTGTTCATGTAACCTGAAGGGGTGCAATTTAATTAATAAGAGACAAATGTTTTACCCGAACCTACCGTCAACAATACGTCCTGTTCCCTTATAGCTCAGAAATGCCCGAACCAAAACCTATAGAGAAACTAGAAGATACTCTTAATGACTCTGAAAACCAAGGTTAGGCAAGCATTTTCATGCTTCAGATTGCAGCGATCCCAATCGAAATTGAATGATTTAATCAGAGTTTTGAGCTATTCTAAAGATTCTGCAAAACTCTTAGGCTATAGGCTAAACGACAAGGATTTATTGTCTTCTGTTACTTCTTTCTCATGTCCAGAAAGCGAGAAACAAATTTCATTCACTGACAATGGAGGACATACAATCAGCATGACCGTTAATCCAAGTTGCCATTATTTTACGATGCCATTCTCGACGTTCTTCCATATCATAGTAACATAAACAATGTTCTAGCTAGATCTAAGTAAACGATAACTATAAATGTATGCGTATGTTACTGAAACAGTTAAACATATTGTTGAAGAATGTCCTCTAGCTAAGTTTGAATTTGGATACACAGATTTACATAATTTAACTCCAGAGGCTGTTGCTTGGATCTTAACAACTAAAGACCTCTAGTATTGTGACGCTGTGATGGAAGTTTTTTTATTCTGCAGGTTTTTTCCTACATCCTAGACCAAATGGTGCAGTGTTTTAAAAAGAGCAGCATGATATTTTGAAATCATTATAGGAAATAAATCACTTTTATAAGACAAAAAAACATATTATTCGAAGCATTTATTTCATAAAACAAGGTCAATGAAACAATTACCTATCTTTGGAATAATTCATTTGTGGAAAATGAAGCGGGATACTGTAAATTAAGAAGTTAAAACTTACATATGATTCCCCATCTCTGTGAATTATCTCCTCGTGATCTAGCAGAAGCTCAACGGCCTCCACAAACTCTACATTGATGGCATGAAGTAAGGCATCTTTCGTCTCGACGCCCATAATCACAAGAAGTTCCACCATCTCCAAATTTTCACCGTCTATGGCTAGCGTTAAGGCACTCCTTCCCAAGCTGTCCACGCAATTTATGTTTGGCGTGTCAGATTCCTGAGCTTTCTGTAGAATTCTGTAACGCAATCGGATTCACATTTAAATCAGACTTAAATGATAATTAAGAGGTAATGTTACCTTCTGACATTGGCCATATCTCCTCTTTCCACAGCCAAAAGATATTTTTTTTCCTCCAACGATAAGGACTTTGGTAAATTGGGCATCGGTTTTTCCTCGGTGGTTTCCATATTTTCGGACAAATCTGTAAGAAGATATATTATTAGGAAATGAAAATTAATGAAGATGGCGAAGTTAAAAACTTTTATTAACACTTTCATTTTTAGATTGACAGATAACACTACCAGACACGATTTCTATAACTGACTTAACAGTCTAAAATTTTAGTATTTTGCATTATTTTAAACATAAAAACTGTATTTTAACATAATGCATCACGTCACATTGTCAAAATAAAAATTGTTTTCACTAACATTAACGTAAAATTTGAAAAGTATTGTAACAACATCGAGCATATTCGCGGTTATACCGTGAAGGGCAGTCGCAACTACAAAGGATACGACGCTCGCATTCCAAAGAGAAGTAGAGAATTCTAATATATTAGTCATCGCGAAAATGGAAACTTCTTGAGTAGATAGGTACTTATATGAAGGTTGCAGCCGACGTAGTGATTTATTTATTGCTTAGATGTCGACGCGATCTGGCAAGAGACAAACGAAATGTCTCCGAACAGTTTTTGTTATGTTTGTGGATTATGTGTTACAAAATCGCAAACGAAGCCTTAAAATCGGTCTTAAATTACTCAATCAATATTGCGATGAAATTCATCGTTTTCCACGAAATCGTGTAGATTTAGTACATTGTTATGCGTGGTATGTTTCAGTAATATTGGTTTATTGGTAAGTTCGGTGTCTGTTACATCTAATATGCAACAGCGACCGTTCGCCTCATATACCGGTCCCAAACACCATGTACAATGAATGTGTTCCATGCCATGATTATGAATTGCCCAAAAAGTGGTATCGTAATAATTATTTACTAATTTATTAAATTTAGATAAACAAAAAGCACAACTTATGGCACCTCGACCTTCAATTATACTGCTGATAAAGATAAAATTATTGCAACAAATTTCATAATTATAATGCATTGATTGATTTGAAATCTTTTCAAAAAGCCAATCTGGAAATTTATCTAAAATTTAACGGTTAAATTTAAAATCCGCTCGTAATGTGCCAAATGCTTGTCTCCGTTTAACTGTTAATAAATTTTGTTTTATGTCAGCGACATTTTCGACATTTAAAAAACAGTTTAATTGATTGTCATGAACACCATCTGGGTCTAAATGAAAAATTTCTGGTTCTATATTATTGATAAAGGAAGTATATACTTGCGGTTCTGTATTTGGTTCTGTGTTTGACTGATTATCGACTTGTGAATCAACTAACACACTAGAAAGATCTTGTACTGACATGATGTTTGCGATAGTATTGCAGCGTACTTATAAGTGATCGAAGTATTGAAAATCTTTGCTTTTATATCAACCACAGCGTTGTTCTTGTTAACCTCCTTATTTGTAAAAATTTGAAAAGCGAAAGGTAGATAAATATTTACGTAACTATTAGAAAGGCGTGTTCGGTTAACCTTCATACGTTGTAAAATTCTCAAAACCGAAAGGTTTTTCTCCCTCAATAGCCGCGGCGGCGCAGGGCGGGAGGGGGGCGGGGGGCAGCGGGCAGGCGGGGCAATCATGAATCATAAATCATGACGCCGTCGATTTGATTCGATTGCAGAACACGTCACGGACTGTTACTTCTGTCTTGTAAACATTGAAGGGTTTTCAAAAAGAAATAAACTCAAAGAAATATATCCAAACATTCCATTTGAAAGCAAACCGATTAAAAGAACTGATTGTGAGCTTCCAACTCCAATGCATTTAAATTCTTCTGCAAAACATTTGGATTTCTTTCCTGTTAATTTAGGAAGAACGATTGATGAACAGGGGGAAAGGTTCCATCAAGAGATTGCAGAAATGTAGATACGATATCAAGGAAAGTAGGATCCCGTCATGATGGATGACTTTTGATGGTTTTTCATTAGAGAAGGCAACAGGCACCATGAAAGGAAGACATAACTCTATTTATGCAAAACTTTGACATATTAGCAATTTTCCTTTGTGTACAGCTAAGTGAACATTTTCAAGATTTTTGTACTTATCTATTTCTTTTTATAACTTCTGTATAACAAATTTTCTAAATACAATATTATTGCTTATCTACTAACGAAGTATGATTATAACTCTAAAACTAGACGTGGTAGAAAGATTTGATTTTTGGTTATGCCTTCAGTTAAAGACTGTACACCCATTTTTACAACAGTTACTAAAAAAAATTAAAATCGTCACCCAGTGTAATTTACTGCATTTGTTGAACAGTATAATAAAGAAAGTCAAATATTAAAATATCACAAAATCACAGGCATCACAATCAATGTCTATGAGCCCTTTTTAAATTTAGTCAATCAACCTGTATAAAATAAACTTACCTTTTTTTTTTTTTTACAAATTTTAACATCAAAATATTTAAAAACAATTAATCATTTTTTTGCATTTATAATAATAACGAATTCATTATTTTTGCAATTACTCAAAGCACTGTCATCGACCTTTTGTTTAATCCTCTTAATCCTTTCTTGACGTTAACTAATTTTCGAGACATTTTAGGCATTCAATTTGTACAAACTTTACTGTTTATCTCCTCGAAAATAACATAATTATATCAGATAGATCGTCACTCTTGAAAACTTTTCTTTAAGAAAATATTTCCGCAAAAAAGAAGAAAAACCTTTAGAAATGAGAAAAGAGAAAAACTTTTACTTACAGTTGATAATTCTTCGTGAGCCGACCGAAAAAAAGAACGTTTGTTTCTGTCAACTGCTATCGAATAGCAGTATTTTATGTATTGTCAGAAAGTCTTTCTGAATTTATTAGATAGATAAAGTAATGTGGATTAACTACTGACATACAAAACATGCTAGCTAATTATTTATCAGTATTAACACATATATACGCATATATATAATTATAAAAGTGTCTCTATACGTTTGTTAGTAAATTGCAGAACTGTAGGTGAATTCAAACAGGTACACATTTATATGAGACACTTTTATTCTTCCTGTCGCAAATGCAGAATCGATAATAATAACTTTTCAGGTAACTTTGGTTAATTGAATTATTCTGTCAGTGGCATGGGAATGCTTATATGGCTCCGATGCTAATACAGGAAATGGACAGCGGCAAATTAAATGTTTGTTTTAGTAACAACTACTACCAATTGGAAGTCCTAATTTAACCAATCGTATTTTTTTTTTTCAATAAACACAATTTCATCGGTAAATTGCGATCTGAAATAAGGTGTTTTTAGGAAAATGAACTACAATGATTGATCATAAAGTAATATACCAGGTGTCCCAGCGTAGCGGTAAAGTCCATTATTGGTATCTAATAATGTAGATAGCGAATAATTTTTAATACATAAATTGTAGATAATCATAAGGTCTACAATTTAAAAATATTTTCATGAATACAGAGTGTTCGACAACGACGAACCAACACATAGATAAAATAGAATGCTATGCATTTTTTTTACACTTTATGATAACCCTTGAAGAGCTGATTAAAATGACATCAACTTGTATTTGTCGATTTTCAACTGTTTCTGAGAAATGGCGATTTTTCGTTAAAAATTGTACAACTTTTGAAAAGTTGTTATGAAATAACGACTGATGATGAAATACTTGTTATGGTCTCAATTAGTAGAGATATCTTTTCAGTACGTGAAATTGAAAAGTACTTAAATTTTACTAATTAAAAATATATACTTTCTAGTGCCTGTGGGCAATATTATAAAAGTTATAGGATAACCCTGACTACGATTTAAAAATATGAGTTGCCTTGACTTAATTACACATAGCATAACTAAAATGAAAGGAAAACAGTTGCTTCTAATATTTTCTTTTTACAAATAAGTAATTGTTACTAAAATTTTAAAACTAGTATAATTAAAAGGTCGGAAGTTCATGAATTACCAATAATTAAAATATCGCAGTCGCTCTCCGTCAAAAAAATGTTTATAGTCATACTTAGACTAAATTTTAAATTACTTTAAAATTAGAGGAGTAATATATAGATTTATAAGTTGAAAAGCAAATCGTCAATACAAGTATTTATATGGTTGTTATTGAAAACTTCTATAACTTTTGCAATATCTTGAATTTTTTAGTATTTGAAATGTATAAAATATGGAAACAAATACATTTATGGTAAAACAAAAATTGCGGATTCTCAGTGGCGTAAAAATGCTATTTATGAGATCATTACTCTTAAAAGTAACACAAAACAAAATCTGAGATGCAACTTTGTGGTTGTCATTTATTTTGTGCAACATCGTATTACATAAGGCAACCGTGTTTATAAAAACTTTCCTCAGCAGATCTTGATGTAATACAGGTAGAATTTAAACTTGTTTTAGGTTCTCTTAATAAAGTTTTTGCTCACATCAAGGACTCTAGAAAGTTTATGCACGCTTGAATAAGGATTTTCTTGAACGCATAGCAAAAGAACCTTTTGTGCATCTGCGTTTTCTACGGCATCAGTAACACGAAATACTGCCAGTGTCTTCAAATCTTGTTAACATTTTTTGAAAAGCACTCATCCATATTTGGATATTTTTGGTTGTATATCTTTGTGCCAGCAAACAATCATTTTTTTAATACCAATTGCTAATTCATGAACTTCCAAACTTTTCAAGGCAACTCATATTTTTAAGTCGTAATCGGGTTTATTCAGATATAATATCCTATAACTTTTGCAATATCGCCCACAGGCAGAAGAAAGTATATATTTATAATTAGTAAGTACTAAGTACTTTTCAGTGATATATAAATATACAGGGTGTTCCATTTAATTTTTTTTAGAATTTCTAACTTTAGCGAATGGTAGGTATGTAATTCTAAAGAACATGCGGGGATATGTAGAAATGAACACTTATTTCACGCACTGAATAGATATCTCTACTAATTGAGCCCATAATAAGTATTTCATCATCAGACGTTATTTCATAGCAACTTCTCAAATGTTGTACAATTTTTAACGAAAAATTGCCATATCTCAGAAACAGTTGAAAATCGACAAATACATGTTGACGTCAGTTTAATCATCTCTTGAAGGGCTATGATAAAATGTAAAATATAAAAAAATACATAGCATTCCATTTAAAACTACCTACATTATTAGATACCAATAATAGACTTTACCGCTACTCTGGGACACCCGGTATTTATATGTGTGGTAATAAAATAAGTTGAAATCTTTTTTGTTTGAAAAATCTAATTTATTTTAACAACCACTATTTTACCATATAGTATAATGACAGAAAAGACTACAATCACATATTGCTGGAATCTATACAGTGTTTTTTAATTCCGCGGACTACTTTTAAATTTTAGCGCTAAAAGTGAGCAATTCGATTGTTTTTTTTCGATACCAAATGACACTCACTTAAATTTAATTGACAGTCATTTCTAGTCATTTGACAGTTGCATTTTGTATATTTTATACGCTTTTTTTCTACTTCGTTTTCTCTGTTTTTGTATTTATACAACAAAATTAGTTCTTTTTAGAACCCTTACACCCAATGCCGAGCAGTGGCGGCTGCTGCAGGGAGGACAACGAGGCACTGCCCCCCGTGACAAATTTCTTTTAACAAATAAATTAATTATAAATACCTAATTTGTATGTAATTTTTCTGATTTCTATGAAAACAAATAATATATTTTCGGAAGTAACAGTCCGTCTCCTCAGCGCTGAGTTTAAAAATCGCAGTCTGACGTAGGCTACGGGGCATCTTGCTCGACTTCACCGTTTGTATTAGGAATCGAGCGATGAAAGTGGTGGCGTGGGTAGAGAGCGGGTATATGCCAGTGAGAGGGCACTTCTCTGCGGTGCCGGTGACGCAAGTCCAGTATGTAATATACAGCGGTGAGTGTATGTTGTAATTTCTATCGGTGCAAATACAACTATGAATTGCGTTAGTAACGTAATCGAAATGATAGAAAATAACACACTGAGCTATGACACTAAGATAGAAAAAATCTAGCCCCCCTAGACCAGATTTATTTATTAAACTAGAAGAGCACAATTCGAAAACTAATAAAACCGTGACCAGAAAATTCAACAGAAGGTCTTACAGTTTATCAGACTGGTTGTGTGGGTGTATTGTGGAAAATGTTTTTTTTTTGTTATGTGTGCTTAATTAGGAATTCTCCACAAAGCGATCCTGCCTGGACTTCTAAAGGTATTAGGGATTTAAAACACTTTGGTGAAAAAGTAAAAAGACATAAAGTAAGTGAAAACCATTTTAGTAACATGAAAGAATATTCAGTTTTGGGGAAGGTAAATATAATGTGCCAGCTAAACACTGCATATACATTAAATATAATTCAGCACAATGAAAACGTCAGTAAAAACAGGCATACTCTTGGAAAATTAATAGACTGTATTAAGTTCTATGGCATGTTTGAGATCGCTTTAAGGGGCCATGACGAAACACAAGACAGTGCGAATCCGAGGATTTTTCGTGGATTGGGCAATTTATTGGCGGGAATTGTCAGCACCCTCAAGGACCATATCAACAAATCTAATAATATGGCTTTTATGGGTTTGTCAAAAACCATTCTAAATGAATTGCTGGACAGTATCTACGAAGTTTCTCGGTCTTTGATTCTAGACGAAATTAACAAAGCCCACTATATCGCTATTCAAGCAGAAGAGGTGACAGATTCGGCTAGATTTTTCCAGTTAGCTTTTATAGTTCGATACGAGTTGAACGGAAATATACAAGAACGATTTCTGTCTTTTCTACAACCAGAGAATCTGGTGGCATTAGCAAATGTTTATTGGAAGAAAAATTAAATTGGACCAAACGCCTGCAAAATTAATATCCCAAAGCCTACGATGGCGCCTCAGTAATGAGTAGGAAAAACAACGGTGTTCAGGCAAAAATTAAAGATATTTACAAAAATGCAAATTACATACACTGTTACGCGTACCAGTTAGATCTGATAGTTGAACGCCTCACATAACAAACAAGTGAAAGTTTTCTTTTGCAATCTAGATGGTTTTTCGACCTTTTTTTTAGACGATCCCCAAAACGTACTGCTATACTGGATGAGGTTGTGAAAAATCGACTTCCGCGGGCTGGACCAACCAGATGGAACTTTAAATCAAGATGTGTTGTGAGTGTCTTCAGATATAAAAAAGATCTCACATGTCTGACGCGGATCATAGATGATGAATCTAGTGACTAGTCGACAATAAGGAAAGCTGGTGGCTTGAAAAACATTATAAATGATTATGATTTCAATAATTACTGCTTATATTTTTTTAATAAAATCATGTCGCATTACGAAATTCTCTACAACGAATTACAACATGGTCAAATTGACAGTATTAAAATACATCTACAGCTTTTCTTTTTCAACCACATATATTTTCAACATATCAAAATTCTTTCCCCGAAACTGAATTCCAGATGGCCGTTGTTTGTGCGAACAGTAGCACTATTTGACGCTGATAACTTGGTATGCCAAATGCGTAATATTCAATGAGCTCGCCACCTATGGGTTGTAAGGCTGTATAGGCTATATTTGTTAATTGATCGGCGACAGTTAGTTGGATTAAAAAGACACAAACTCACAAAACTTTGTATATTTGCTTAGATAGATCAGCAGATCAAAACGGTAAATGCATAAGTTTTTAATTGTTAAAATAAACAAGTATCACACAAATAACATTATCGAATGAAGTTACGCATTACAAACAGTATTGTTAAATTGCTGTTACAGAAAATGCAGAGCCCTTGTTAATGATTAGAAGTATGTTAAGGAACTGACTTCAAATATGAATTTTTCTTGCGAGCAGAGTTCGCATGATATCTAACTGAGGTTTCTAAGAAGTAAAACAAAAAAATACTATTTCTTGCTAACCAATATCATATACACTATAGAAAACAAATATTGATTTATGGCCACAAAGGGATGAGTAAACTTATATACATAAAATTACAGTTGAACTATCTTTAAATATTTCTAAATGCTTAAAAGATTTATTAGGCTAAGTCAAGTGGACCCTTCGTTTCGATGAGTACCATAAAGTAAAAGTACTATACTATATTAATTAAAACCATAAAACTGACAAAATTATATCAAAAAGCGACAGTAGCTCAGTAATAGACACTTTTAAAGTATTAACATCCTACATGTTTTTGATGTGAACTTTAAAATACAAAAATTAACTGATATATAGGGTGTTCCATTTAAAAAAAAATTATTGTAAACAAGACTGCAAAAAGTTTTGTCAATCTAATACGTCGTTTTCGAGAAATATAATTTTATACAAACATTGAACTTTTTAGAAAAATGGGAATAATTCAAAAACTTTAGATTTTAGGCCTATACTATCTTATTACTTTTTGACTAAAAATTATACGGGGAATACAAAAATGCAATAATATATAGGGCGTTCCATTTAAAAAACTATAACTATGGTTAGCCACCAAGTTATGGAACACTCTATATAATGCAATATATTTTTAAAATGTGCTCCTAATGAGCAGCTATCACAAGAAAAAAAAACCGCTTCGAAATATCCTTACTCATAAGGGCATAATCGGCCTTACCTGCGGAGATGACTCAGCCTGTATAAATAATTCTATTAAAACTAAACGAAATACAAAAGAGAAAAATTTAAATTGCATTCATTTGTTATAGAATAATGGCTACATGACAGTTTTAAGTTTTCTATAATAATTCGGTAGAACTACTTAATTAGAAATGAATAAAATCCCAATGCATTTAGTTGGAAGTGTTCAATAACAAATAAGAATAGGATAATGCATTCATTTAAAAAAACGGGTTCGAGGCTAAATCTGTAAAAAAGTATGATGTAACCACATCATATTGTGGTTACCTTATGCGAGCTAGATTGGACTGTTTTCCTTCTAATTATTACTTTTAAGGTATTAATTTGCCGCATATGATTATTCATACGCGTTTTGTTTACTCTAATTTTGATGAGTAGCGAGAAAATTGCCTGAATGTCAAAACGCCAAGCCACGTAAAAACAGTCATAAAATTATCAGTCAACAATGTAACGTGGAGCAAGCAATCACATCATCTAAGAAGAAGGAAAATGTCTCCTTGGACAAGACTTATGGAGATTGAACACTCAACTGCTGTCAATCACGGAGAACATCATTCAATGGCCGAACGAAGTGAGTTCAACTTTGTCTTTAAAATAATGGTCAACATTTCCAACATCTGCTTTATTTTCTTTTAATTTTGAGGATTGTAACTACATTTTTTTCAAAAATTAAATTACTAATTATTACACACATTTACATGACATAACCAAACTATCAAAATTATGCGTTTGTGTCTGATTGGGTGCACCGTCACCAACCATTAAAGAAAAACATGGTCGTCTCCAACGAGGAATGTATTTGAAGGCACTGTTCTTTGGTTTATAAAACTTCCATATTCAAAAGTTTGTCGCATTGGATGTCACGTAAAAGTATGAATAAATATCATGAATTGAACTTTAATAATAGAATAAATTTTATTTATTTACATATAAGCAACTAAAAGATGATTTAAAGAATATTAAAGTTTTTTAACTAAGTTGACCAAACTCCTTTAAAAGAAGTATACTATATATATAGCTGGGAACTTGATTTTTAGAAAGTGTTTTTCGATAACCCTTAAAAAATAATATATTAATTGGCGCCCAACGTGACTCCACGTTGGGCGCCAATTAATGTATTCTACTTAAAGGTTGATTCAAAAGCATTTACCAAAAGTTATATGTGTCTTCTATTTTAAAATAAAACAAGAGATATCGAAGCTGCACGCATTATTTGGTCAACCCTGTAATATAATTAATCTGAACATATAAAACGCATTAAAATACATTTAAATAAACTAATCGATAAATAGCTTTTGCCAAGTTGTGAAATGAAATAGGACAATTGTAGAAGGTTGTGAGAGGATTTACGACGTTAATTCAATTATTATAACAATCCTGATCATATTAGCCCCATTTTCGAGGTGACAGTTTTAAATCTAGAGACCATAGTCGCTGTTGTACGTGAACGTGAGTAACGTTTCGTATAGTGATTGATATAAATTGAATGCTTCCGAATGGATACGCGATTTTGAAAAATGAAAACGACGGAATCTAAAGAGCATTTGATCGAGGAAAGTCTGCAGGCTTTGGAATCTGTTGCTGCGGCGGCTATTATTTTAACCGACCCGACCAACAGACCACTCGGGCCTATCGAGAAGCAATTTTTATTGTTGTCGGAAAGGGGCGATTGTGCTGGTGTTAGAAGGTAAAAATTAAGTCGACTTTCTTTTTATCGTAAGAGAAATGTAACCAAAATCAATTTGCTGGAATAAAAATATTTTTGTTTATGTTGATTTTATTACTTTAGTGTTACGAAATGCAAAATATTGATCTCTCATTACAATTTTATACAGGGTGAGTTATTAGTAGCCGCTTCTTCGATTGCTCTTCTGTGTTTTAACTAAAAAAAAAACAATTAGTGGACGATTCATGGTTGCTTGTGGCGCATATTCTAAAAATTTTTTAAGCCCTAATGCACTTCCGGTTTCACCGGAAATGCACGGAATTTTTTTAAATGACTCACCCTAGATGTTTTTAGATTTTCTAGTACTGTTTTAAATTGTCGATTCAACTGTTTTTTCTTTTTCAAAATTGATTCATAGTTTTTGAGTTATTAATTTTTTTTTAAAATTGTTTACCAGAACACGTGTTCAAAAAAATACTATTTTCGCATTGGTTTTAAAAGTAAAAACATTGACTTTATTAATGGTGCTTGTAGCTAAGAAAATTCTGTATCGTTTTGTTTATGTTGCACTCGAAAATACCTCAAAAAACTTTGTTTTTTCAAAGCCTACTTCCCGAAATTTTCACATATAAAAAACTTATTTTTTAAAATAGAACACCAGGTATTTTATTGTGGCTTTTTGTTATTTTTTTTAATTTATTTTCATTTTTATTTATAATGTCCGAAATATATTTTTTGTAATTTCTGAGATAATCACTATAGGAGCAATTAGCGGTCAAATAAAGAACTACGAGCGTTGTTGTTCTTTGCATTCAAATACTCGTTCAACCAATGGAAGGCTGAAAAGGGGCCCGACTGCTTTAGTCAACTATCAGAAAAAGTAAAGGTTATATCCAACTATCCTAAAAGCAATAATTTTTCAGAATGAAGGGCATCGCATTTCAATTACGGCAATGTCCAGTTTCAGTATTTCATATTTTACACTGTTGGCTAACAACGAAATAAAATGACTGACATATTTGAAGATGGCGCCCCACTAAGAGATGCATGAAGTAGTGCTGCTTTCTTCAATTTAATTTACCAAATTGCTCGTATTATTTCATTGTTGAAGCTCTTCATAAGAGATGGCTTTAGTTTTTCAAAATTATAAATTATTATATAAACGTTTCGACATATTCTTGTAAACGCTTTTCTGATTTTAATTTTCACGTCATCAAAAGGTTTTGAAAATCCATCAGTAGAAAACGAATATACTCTTCTCCATTAACATTGCCATCAAAGAAATAAGCTCCAGTTATGTAACTACCCACTATTCCTTTCCACACATTTAATAACCAACGATTTTAAAGTTAGCAGGTGTCATAAAGTGAGGGTTTTTATGTGTTATAATAACGATAATTGTGACGATTAAAATATTCATTTTAATATAAGGTGGCTTCGTCGGTAAACAACATAAAATTGAGAAATCAAGCTAATTTGTCTGCTGCCCATTGACAAAAATGTAAGTGATTCTGAAAATTTCTTTCATCCAACCCAGTGTATAAATATGCTATGGATGAATTACAATTTTCTAATTTTTCTGGATTCTCAAATTTGACTTACATCTAACGGACAACTAATTTTCGTAGTAGTAGTATGGGGGTGTTCGACTACAGTCGCAAGTACAATAAACATATTATCTTGAACATTTATTGATTTTGTCCGCTCTTCTTTCTTCATACTCAATACTTTCTGTTCAGTCGAACCGTTACTTTATACTTTCGATAAATGAAATGTTTGACGGATTGAAATTTCATGGCTACCTAATTTAATCTTAAAATGTATTCTTTCAATTAAAGCATAATGTCAAAATCTTTGTTAACATGTAGTAAGTACCTGGTTGAAATCTGAAAAAAAAGTTTTTCTGAAGGTGTCTAAATCCAATATGGTACCTATAACGAATTAGAAAGTTGATGATGGCCATAAAAAAACGAAACGTTATATAAAAATTTCTAGTACACCATTGGATAGAGGTTTAAAAGTGGCCAAGAGAATATTTTTATTTTTTCTCTACAAGGCCAAATGTAGGTGATACAAGTAAAAGAACAAAATGGGGTTTTTGCGTTTTTTTTTGAGCAAACATCATTTTTCACAGGTCGATTTTCTTTACGAATTTATAACAAACACAAAATTTAATAACTTCGCCAAATTAAAACCTATTCTCTATATTCAATAATAAGCGAGGTCCTTATGGTGATGACCGAAAACGAATCAGCCTGTAGTTATTATAATCGCATTTTCGCAGTGAGTCCCAATTTCCATTCTATAGTATCAACAACAGCGACACATCGTTAAAATACACCGAGGCATTGTCAGCAACAAAGACACATTTATTCATAATTAGTATTCTAATTAGATTTTCTGTTATATAAAATGATAATAAATTAAACAGCATATACTACTCCTAATGACACAGAAATGAAAACATCTCTCAATTTATGAATGCTGAATATTACGAAATAATTTTAGATGTCATTTACTCACAAATCACAATTTTCGCCTTATGACAGTGTTGCTGCCGGCGAGCGATGTAATAAACATTGATAGTTAATAAAATAAACATATAAATAGCATATTAAAATACAAAGTACTTACTATTTTCCAGAAATACTATTTTCATTTTGATAAAGCAGCAATACTCAGAAGTACATGTTAAACTATTATCATTAATTATAACGACAAAATATATATGCATGGTTATAATCCATACAATCAATCGTATTTGTCGCTTATGGCATAAGGTTAATGAGCTTAAAAAGAGCTTGATGTCGGTATCAGTTTATCTATCTATCTATCTGCTTCGGGTATACAAATGATACACTAAATAAATACATACAACGAAACATGCAAAACAACGTACTTAATCAATTGTAAAATTTAGTATGCATAAATAAATTCCAAATGACTAAATTAGAAGTAAAATTATATCCAAGCAACACGACTTGTATAAGTATACAATATGTGCTTATAATGATGTCTGTATTTGATATTGGCGAATATCACCTTTTACAATTTCTGACCCTAACATTTTAATGTCACAAGCGCCGTTGAGAGGGTTTTATCTTGCTTATAAGTAGCATTTTCGACATCCATATTCTTGCAGATGCTCACATTTGAAGTTTCTGATAAAAAGTTGCTTTTGCAAACATATATCTCTGTGTGTTTGGTCTTTCTCTGTGTATGTCCACGATAGCGGCCAAACAACTAAATCTGTCGATACCAAACCTTATTTACCTTTAGTATAATGTACCTCTTGAGATCTAGTTAGATTTTCAGTGAAATTTGTATAGCGGAAATAGTACTTTACCTTAGTGAAAATATATATTATTTTTTACTTTGGCTATTCTGTGTAGTAGGCAGGCATTGCTGATAAATTTATATTATTTTGATGACAATTATAAAAAATGTCAAATGGTGTAGGATTCTATAGGTATATATATTATACTGTTATACCTTGCTAGAATTGATAAAATATCTATCCAACACGATACTGAGGCTTTAAATATGTATCTTCGTTAAATATGCAACAAAATTATTTAAATCTCCTTTTACTTTAATAATCAATTGAATTATACACAGTCGGCTTTTAAAATATTTAGAAATGAGTATGAATGAATATAATAGTTATTTATTATACAAGGGAAAAAAGTATTAGATTATAGCTCGAGGTAAGGTGTATCTTCCGACGCGAAGCGGAGGGAGATAAATTACCGAGAGCTAAAATCTAATTTTTTCCCGTGTATAATACACTATTTTTTCTGTGATGGGAAAAACGACGATTTAATATTGAAAAAAACACGTAAATACTATAATTGAAGTCAGAAAATCAATCGATGTGACATTTCAAGTGACATTACACCTGCGTTGCTAATGGAAACCTGTAAAATAATCAAATAACTGTCAATTTAAGCGGGCAAAAAGTGAGCACTTTTTTCCCCGGGAAAAAAGTACTCACTTTTTTCCCGAGTTGATAAAGTGACATTTTATTACCTGTCAAGAAGAATAAAATGTCAACCTTTTTCCCCGTCACAGAAAAAAGACTTTTAATCTCAGAAATTTGGGTCCTTAAATGTAAAAGGTACTTTAATATTTCTTTAATGGGCATTTAATACATGTGAAACGTCTCTTTACATCATATGTGATAATGTGAATAATACTTAAATACTCGTAAAATGTGATATGTCATCAAAATTCTGCCAAATTAAAAAAAGATACAAGTTATATGTATATATATATATATATTATGTATAGGTTATATATGTATTTTATTGAATCGTCAATAATAATAATAATATCAGATTACTTTAGAAAATAGATAGCTAAGTGATTATTTTAAATTGTTATATCATATAATCTTTATGTCAAAAAAATCAATCATTTGTCAAATTGTAATGTATTCGTAAAAAACGTACTCATTCTATTTTAAATATAAAAGTTCAATTTAAATTATAATTGAATTGTGAACTCTGAGTTGTAACTGTGCCGGTCTCCGTGAAGTCAGTCCACTCTCTCCAACTCGCCGTCTTACCATCCTTTCACTAACTTCAACCAGTGGCGGTTCTTTAATGAGAGCAAGTGAGCAATTGCACTCCCTGGAATTTTGAAACAAAACAAACCAAGCGGCGACTAACTCTGAAAGTATTTATTTATTACGTATTCATAGTTATTGAACAGGAACGTGGCGTGTGCGGCTCGCGTAACAACCTACATGCACCGATCTTCGTCACAGATATAATGATGACTAACAGCGCACTAATGTAAAGACGAGAAACTATTCGAATGTTTACCCCTTTCACCGAGAGAAACATACCCATGAGCAAAGCCCAACCGTTGCTGCGTTAAGCCATTAACATTACATTGAAGGTGGGGAGAACTGTATTTTGTTCTACTTCCATATCGTATAGCGTGTGAGGAAGATCCCCAGTCTGCTCACCACTGTTGTAAGATGAATTTCGTCTCTGCGTGACAGAATAACACGTTTTCGCGGTTAACGTATGAAGAAAATATCGCAATAAAAAATCTTAAACGGCCGATGCCTCAATTATGTTTAGAAAATAAACAATCTACAAGTAAAAATTGAAATAAATTCAAATTGAGTTCAAAACAGTTTTATTTAATTCACAACAATTGTTTCACCCTACTAGGGCTTCATCAGGTGATGAATATTATAATACAAAATATTTGTAGACGTTCTTATTTATGTCTTTTCCTAAATAAGAACGTCTACAAATATTCTGTATTATAATATTCATCACCTGATGAAGCCCTAGTAGGGTGAAACAATTGTTGTGAATTAAATAAAACTGTTTTGAACTCAATTTGAATTTATTTCAATTTTTACTTGTAAATTATGGAGTTTCAACACGTATCTCCGTCTTCAATCAATTAAATAAACAATCTGTTAAAGGTAAAGACGTTATAAGAAAATTCAAAATGAATATTTATCAGAAAAATGACTGGATTTGTGGGTGTGAAATTAAAAATACTTTGTTTTGTTTTCCGTGTCTTTTGTTTGGTGGTGAACCGTCTTGGTCAAAGAACGGAATAAAAGACTTAATTCATCTTAGTGCTAAAATTACGAAACATGAAAATTCCGAAGGGCATTTGAAAAATATATTTAGTCTAAGAATGTTTGGAAAAGATAGCATTCAGAATGTTTTAGATTCATCATATAGAAAAGCAGTTTAACAACACAATGAACAGGTAACAAAAAATAGGCATGTGTTAAATTTAATAATAAATTGCATTAGATTTTGTGGCGCGTTTGAACTGGTACTTCGAGGCCATGATGAACAGCAAACGTCGAATACCAAGGGCATTTTTCGGGAATTGATAAATTTTACGGCAGAATTGGATAAATCGCTCAGAGATCACATCGAAGCAGCACCGGTTTTTAAGGGATTTTCAAAAACGATACAGAATGAGCTGCTTGATGCAATGTTGAACGTATATCATGAAATTAAAGCAACCGACTTCATTATCTGTGATAGCTGATGAAACCACAGATGTGTCCAATCAGTTTCAGTTGGTGGTTGTTTTAAGATATATTGTGAACGCGAGACCGGTCGAAAGATTTTGGAAATTTCTTCTGCCTAGTGGACATGATGCTAATTCTTTATCTGCCTCCATCCTTAACGAAATTAGTTTGCTTGTTGATGACCCAGAAAAAATGAATGCACAGAGGTATGATGGGGCAGCAGTCATAAGTGGTGCTAATAACGGCGTGCAAAGACATGTCCAAGACCAGTATCCAAGGGCCAATTTTCTACATTGTTACGCACATCAGACAAATCTTATAATGTCACATGCTACATGGAGCAGTAGTAATTGCAGAATTTTTTTTGCCAATCTGACGGGATTATGTACTTTTTTCTCCACTTCACCACAACGAGCTGCAAGATTGGAAGAATTCCTTCAGAGAAAAAGCTTACCTCGTTCTTCAAAAATAAGATGGAACTTCAATTCTAGGACAGTGAATACAATATATGAGCACCGAGAAGAAATAATTGAAGCTCTAGAACAAATCGAGGGAGAAGCTAGTTTACAAACTACCATTCATCAAGCTGGTGCCAATTTGCGAATTTTAGAGTAGGAAAATTTTATCTATTGGTTAACTTTCTTTCATAAAATTATGCCACATGTGGACATATTGTTTAATCAATTACAAAATGTCAATACAGATGCATTAAAAATCAAGAATAATTTAGATAATTTTGAACGCGCTATTGGAACAATTCGAACCGAAATCGCTGACACAGATAATCAGTTGGTTAAACAAAATGACTCAGAACTGACTCCTCGACCATCAACGCGACGAAGAGTAACTGATGGTAGACAAAGACGGAGGGAAACTATTGAAGTGTGCGATATTATTTTGCTTGAAATAAAAACTAGATTTCGGTATACAGGGCACTTAATATTAGCAAACTTAATTTCTTTTAAACAGTTCTACTCTTTTCAAAAAAAAATTCCGGAAGATTGCCTTAAAGAAGCAGTAAAATTTTATCCATGCCTCAATGAAAGCAGATTACGAACTGAATTAAGTGTTCTATATTCTAGAGAAGAATTTAGGCAAAATATAGAAGTCAGTGCTGTAGGTTTGCTAGGCCTTCTGATGGATGGATTAAGCGACACCTTTAATGAAGTTGTTAAGCTTTTAAAAATTGTCATTACAATCCCAATGACAACGTCTGAAACGGAACGCCAGTTTTCACGGCAGAAGAGAATAAAAACTTTCCTGAGAAATACAATGAAAGAAGACAGATTAAATGCCCTTACTATGTTATCTTGTGAAAAAGAATTTATAAATGATTTCCCAAATTTTAATGAAAAAGTGAAAGAACTGTTCTGCAAGTCAAAGACACGCAAAATGGACTTCGTTTATTGTCAGATGTAATCAAACTGTAACTGTTATATTTACTATTCCCTCAAAACAAACTGTACAATGAACAGTACCTGTCTGGAAGAGTATGTCGGTGAAACTTATAAAGATTGGGTGAGCGTTCTTGTATTATACTTTTTAATTTTGAAATTATGCACTCCCTATGTGAACAACCCCGAGCCGCCACTGACTTCAACCCCTCTTTGAGCTAGCAAACGATGTTGAAGTAGAACTGCAGTTACCCTGTGGTCCCTTATCGTGTTGAATACAATAAAGCGATCATCAACTCCAGTTGTCGCTCTTCTTCTTGCGGAACCTACTCGTCTATCAAATCTGTCAGTCTTTAAAAACCAATTCCACGCATACCGAACGGTTGTGCGTGGTATTGTCAATCTTTGGGATACATAGTGTTGACTACGTACATCTTGGATTAACGCAACGATTTGAGAAACGTCTATAACAGTTAACTGCATTGTTATTGCAACAAAACTTGTGTATTAACTTTAAAATTTATTGGTAATTTATTTCAGATATCAATGAAATAAGCCTACTTGCAGTTTATTGCAAAAATTAATTACAAAGATATATCTTTAGAATGCTGTACAGTATATTGAAATTAGTTAATATTGTGTAGTTAGGAATCTCACCACCAAAAAATCAAATCTGTAACATTTTATAATGAACTAACCAATTTGAAAATCGAAATCTAAAAGATGGATTAACTACATTATATGTGGCTATTAATAATATCAAATGTATTCCAAGTGACTTCGGATGTGGCCCTCGGCAAAAGTTAGACGCAGTTTTTAATAGAAATCCAAATTTAATAAATAACATTGCGGCAATTGTGTATGGGGACAATGACACAAAATCTAACCGCTAAATACGCTGAAATAAAAGAATATTTCCAGTATGCACCTATCGCTACCAGTTGCGATGTAGAAAGGACGTTTTCTATCTACAAGGATGTACTTATTTCAAAGAGAACAAATCTTACAGAAGAGAACATTGAGAAAGTATTGCTAGTAAATTTTAATACTCCTTTACTCCACTTGAACTACAAAATTAACAAATAATCACGTATTTTGTATTTTATAGATCACCACCCATTTGTTATCCAATTATATAAATAAAATTAAATCTCTTTAAAGATACAAAATTTCAATTGTACGCCCATGAGCGATGCGTCATCGGCCGCTCGTGTCCGGTCTATACTAAACAAATACATACTTGAATTAACCGAAACATTAAAATAATTTTTTTTTAATTTGTTACAAAATGTTATGCGTCTTTCCCCCAGATAACCTTTTCAAATAATATAATTTTGTATATTTTACGCACTTTATGTACTTACGATTAATTGTCTCTGGTGTTTTATAAATACACCGTAATTCTTGCTAACTAGTGTTGAAACACTGGCAATGTACTTCCAACAATAATAAATCAAAAGCACAAACACACAACCTGTACACTGTTGCAGTTATTTCTAATTTGTTTTAAATTGAAATAAATACCGTTTGAACTCGGAGTTGTTTTCAAAATAACTATAAACTAACGTGCTCGCCCGTAGTAAGCATACAAGAACCGGGAAGGTGTTGGCAAAATTTCCATAAACTACATACAGAATATACTTACACTATCATCCGAGCAGTAATAGTTATATTTTAAGCGTTCACTGGGAACGTTTATACTCTTTTATTGTGTTCTTTTCGTTTGAGACTGAGAATCTGTAACTTAGGAGTTGCGAATGCAACGTTGCAAACATATAAAATTTCATTTATTCAAACATCTCGCCTTCGCGAAATATTAATTTTAACGGGCGGCGTCGAAATATGCGAAAACATAAAGTGAATTGTGTTGTTTTATAATTCCGTACGGAAAACGAGGTTGCCTGTTTTATTACAGGATCACATGTTTATGGTGGTCAAGGTTTCTAATATACGCACAGATATCAGATGCAAATGATATTGATAATGGTTTTACGAGGATGTATTGAGAAATTCTTAGCCTACTAGAGAAGCAAACAAAATTTGAAAGTCAAAATATTTTCTTATTCAACATACTCTCCTCTTAATTGGGTACGTTAACGAACCTGCAGTGCTTCTAGACCTTTCAAAGCGAAATTTTTATCTTGCTCTGCAAATCAGGCCTGCACAGCTTCCCTTCGTTGGAATAAAATGACCTTTTAAACTTTTTTTTCAGTTGAGGAAAGACATAATAGTCGGACGGAGACAGATCTGGTGAATAAGGAGGGTGTTTGAGTAATTCGAACCCTAAATCACGAATTTTTTGCATGGCAACATGCGATTTGTGTCGAATAGTAATTCCCAGTTATTGTTCTACCCTTATCCAGAAAATCAATCATGATTACTCCATGGCAATCCTAAAAAGCTGAAGCAAGAACTTTTCCTGAAGATTTTGGACACGAAACTTCTTAGGCCTTAGAGAACCAGAGTGTCTCCATTCCATCGATTGCTACTTTATTTCTGGGTCGTAGAAATGTACCAAAGTTTTATCCATAATAACAATACGGCTTAAGAAATCTGCATCTTTTTCAGACCTAGCACAGATCGAACACGATGCTTCCACTTTTGCACACTTCTAGTCAAGACACAGATATTTGGTGATTATTTTGCAGAAATTATTCTCAAGTCCAAATCGACGTCAACTATATGATGGACGCGTTCATATGAAATATTCAGTGCCTCAGATATTCGTTTTAGCCTAATTTGACGGTCTGACAAAATCATGTCATGAACTGCATCAACATTTTCAGGGACGGACACAGAAACTGGCTTTCCCGATCGGTGTTCATCTTCAATGGAAAATTTACCCCTTTTGAAGCTTGTAATCAAACTTTTCACAGTCGCATGCGATGGATATTGATCGCCAAGGGTATTAAGCATATCTTCGTAAATCTGCTTACTTCTTAACCCCTTCAAATATAGGTGCTTGATGATGGATAGACACTCCAATTTTTCGATTTTCTTCTTGTTTCTTCTTGTTTTTTCAAATTTTAGACCGCAACTTTGGTTTGGCTTTTTGACGTGAGACATTACACTGACACCACTTCAAAGTTAAAGTAGATTATGTTTCGTTGCTATGGTATCGCAATATTTTCTTTATCCACGGAACCAGTCAAAAACTTAAGTATGGTGAAAACCGAGAGTTTGTATGAATTAGTACAAGAAAGCAATATACAAACTGCAGTACAGCTGCTATCTATCCTTGTTGTCCTGATTAAACGAGAGTCAGTCTAGCCCGTCTAGCCTCAGCGTAAATGTACTCGAATCCACTCTTTTCCAACACTACACTCGACCAAAAAGCAGTTTATATATTGCTTTCTCGTACTAACTCATACAAACTCTCGGTGTCGTCGTTTTATCTTATAGTAAGCACATGGTATACAAAACCTTACAAGAAAGCCAGGTACTTCGAAAGTAGATAACATTGCAACTACAGCAACAGCAGCAGGTAAATATTAATGTTATTTTTTGAATAATAAAGTCTCATTTTAGTGATTTATATTCAGGAATATCAGAACGTAGTGTTTACAAGGTTTTGGAAGAATATAGTGTTGAGCATAAATTTCAATCACCAAAGAAATACCAAAGGAAAAAGGCCATATTGGACAACGTTGATGATGTAATGCGGAATAACAATCGAGGAATTTTTATTCCTTTTTTTCTTAAAAACGAACCTCCAACTGTACAGAAAATTCTTATGGTGATAAATGAAAGAGACGATTTACCAAACTTTAAAATTTCAACTCTCAGAAAATTAATAAGAGAACGGTAAAGTATAATGAAACTTTTTGTTTCTTTTTATAAACAGTTTATAGTAGTTATCAAAAGAGGAATCGTAAGAGTATTCTAAAAGAAAAAAATGATATTATTACTTGGAGGAGACAATATTTACATAAAATAAGCAAATATCGTGAAGATGGAACACCGTTATATTACTTAGACGAAACATGGGTGAACGGGGGCGCACGTTAAAGAAAGTGTGAGCAGACACATCAGTGCTTATTGCGAGACAAGCATTTATAGATGGTTTGTCCCCAGGCCTTAAATATCCTTCCGGAAAAGGGAAAAGGTTAATTATAATACACATAGGTTCTGACGAGGGATTTGAAGAGGATGGCTTGCTACTTTTTGAATCTAAAAAGACAGGTGATTACCACGAAGACATGAATGCGGAGAGATTTGAAGAGTGGCTTCAACATATCCTGCCCAATTTGAGAGAAGATGCAGTGATTGTTTTGGATAACGCACCATATCACATTCGCAAAATAAATAAACCACCTACAGCAAACAACCGCAAAGCTGAAATTCAACAATGGCTTGTAAAGCAAAACATAGCATATGAAGATGACATAGTGAAGGCAGAATTATTAGAATTAGTTAAAGAAAATGTGACCAGCCTTGCGAAATATGCTGTAGATGAAATAATTGAAGCATCAAATAGAAAGGTATTGCGGCTACCTCCATACCATTGTGAATTAAATCCGATTGAGTTGGTACAAGTAAATGGGTATGTTGCTAGCCACAATATATCATTCAAACTGGAAGATGTAAAGCAATTATTTCAAGGTGTGTTCAATATTTCATGTGAAAATTGGAAAAACGCAATTAAACATGTGGTTAATGTGGAAAACAAAATGTGGGAATTTAATAATTTAATAGATTGTGAAAAAGACTCATTAATTATAACAGGTGATGATTCCACTACATCATCTTCTAGAGACGACTAATTAATATTGAGACTGATTTGATGTTGTTTTATTTAATGTGCTATTTTTGTAAATCACTGCTTTCTTATACTTTATTTTTCATATGTAAATTCATCTATTAATCAATGAATAAACGCTACGATGTAGCTTCTTCAGGTATTGCGTTACTACTAAATATGCTGCATGATATGGAAAGTGCAACACCAAGAATGGGTGCGAATTTTTTGACCAAACTTGGTAGAAACGTATAACTAGTCAAAAGCAATAATTGATTAAAATTTTGTTGCGATAGATCAAGTGGTCATGACACATCTGACACTTCATTCAGTTTTCGCTGACATTAATGTGTGGTGTATTAATTGTTTGTTTGAAATTAATTTCAACGGTTTTGTCTTATTATACCTTTGTTTAACGTGTTTAAAGAGTTTTATTATGCCTAGAGTGCGGCAACGTGGAAATTATCGCCAATTAAGCGAATTCGACAGAGGTCGAATTGTTGGTTTGCGAGAAGGTGGTTTTTCATACAGGGAAATTGCAAATCGCCTTAACCGGAACCAATCCACCATTATGCGCTGTTATCAATCATGGATTAGGGAAGGTCAGGAAAGACGCCAAAGAGGAACCGGAGGCCGAAGAAGAACTAATGAGATACAGGACCGCCGCCTTCGCTTAATGGCACTAAGAGACAGGTTTTCCAGTACCAGTTCAATTGCTGACGTGTGGTTAGTAATATTGGTCGTCCTGTAACCCTTCGAACCGTTTATCGTCGAATTAGGGGTTTCGGCTTACAATCTTATCGTCCACATCTTGTGTTACCACTTACGGCTCAACACCGACAGCAACGTTTGGAGTGGTGTAGATTGCGACTGCACTGGAACGTGGAGTGGCACAGGGTGGTGTTCAGTGATGAATCTCGATTTTGTCTAGGGATGCATGATGGCCGTATGAGGGTCAGACGAAGACGTGGGGAACGTCGTGATATTCAGTTTTCCGTTGAAAGGCATGTGCATCGAGCAGTGGGTGTTATGGTATGGGGTGCTATAGCATATGGGAGTAGGTCTCAATTGGTGTTCATCCAAACCACCATGAACGCCCAGCGTTACATTGATGAGGTGGTAGAACCCCATATTCTACCATATCTTCAAACGCTCGAAGATCCACTTTTCCAGCAGGATAATGCCCTTCCCCACGTAGCGAGAATTTCTATAAATCGCTTGGAAGAGGCTCATGTCAATATCTTGCCATGGCCACCCAAATCCCCCGACCTCTCGCCAATAGAACATGTGTGGGACATTATGGGACGAAAACTTGTGAATTTAGCCAATCCCCGCAGACACTAATAGCTCTCCGGCATGAATTACAGGTTGCTTGGGACACCATACCCCAAGAGGATATCGACCACCTAGTCGAATCAATGCCACGAAGAGTGAGGGAGTGTGACACTAATAGGGGCGGTTCAACACATTATTAATAAAAATTATGTTAAATTGTGTTAGTCTTTTGTTTTTTTTCTTTGAAATTTTAATCAATTATTGCCTTTGACTAGTTACCAAGTTTGGTCAAAAAATCCGCACCCCTTCTTGGTGTTGCAGTTTTCATGTCATGCAGTGTACATTCTACAAATTTATGATTTTTCCAACACATTTTCTACACACTTGTTCATTACCTAATTGCAATAAATCTCGTAATAACTATATAATGTACTCTAAATATATTCTTAACAACTACCTACGTCTTTAACGGTACCAGTTTAAAAGCGGGGAATTATTTAGATCTATCTGGTTGTTTAACAGTACATCTGAGTATTTAAGCTTATTTATTTCTAAGGCTTCAAGTAAATTTAATTTTAAACTTTTTTCTTGTGAATGTAGTATCTCAAATTCTTTGTTGAAATTATGATTATTTTCTAGTAAGTGAATTGCATAATTTGAATCTGTCTTTTTATTACTAAATCTCTTAAAATGTTCGTATATTTTCTCCTGATACTTAGTGTATATATTGCATTAAAAATGTCCGAACCTGTCGTTTTCTTTATTTTTTCCCATTTCCCCAATTTACAAGCGAAATGGACAAAAAATAAAAATTAAATTACTACTTTATATCCATTAAATGTGCATTTATTTAGAAGAAAATTATTATATGATTTCACCACTTTAGCTACCTTAAGCTTGCTTTTAATAAATTGTTATACAAATGTCATTATATACAGAATAATAAACAAAGTTGTTTATTATAATGTACTATTACAAACGTCAAACAAATTATCATATCACAACATTTCTTGTTCACATAAACCTAAAGAGAGGACGGTTGTTGTATTTTATTTTCATTTCACTTTCATTCCGATTATACGTAAAATAATCTAAAGTAATGAAAATTATTAGTAACTAGTTGCTTAAACAGAGCTTATATTACGTACAGTGCATTCATTTTCGTCTATTATATTTACATTTATATAGGAGAATGTGTAGAATCCTTATTTTTATTTATATCGATCAATGCCCTTTCAAAGTTTCTTTCTTAACTTCCTACGGTTAACCGTGAATACAGACGTATGTACAAAGTCTGTACTAAAAATGTAGGAACATGTTTAAGGGTCGATTAAATTACCCGTGGGATTAAGAGCGGACCACCGCCAAAGAACGTGTCCGGACCTTAGGATTAAAGCAATACGTGATTCGGAAAGTAATAACCCGAGACAAATCCAATTACTAGTTCGTGATAACTTCTAAAGTGTTAAGCCTGTCTATAAGAATCCAATAAGTGTTTTATTATGTTTAAAATATTTTTTTTTAACTTTCTTTGTTTTTGGAGTCACCTTTGTGTTTAAGTTCGATGTTGAAGTGAAAGAAAGAAATGACTAAGGTGATTGTTCATGTAAACGTTTTCAGGAGATTTAGAAGTAGTATTAGTGTGTCAGTTGATATAATTCATAATTTAAAGCAAAATACGGAACTTTGTCTTAAAATTAAACAGAAAATATTTTAATTTGAGGCAAGAAATAAGCAAAAATATGTTAAAAGCAGAGTTGAGTTGATTTAAATCATGTTTTCTCTTCTTTTAATAGTTTTTTATAGCTTTTATTATATTTATGTAATTGTTTTAAACATAAATAATGAGGTGTGGCCAACACACGACTTTCTTATACGTATGACTTTCAAATTATAGAATTTTAAGACTTCTTTTATATAAAAATTATTCAAAATCCTATTATAAATACTTCTATTCTCTTAATAAATCTCTATAGAATGCATACTTTGCGAGATATTCGAAAGAAAGAACTACTCGCTAAGAGTAAAAGTGTTACTTCCGCTCCGAATTTTGAAATTTCGTTTATACAAAAAATATTCCAAATCTAACTCTAAATACTTTTGTACTCTTGATAAATATAATATAGAACGTTCAATTTACGAGATATTTGCAAAAATTGCTATTCAGCAAGAGTAAAAGTGTTAGTTCCAGTCCGAATTTTGAATTTTTTTATACAAAAGGTATTGAAAATTAAGTTCTAAATACTTTTATACTCGTAACGTACCTGCCTAAAAAGCATGACTTGCAAAATATTTGCAAAAAACTTATTTTCAATAAGAGTAAAAGACCTACTTCCGGTAGGAATTTCGAAAAACTTTTTTAATAAAATTGTTCTCAATTTTAATTTTAAGTACATATGAATTCTTTATAAATTTGTGTAAACTTAGTAGTTGACGAAATATTGGCATAATTCAATTTTTTTACCGAAGTAAACTACTACTTTCGGTCTGCCGATTTTATTGAAAATCTAATTAGATCTTGAAAGGGAGATTATAATATTAAATACAAAATTTGGAATTGATACCTGTAGCGGTTTGACCGCCATCGTGGTCACACACAGACACACAGACTTTTTTAAAAACCACTTTTTCGGTATCAGGGCACTTCAAAACGTGGACATCTGCAAAAATCTCGAGGTCGAAAATTTTCTTCATCACAATACTTCCTTATACTATGTATAATAAAGTAAAAATACGCTTTTTTATTTTTTTTGGAAAACTAAATTTTAAAAAAGTCTATTGAAGATTAACTAATTTGATTAATTTAACGGAGGTATAAAAAAAATAGTATTTTTACTCTATGTTGTATTATAATGTTAATATAATAAGAAACACTAATTTAAATATTTTTTCAATACCCAATCTACTTTTTAATTCTGAATGTCAAGCCCATATGATGAAAAAGTTCTTTCGACATCTACAGAAGAAGCGTTTGCACACAAAATCGGAACAATGATATCCAATGCTTGATTAATTTCTGGACCATTCTTCTGAGATCTCCACCATTGTACTTCATTTACATCTTGTAACATTTCTTGCGAAAGCATCGTTTCGTGAAACGGATCTTATTTAGCTTCCAACTTAATGACTTATGGTAATAATCCAGTACCAGAATAATATTTCGAAACTGTTTCTAAAGCTGATTTTTTTTGCTTGATATGACAATGGGTATTCATTTTTATTCCTAGTAGAATCCAGCAAATAAGCTTTTGTTTTATGATTTTTTCAGATTCTTCAGAACTTGTAAAGACTGCGTCTAACTTTTTCCTGATTTGAATATTCGAAACTTTTTTTTAAAAATCACTGGATCAATATCATCTTCATGGTCTTCACAAATTTCTAATAATTTCGACCATTTACTGACATATGTTTCAAAACAGTCAGAAAGTGTATTCCATCTCCAACATCGTGAGGTAGTATTAATTTTTTGCCTTCTTTTCGTTTGTACCAAGCATTAGGCAAATATGTATTGCGAAAATATTTTACCACTTGAAGTACACGTTCTCTTATTCGTTTAATTTATAAATCCTTGGAAAGCAAATTCAGTATATAGGCGGAACATTCATAAGCTATAATGGTATACATCAGATTCAGGAGCTGTGATGCCAATTATACTAAGAGTCACACTTATTTACTACATCTACACTGATCTCTATAAGATAATCAGATATATACAAATGTCCTGATGTATCTATACTTTCGAGCGAGAAACTGTTAACATCGTCTGCTGTCAAAACGACACAAATTATTGGTTCATTATGAATATTTGATCATACATCATGAGACATACATCCTGACTTGCTTGATAGATATTTACAATATTTTGATTTCGCCTCTTCAAATATTTCATAGTAAAGAACAGATGATAACTGAAACCACGAAGGTGGAACATATCCTGGCTTTATCATTCATCAGAATCGGCAAACTTCTGACTTCTAACAACAAATGAGTTTAAAACGTCGCCATTGCTACTGCAACTGGCATCAAAATCAAAACTACTACTGCCACTCAAAGTCCCGCTTTTGTTTAATTTTTGTTTTTTATATGATGTATAGTTAAATTCTTGTTCTTCATTTTTTTGCCTTGTTTTGACGGTTGAGATTCAATTATATTTTTATTTTCATCATCATCATCATTATTTGAGTAATTTTGTTATTTTTACAAGTATCCCAATGGTTTTTAATTCTCTCGACCAATTCTTGCATATATTTACCGCACTATTTACAGGCAGCGCGACACCCAAACTTGCCAACAATAATTTGTTTAACAAAATACTGCCAAATACTATCTTCTTTTCTACCTCTACTTGTCATATTCGCGGGTACGTGTACACTTCCGCAGTTCAAATCGAAAGAGTAACTGTGATAAATGCGACTTTTATACGATTCATCCGTCTAGCCTTTTGTTACTAGTTCAGACACATGTTTTCAATTTTAATGCCATCTTCCTCTTAGGAAATCTATGATATCACGCTACCTGAATAACAAAACCACTGATTATCCATTTAATACAGAATTGATACCTTTCACTTGTAGAACATTGCTTGAAATGCATAAAATCTATTCATCCGCATATGATTTTATATTTACATATTTTGCAGTTTACTCCGCGAGTACAAGGATAATCCAGAGGAGCTCGACATAAATTGCGTGGATCCCCTGAACAGATCGGCATTAATTGCAGGCGTCGAAAACGAAAACATCGAACTGATTAAACTGCTAATTGAGGAGGGTATACAAGTTAAGGTATGTGGCAACAATAAAATTAAATTTAACAATTATCGGACGATACTCGTTAGCCCCACGCTGGGCGCCACTTGTAGTGTTAAGTTTTTCACAAACTACACATTTTGTATTCTTGCCATTTGACACATTTGATGGCTCTAACAAAACTTTTTAAAAATTTGTCGATAGTAAAATATACCAATATAACATGCGTACATTAACCTTAAGTATTTAATATTGGTTTAATATTAGATTATATAAAGGCGAACTAATGCTTTTAGAAAGATCTAATATTATATTTTCTTGACATTGGTGAAGGTTCGGAAAAATAAAGAATAAAAAACTTGCGCTATTTGATCATAGATGGCGCAAAGAACACATTATTTATTTTGAATTTTTGTAGTTTTATTTTCTACTAATAAAATTGGGATATCATAATGAGAGGAAGACGCGAACAAAATTATTAGTAAGGGAAGGTTGTGTCTTAAAAAAGTTTGTGAAACACTGCTATATATCAATGAAATATGTTCTTAATTTGTTTATTTATCCTACCGTTTCTCCTTCGATTTACAGGATGCCTTATTGCATGCAGTCAAAGAGGAATACGTGGAAGGGGTAGAGGTGTTATTGCAGTACGAAGAGGATCATCACAAAATCGGGGAGCCATATGTAAATATGCCCTTGTATTTTCTAGTTTTTATGACATTATATACTCTAGCAGGAGATGTTTGTGATATGATGATGAAATATGTGGATGTGTCTTATGTACATAAATATTTCTCTAGTGTACGGTGCTTTTTGCTTGCTCGCTGTTGTCTCTGTTGTTGCGGGATGTTGTAGGTGCTCGTGTATACATATACGTGAGAGCATGTCGAAATGTTTATTTTCATTGGAAAATATTAACATTGGCGCATGAAATGTTGAACATATGCGCTGTAAATTTTGTTTATTGCCCGAACAGTTTCGGCATAAATGATAAATTCTTAATCAAAGGATTCGGTCGCCTTCGAGAGATGTTTTCGTTTACGTTATGGGGGAATATCGGGAAAAAATCGCTGCCATTTACGATTACAATAATAATTTAATAATGCGGTAAAGATAATAAACAATAGATTGTGTATATTTTAGTTCGTGATGCGACGGTCTTAAGTAACTGCATTTTCTTTTTAAAGTGATGTATGCTACAGTTATTGGCACTTAATGGTTATTGATAAGATTAGATACAAAGGAAAGCACAAGTATCAGTGTTGTACACAGATAACTATTTTTTCATCTACAGTATGTCCCCGGAATGAGTTTACAAGAGGGAAAAACATTTTATTCTTGATTTTACAATACAATGCTAAGGGAATTCAATTTTCAAATGATCAAATCTGTAATTAGAATTTTAATTCAACTTATGTATGTTGCAAAAATGTTGTTTTCATTTTTTTCATCGCATTTTATCTATTATTTTTTGTGGTAGAAGGCGTTGACTTCAAAACGTCAAACATTAATTTATGTGTCAATAATAACTTCAAACTGTAATTTTGTAATTTTTGGTGAAAATGTTAACGTAATCACAAAAAATATATTTAATACAATGTTATGGTATTGGGGAAAAGAGACCGTCGCGTTGCGGATGAACCCGGAGTAACTGATCCCGTATGGATATAAGGAAGATGATGAAAAAAATTTTGGAAACTGGTTCTGTTCTGAATTTAAAGAAAAAGAAAATAGGACGTTATGAAGAAGATGCTTCTACAGTTTTAATTTTGGATTTGGTGGAAGATAATCCTATACTTTCATTACGGAGACGGGCGTTTCAACTAAATATGAGCAAATCCCATATTCAAAGAGTTTTGAAGGAACGTATACTAAAAGCGTCTTTATTTTTGCATGTGGATGGGAGATAAAATAATGGAGAACCAACATTTTCACAAGCATTGTATTTTCCGCTTAAGCAACTCTGAGATGGTTTAAGTGAACTCCCACGTGCTTATCGGCAGAGGATGTATTTTCAACAAGATGATTGTCCAGCCCACCGTTCGCGCATTGTTGCTGTCTGGCTTTATAAAAAATTCGAAGATTATTGGATTGGCTTGAATGGTTCTGTTTTGTGGCCTCCAAGAAGCCCTGATTTAACTATTTCAGATTTTTATTTGTGGGAACGGTTAAAACAGTCTACATGGAACACTTGCCTAACAATGTGGAACTATCAAAAAGTCGTATAAGAGATGCTGTTGCGTCCTTGACACTTGAAGAAATTCGCAACAGTTATAAGGAACTGCGGCTTATAGTCGAATCGTATGCTAAAAGGAGAAACATTATTGTTTCTTGACTATTTATTTTTTTAATGTTGTGATTGAAAAAAAAGAAAATAAAAATTTGTAATTCTAAATAGGGGTTTGACAGTTTCATAATTCTAATTTCAGATTTGGTCATTTGCAATGAAGCATAAAATTTAATTCCTTTAGCATTTTATTGTAAAATCAAGAGCAAGAATTTGTTTCCTCTTGTTAACTCAATCCGGGGACATACTGTAGATAAGATATCAGATAATTCCGAAAAATATTATCTAGATACAGATAAAAGATGATTTTGTAAATGATTATCTCGATAAAGATGACAGATAAAGTATAATTTATCTATTCAATAAGATAATCTATTAAAATCCTCAGAATTCAGAATTTGCTTTTAGAATTCAATGTGGCTTAGGTATCGGTTGATATAGGAAGGATAAGGTTGAGATTTCTTGATTTTTACAAGATTTATGCTATTCCTTCAGTCTTCAATTTTTTAGGTTTTGACAACAGATAAAAGTGACAAAATAACGAATACAAAAATCAGTAATGCAAGATTGCGACCGCACAAGTATAACTTGAAATCAGACCTTAAGGTTGTTTCGACAAATTAACAACATTTCGAAATGATTGTCGGATAGTCGATTTCTAGGTGGAAGTAGGATTTGGGCGCCCGTGATGAAAAGTCTTTCGACTGGTGCTGAAGATGGAAGCGTCGTGTTATATTTAAAGGACATTTTTTTAATAGTTGGGTATGCATGTAACATTTTTAGATCTTTTTTTTACAATTTAGACGACAATCAACTTGTGAAATGTTCACGTCCATGACTCCATGCCATGACTGGCTGACAGAACGAAAGCTTTTGTTTCGGCTGGGTAGGTTTCCATGTCAAACAAGTGTTGATATCTCTGTTCAATCCCTTTGATTATGACCACATTCAAAGCACTACAGTAAACAAGAGATGAAATCTCAATCAACTTGATCCGGAAATGAATAAAGTTGGAGCAACAAAACCCAGAAAACATTCTTATTCCCCTTGCAGTCTATCTAATGAACAAGCCGTCTATAAATGCAGCTATAAACTTGGACTATTGTGATAAGCTCCCAAATATGACAAGGGAAAAGTGAAAGTGACATTTAGTGACAATGACAAGCAGCGCTGCAACAGCATACCAGTACCAACGTTACTACGAAAAATGTACTACATTGTACAAAAGTCGAAAACCATATAGATATATGTTGGGTTATAGAGACGGCGATGGTTTTATTGGTTTCCTTACGATCTTCGAGGCACACCAAAAAAAAATTGAAAACCCGCGAAAAAAATTTTCTGTTATCTAAAACCTTCAGATAATCTGCTTCCTTTTTATCTAAGATAAAATGATAGATATATGATTGTCGTGTAATCTAGATAAGATGATAGATAACAAAACTTTTATCTAGATAAAATCATCCAGATAATGCACAACACATTTAATTTTTAACAGGAATTTTAACAAATAATTATAATAGTGTAACTAAAACAAGTCTACAAAAAAATAGAAGAGTAAACATAGGCGCGACGTTGATGAGAACGCAATGTAAACAAGTCGTAAATCATACATGTAGTACGACGTAGACAGGCGAAAAAAAGTCTGGATCTTCGCTAGTATAATGCCGAACTCATCGAGAAGAAAAAGAGAATTTTCTGGCATATTTCTAGGCTTTTTGTATATGGATATAAAAGCCGCTGTGGTACCAGAAGGATTCATTCATTCATTCAGTAGTATTCGTACAGTGCAAATAAACATAAATACGGTCAATGGTGCAGTGTCATTATAGTTCAAGAAGTAAATAAATATTACAGACATAAATAGTAGTAATAGAAATAAATACGTGTGTTAATTTAGTCGTAGTAGTTTTAAGTGCGTTACATTTATTTTATATTTTTATATTGTGATTAGTTTTAAGTGTGTAAATATACAGACAGTTTTAAAACATTTGCACGAGTTGTTTATTTCGAACCCGAAAACGCAACAATAGTATACAGGTCTTTCTAACTGTGGAACAAACAGTGATTCTATTTAATTGTTAATGTGGTCCGAACCATTTCATATTTAAGGACAAGGCTTGGTAGCTATGACGTATTCAGCACGTGACATTTTGCTAGTAGTCATAATACAGAGAGTCGAGCGTGTTTAACAAAAGGTACAATTGTCACAAACATTTTTTTTCTACATCGTTTGCCTGAAGCAATCTGCTAAGATTTGTGGCAAAACAACTTATAGCAATTACACCATAACAACACATCATAATGCTTAAGTCTAAGTATTAGCAGGATATCACTCTTGGCAACTTCTTATACCTGAACATGAAAAAAACATGAAAAAGGAACGTTTTCAAATTACTGAGGTAATAAAAGCAAAGTCGCTGAATAAGGCGAATAATGATTGAGGGCTAATCAAACAAGGCATAACTGGTGATAAACACGGAAAAAGTCTAATTTTGCCAAAAAACTTTTCTACATCGTTTGCCCGAAGCAATCTACTAAGATTCGTGGCGAAACAACTTATAGTAGTTGCAATATAATAGAGCACCTGCTTATACTTCACTTGAACCTTATACATTCTTGGACAATAACAACCCTATTAGAATGCTTAAGCCTAAGCGTTATTTGGCTATCACCTTTAGCAACTCCTATTTCTGAACATGAAACAAAAACATGAAAGAGGAATGTTTTCAAATTATTGAGGCGATAAAAGGAGAATCGTTGAAGGATTTAAACGCCATTCCAAAAATGTCTTCGAAGATTGAGAAAAGAACATAAATGAATTATACCAGATGGTGAAAGCCAATAATGATTGAGAATTTCTCAAATGGGTCATAACTATACTCCATTCAGTCTAAGAATGGAGTAGATGGCGCTACAATATGAGCACAGTTTACACACGATGAACTTTGTATTTTGAAAACAAGTAAAACATATGTTTACTGTCAGATGGATAGCAGGGATATACATATCTGATATCATTATATTTTGACATTTACGTAAATTTTTGTACAAGTTGGTAACTCATTCCTCAAGAAAAAGGAATGCACATGTCGTCTAATTGTACTTTTTTGTGCTTTATCCAATTTATTGTAAGTATGACGATAATATCTTTTTCTTGGAGGAGAAATTGGAACTCCATATAATTCCATTTCTTTAATAATGCAGTACATTGTATTCCTATTAATACCCACTTCCTCTGCTGTTTGATTGACTGCAGCTGTTTTAGACATATTGTCTTTATGCTTAATGTACACATTATAAGCCATTTGCCTTTGTCCAGATCTTATGTGTTTCCCTTTACGATTTTTTGAAGGACCTGGTAAAACTGCTTCCGCCATACTATAGAATATTAGCGATTACGAAATGAAAGTTAACGAAATTGATAAAATACCTTAACAAATGAATATTTCACTTGCGAGTTCTAAGAAGAACTATTTTTTAAGAATATTAACAACAAATAACTATGTAAAATACGGAAATCGACAAAATCTTTGAACAAAACTGTCAGTAAACAAATTTTTGACAGAACGAGCTAAATGCGATTATTTTGCCGGTGTAAATGCACACTCGATTTCAACCAATCACAAACGTTTATTTTAAGCCCTATCTTTCCCAATGCTTTATTCTTAGACTGAATGGAGTATAGTGATGAATTTGTCCTAAATAGAGTTTAATATATCGTTTGCCTGAAGCAATTTACTAAGCTTACACAATTTCAACAATATAAATCGAAGACAATCGAAGTTACATTACGGCGATAACGAGATCCAGTTGGTCATAGAGAGAACAGCTGCTTTGGGCACGGCAGGTGTAGAAGTAATATTTATTCAGGAATTGTTAAATTTCCACGACAAGGAATATCGAATGTTCAGGAGTTACTAAATAAGAACAATAATGATTGAGGACTACTCAAGCGAGTCACAACTGCGGTGATAAACTATTTTGGTGAAAAATAGTTTTCTACATTGTTTGTGGCGAAACAACTTATAGCAATTACATTACACAAGTGAAGATCATCACTTGAATCTTGAAAATATTTAAACAATAACAACATCATTATAATGCTTAAGCCTAAGTATAAAGGCGGACATGACGCTTAGCAACTACCTTCTATTCAAGAAGATGAAAAAGAAATATGAAACATGAATGTTTTGAAATTATTATGGTGATAAAAACAAAATCGCTGAAAGATTTAAAGGCCACACTAAAAAATTCTGCGCAGATTGAAAAAAGGGCATAAGTAAATATTGGCCAATAAATAAAGATTTTTTTAGGCCGAGAGAAAAACGAAAATATCAGATATTTCTTGATCAAACCTCTCATTGTTGGTTTATATAAATGTAAGAACAATATGTCAGAAACTACATTTATAACTGTTAGTTTAATTAATTTCATTTGAATGTAAATATTTAATTAATCTATCGAGAGTGTTAGTAAAAGTACGAGATTGTTTCTTGGTACTTCTGAAATGTTTCTTAATCGATGAAAGAATTATCGCCTGTAGAATTAATTAAATTTCTTTTCGCTTCCAAAATTCACGTAATTACAAACAGTTAAAGTGTAGTTCAATTACATACGCCTGGATAATTCTTGACTAATCGTCGTATTAAAATATTATTAGTAACGCTATTCTGGTATTATAGTATAGTGTACATAAATATTAGCATTTATTAGAAGTTATATTTACCCTAAATTCTAGAAACATCAAAATCGTAAGGAATCGTATATATTGTTTTAATATTAAATATCATTAAAGATGTATTAATAGTTTTAAATATAAACATTAAACCATATCACATTTTTACTACCAATAATATTTTCAAAGATGAAATTCAAAGATTTGCTGCCTTTATGTAATATTATTGGATAAAGAGTAACAATTTTATACATACAAACGGGCTTAAAGATCTTTTAGAGCGTTTGTATAAAATGTCGCAAAAGCTACACACAGCGACATTCTTCGGTTCTGTGTAAAAAATCCCTAACATTAAAATAATGTCGTATCATTTCGTATGTGTTCAGGAAGCAATTTGAAAGTAATATACATTTGGCGACACTGAAGCCGCATACAATTATATTTGTAGATACCGCAATAATTTCTGTACCTCGATCTTCGAAAAGATTTTACTGGAGCATCTCTACTGATTGTCCAACAATAGTCAGCTAGCATTGACGTAGACCATTTGCCTTGGTACCGTTGCTCCATGGTGGCAATGTCCTGATGAAAGCGTTCGCCGTGCTCATCGCTGACCTGCCCGCAGTTATCAGGAAAGAAATCTAAGTGGGAATCAAGAAAGTGGATCTTTAAGGACATATTGCAGCCGAATTCATGAAACAAAGCCAACATATCCTCAACCAGACACTTGTAATTTTCTGCCTTGTCATTCCCCAGGAAGTTTGCTGCCACTTGATAGAATGCATCCCAAACCTGTTTTTCTTTACCTTGAAGAAGTTCCTCAAACTTGGAGTCTCGGAAGAGCTGTCTAATTTGAGGCCCCACAAAGATGCCCTCTTTAATTTTGGCTTCACTGAGTCGAGGGAATTTGTCATGCAGGTACTTGAATGCTGGTCCATTCTTATCCATGGCTTTTACCAAGTTTTTGACAAGACCGAGTTTGATGTGTAAAGGAGGAATGATGATTTTGTGTGGCTGTGCCAATGGTGGGTGCTGTACATTCGTTTCTCCAGGCTTAAAAAATGCTCTCGGAGGCCAGTCTTTCTTGATGTAGTGCAAATCGATTGCTCTGCTGTCCCACAGACAAAGAAAACAGCAGTACTTTGTATATCCCTGCTGCAAACCCATCAACAGAGATACTACCTTCAGGTCAGAACATATCTGCCAGCCATACTTGCTGTAGTTAATCGTCTCCAGTAGCTGCTTTAGATTGCCGTAAGTCTCCTTCATGTAGACCGCATGTGCAATAGGTATGGATGGAAGCTGGTTCTCATTATTCAACAAAACCGCCTTTAGGCTCAGTTTTGAAGCGTCTATAAACAGCCGCCATTCGTGGGGATCATGTGCAATACCGAGAGCTTGTAGTAGACCATCAATATCGCAGCAGAACACAAGGCTTTCTTCTTTCTTAAGGAAAGATTCGAAGAGCTGATGGCGAGTGCGAAATGAAGTCACTCGGACATTCTGTTCCAGAAGATTCCACTGTCGAAGTCTTGAGGCCAGTATCTCCGCTTTGCTTTTCGACAGATCCAAATCGCGAACAAGATCGTTCATTTCATCCTGGGTAATTTTATGTGGTGCAGATGTTTCGTCAAAGCACGAAAAGTCATCATCCTTACTGCCACGTTGAGGAGAACTCGCCGACGCATGGCCATCCTCATCGTCTGAACTGATAGAAAAATCTGTAGGAGGTTCTGGAATTGGGAGTCCTTCGCCATGAGAGACAGGTCGCAGAGCAGATGGTATGTTAGGGTATTCAACTGTTCACTTATTCTTCTTGGTGATGCCTCCAGAAGCTGGTCGTACCATACAGAAATAACAGTCGTCAACGTGATTGGTGGGCTCCCTCCAAATCATGGGCACAGCAAATGGCATTGCCTTTCTTTTGCCATTAAGCCACTGTGAAAGATTTACGGCACAAGTGCGGCAGCATACGTGTGGGGCCCAGTCTTTGTCCTGGTCGCCTATCTTGTAACCAAAATACAAATGATACGCTTTCTTAACGGTTGCACTGATGTTCTTTTTCTGTGCAGCAACTGTCACTTCTCCGCAAATATAACAGAAGTTATTTGCACTATTAACACAGTTACGAGGCATTGCTACTGTTTAGTTACTTTACACTATAGCAATCACTTATGTATGCTAGAGCTTCGAAAAATATGCGCGAATGAACGGACATTGCACGAGTTAACTGTCACGTCGGCCATTTATAAATAAACTATAGTTAGCTATTGCTTGATATTGCGCAATCAATTTCGCAACACTCTCAATGGAAACTTACAGTAAATGCTACATTAACTTCTTTGCATGAAGGGGTGATGCAATATGACGCAAAATTTCGTAATTTCTCACTAAATTGCATTACATTATGCAATAGCATCTATACAATGGACAAAACGTCAATATCTCTTGAACGTGAGCCAATCAACTTTTTTCAATGTGATATTCGTGTTCAGCACGTTGAATTCATTCAGGATTGGGTACTTTCACCTAAGAAGCAATTTCACTGTTGACCAGTGTAACTTGTTCCAATACATTGAGACACCGATTGGCATCCAGACCAACTTCCTTTGGTTATCATATTCTCGAAATGCGGGCGGATTTTATTCCGCCCAGTGGTGAAAATTATGGGTATTAAATACACCAACTCTGATAAACATATTCTCATCGCTCCATAGAATACGTCTTAAGAAGTTGTTATCTTGTCAAATCCTATTTAAAATTGTTGAGAAGTGACTTGAAGAAGTACTTTTGCAGGCGTGTGCATCTGCCCTCTCCCCTCACGAAAGCCCAAAAAGGCAATAAATAATTCAGCCGCTGTTCATTAAAGTGCATATAGGTACAAGGGAAAAGAATAATGATGAAAATTCTGTGAAAATGTAATAAAAATATCAGGTTAGGCATTTAGTATTCTTAGCTGATGAGAGTGCTGTCATATCAGGTAAAAAGCAACTTTCAATAGGAGTCCTTCTATAATAAGGAGAAAATGGTAATTGATGGCAATTGATCATATGGTTGCTAAAACTTTGTTGGTGCAGTAGAAGCATCTATTGATGGAATAGGTATTCATTCTGAGAGGTGTGTGTATGACGGTTTTTCAACAATCGCAGACAAAGACGGAAGCGTGCAAAAATATTGCGGGAAAATTTTGCTAAAGGGCGGATAAAGTATTGAACTGTTCTAACCACAAGCTAAACTTTGGAGTTAATAACTTCAATCATGTACGGAAGTACAAAACTCAGCTTCAGCGATAAAAGGTATAATTAGCTTCTTTTGTGGATCGCTGTCATGAAGTTGATTTCTCTTCTTTAGTGAAATAAGGATGTCTCATGAATATAACAATATTTTTGCTTTCAATCTGAACTTTTTGGCCATTTGAGAAGGACTTCAGAAACTGTATGAAAAAGGAAACACACCTACCAGGGCAATGTCTGAATTCTGCCACAACAAAATGTGTGCCTTTTAGCAAAACACTCAGTTTTGTTGGTACCCATAGTAGGCACCCTGCGATTAAAAGCTCTTGACTTGGCTAGATGCTCGCAGCATATTAAGCGAATTACATCGGTTATCACTTACCACGGTGCTGCTGGCAAGCTTATAAGAGAGCTCACTGATGACGCAAAGCAAATTGGTGAAGCCCCTAATTCGAGTTAAGCATTCCTAGACTTCTGGGTGAGCAGGAATATTACTCAAATCTTCCAGTTCCTAGTCTCGCCAATATTTTAAAAAATCTATATTAGCCCATATTTTAATTTTTCCAAGAACCACTCGAAAGCAGTTTTTCTAAAGAAAACACTCAGGCGTTTGTATTGCAATTATTACACACGAACTTCATGAACACAATACAAGCGTTAAAAATTCCAACACAAGTAATTGCTGTCGTTTATAATCTACCTGAATTCCAAATGGAGAATGGCATATGGTTCAATCTCTGGAAAGAAAAGATCTTTAGAGGATCAAAGAACTCGACCTTGTTGACGTTTTATAGGATCAACATTTTCCCTCACACAGGGTATTGATGATTTGTCTTCCACAGCCGTGCAGAGCAGTAATGATTGAGAAGACATTCATTACTCTGTAGAATGACTTAAATCAACTATGTTACAAGATTGTCTTAATGGCCTTTATATACTCAACGCGTACAGAAAGTTGGTGAAACGCAACAAGCTTTTCAAAGAACATTTCTGTTGCGATTTTTAGGAGTTTACTAAAAGGTAGAAGCAAAAAATGTAAATGAGTTGTGTCACTTTTCCATCCAGTTGTCATAGAGATATTAAAACGTTTCCTTCCCCTATCCAGAAACCTGTCTACGCCCTTGCAGCTACCTCCACTGTTCTTGTTGTCTGTTGTGCACAAAATGATCACACTTCATTCTCATTTTCGAATTGTAAAACCTATATTAAAGCTTATCTTTGAATAAACAAACAAAAAAAGTCGATTTTGATTATTTATTTGGCACAATGTCGATACAAAGCTCTCCAGTTAAGTTGCATTCGTTCTTTTACTAATAAGGGCAAATGGGCGATTAAAAATGCCATATGTATGTTATGTTAAAGTAAATAGTTTAAGTTGGGATTTAGTTTTAATTTAATTGCTTTATTAATGTCAATTTTCAAATTAGAGTTGGGAGTCAATCGAAAGATCAGCGGCCACTTTCACACCAGACATTACACCATTAATCTTAGCAGCTCACAGGAACAATTACGAAATAATCAAAATACTTCTTGATCGTGGAGCTTCGTTGCCGATGCCACATGACATAAGGTAGGTATAATTGAACGAGGGTAATCAACCAAACTTTACTGATCACGCTGTTATTTACATAAACAGATGCGGTTGTGATGAATGCGTTGACGCCATTAATACAGATTCATTGCGACATTCTCAAGCACGCATCAATGCATATAAGGCATTAACCGCATCTTCTCTAATAGCATTATCGTCCAGAGACCCCGTCTTGACTGCGTTCGAATTGTCCTGGGAGTTGAGGAATCTTAGCCGAATGGAAACAGAGTTTAGAGCACAGTATCAGGTCAGTCAGTTATGATATTGTAATCCTCGTGGGAATATTCTCCTCTGATAAAATGTATATATTTTGCTTACAGTGAGTTTGTTTGGTTTTCAGTTCAGAAGGTAGAGTGGGGGTAAAATTAGATGTGTAAAGTGGCGGTTCGTGACAAAAAGTCGAAGTTGATTTAAGAAAATAAAAGAAATGTAGATTCCTTTTGCAGTAAGAAATTTGTTTTATTTGTATGTTCCATTAGATAATTAATAGTTATTTACGATCCAAGTGCGGGAAGACTATTTTCCCGCATGAGCGCACTTTGAAAGCACGAGAGACCTCAGGAAGCGAGTGCTTTTAATTGCGCGAACGCGTGGAAGATGTCTTCACGTAAATGGTTTGTACAATATTTTTTGTACGAACATTAAATTAAAAAAATATTATTGATTAATGTCATTAGTATCATACCTAAACTAAAATTGATTACCTAATTAATTTAAGCATTTCATGTACGTAACTATTACTCACCTATCCCTAAAATTAAGTTATTATATTCTTACACATTACAAACATTTATTCATATATTTATAACTTTATAGTACACTTATTGCGTTTTTTGGTTTAAATACAAAAATTCTAAGCTGCCAATATGAATATCGATGTGATCAAGTAGATGGCGCTTGAATTTCGATTAGAATGTCGACAAATAGATGGAACCACAAATTTATTGGAAGAATTTTTAATTATTACTCCTATTTCACCAGCTTTTAGTGAAGAATAGTCGAGGGAAGTAGTATTTTATAAACTAAATTTTATCACTATCAAGTTAGATTTTTTATTAAATGTCCCAAAGAGCCGGTGTTTTTTTCAATTTTTACAGTCGCGTCAACCGGGAAATACTTTTTCCTGATTGAGCGACACATGCGCCAAATGTCACTTTACAGGCGGTGAGTACAAAAAATAACTTAAATATATTAGGTACTTTTTACTTTTGTTTTGTCTTAGAGAATTTTCCTTTAATTTTTCCTTCCTTACCTAGTAATTTGTAGGCTTCCTTTTTGGTTTACAAGTGTCGTCGATATAATTATACATGTTGGTACCATTGTAATTTATTTTTTCTCGTCTTGACCGTTAAGTGATGTTATCATAGTAATTAGGCGTCTCCGCGTTCATTTGGCATCTTATCGTTGATTGAATTAGAGGTAGATAATTCCGATCGCTCTGCACTCCTCAGTATTAGGTGAATTAATACCGTTTGTTCCGTAGAAATTACGCTGGTAAAGCGGATGAAATTGCAGTGATTATTTTATTTACCATGTTTGAATGTCTTTTTTTGGCGTAATGTCAGTTTAATGGATGCGGTCGATTAAATAATAATAATAATAATAATATAATAATAATAAACGTTTATTTAGCAATTGCTATTATTTTACATTTTCTGACATAACAATACTTTGTTGCTTACATGAAACAATTTAACCTAATAAAGAGAATAACAGTAAGCAGACTTATGGACTAATATACTTACATTACATATACCGTAGTCGTCAAATTTTAATTTCGGTTTACACTTTTATCCCATGCAGAAGATGACCTTACAATATACAGCGATGCCTGCTTGCTAACAGTGGTGGGAGAGCAACGCAGTGTCGCGGGACCCTCACACCGAGTCACGCCTTACATTTCATAGCAATCGTTTGTCGAGTGTACTGTCTTGGCAGCCTCGCTTATGTTTATCTTTATTTTATTTCGTAGCGCTCTTTTCCTCTTTCTACTTTCGTATCAGAAATTAAAATATGTCGACTACGGTATGTATTACACAATGTCAGCACTTGTCTATTAATACATACAATAAATTCCATACAAATACCAATTGTGCAACGTTTACTAACTAACTAACCTACTTTAAATTATAGATGCACACCTTCTAATTTCTATAGGTAACTTTTTTTTGTCTGTACACATTTATATATAAAAAATTACTTATTTTTCTAGAATGTATTATAATTATGAGCCTTGCACTAAATATACTTAATTTTAGACTTTTGTGTGTGTGGATGACATTTAATAAGTTACTTTTTAGTCGTCAAGCCTGATTTTGTAATGAATTTCTATAAAAATAAGCTTAGAGATATGATTTTTGTATGTACTGGGAAAATGACAAAAAATTAGTTATATCTTATTTACAATACACCCTATACCAGCAATATATTTCATAAAATGGCACAATAAAGAAATTTTAAACGCAAACAAGTTAATAACTTGATTTTAGTAGGTGTAGAAATAGGAACTGTTAAGTGAATAGATGAGAAATTAGTGGAACAGGAATTATAAAATGACAATAAATATGAACATTAGTATAGGTAAACAATATTTTAACAAGTGTTCAAAGGAATATTCATTCAATTTTAAACATTTTTGAACACGCTTCCGAAATGACAAATCGACATTAATAAGAAGTTGAGCACTTATATTTCTAAATATTTGTCGAACACATTCCCGCATAGCTTCATTTGTAGTACAACTATAAAAAAAAAACTATAAAAAAAACGCCCTATTCAAATAAGAAAACATAAGTTGACAAAATTATATCAAAAAACGACAATAACTCAGTAATGGTCACTTTTAAAATAATAACGTGTTACATGTTTTTAATGCGAAATTTCGTAAGCAATTCAAATATGAACCGATATACTGGTACGGGGAATACAAAGGTGTAATAATATATACATGGTGTTTCATTAAAAAAACCATAACTATGGTCAGCCACCAACTTATGGAACATAATAATAATATAATAAATCAAAAATAATTTTAAAAGGTGCTTCTAATAAGTGGCTATCATAGGTTAAAAACCGCTTCGAAATATCTTTACTCATAAAGTCACAATCTGTTGTCCCTCCGGAGATGACTAACTGTATATATAATTTGTTTTAGGATATGAGGTCTTCAGTGCAAGAATTTGCTACATCGCTTCTAGATTACGTTCGTTCATCAAAAGAACTTGAACTTATGCTTAACTATGATCCAGATGGTGAACCATGGGAGCCTGGTGAACACCAGTCCTTGGAACGATTAAAGCTAGCAATTAAATACAAACAAAAAATGGTAAATTAATGCAAGATTTTCGAAGCCCAATTTAAGAAAAAGTACTTTTTAAACAGTTCGTAGCTCATCCTAGCGTACAACAAAAACTGGCATCGATTTGGTACGAAGGTCTGCCGGGATTTCGACGTAAGAGTGTAGTAGGTCAACTGACGCAGGTCTTCAAATTGGCCATTATGTTTCCCGTTTATTGCACGATATACATGCTAGCGCCTACGTCAAAAATGGGCTTGTTCATGAAGAAACCGTTCGTTAAATTTATCTGCCATTCAAGTTCTTACGCCTTATTTTTGAGTAAGCTTCACAATGTGCTTTTTGAATTTATAATTTTTGACTTTCGAATTTCTTAGTGTTATTAGGTGCGGCCTCGCAAAGAGTGGAGATCTTAGTATTGGAAATGTTTGGTAACGAATTCGTACAGGAGATCGTTAGAGAGTGGAAGAGGAAAGAGAGGGGTGCAGGACCTGGTCTTGCAGAATGTGGTGTAATTATATACGTAGCAAGTAAGTACTGCTATAGACAGCCCGGGATAGTATGTAGTTTTATTAAAAAGGTCTAGATTTATCATAGACAGCATTTAATTACACTAGACAAATAATTCGACGCGATTTGTTTAATTAAAAGAGTAATTTTAAAACTTAGTCGTAGACATGTCGCATGCCATTCATGTAGGTCGAGATTCATCTTAGTCGAACATCTAATTTTATCACACCAACAATACTGACTATGTGCCAAAGATATATAATGTAGAATTGTGTAAATTAAATATGAATGTGTTGGTTATGTGTTAAAAGCCACAGACGTATATGTTTCTACCTTATTTGGTTTCTTTAGTATAGCATAACTAAGAATCTGTGCGATAATTCAAATAAAATGTGCAGATTAAAATAATATGTGTAGTATTACCCTAAGAATGTCAAGTCAAAAAATCTATAGATGTCCATATGTAAAACAACAGTGGTTAGTATAGCACTTAATTAGTGTAAATGCCAAAAAAAGTATTTTCTGTGATGAGAGATGAGATCTATGTCGAAGACCTTCTAATCAAACTACCTGATTGGTACGCTATATATTTATAATATCTTCATCAGAAGAAACATAGAAGTTAAACTATAAAAATATAATGCTATGATTGCTAAGTATTTTTAAAAAATGACATACTTATATTTAAAAAATGCTCATATCATGTTTTTTTAAGTTACATTTTTGGTTTTCAAAATGTATAAAGCAATAATTGTTTGAAAATACAAATCAAACTAACCTAACTTGTTAAAAACAATATTACAGTTGTGTGAAGATTTCTTTCCTTATTGTATTACCTAATAATTTTTCTGTTGTTTGTCATATTTAAAAAAGAAATTTGTTTGTGTTATTTTCAGCGGTTGATGTTCACTTCAAATGTACAAAAATTTAATTTTATAAATTATCATATTTCATATAACTCAAGAAACCATGATGTGAAAATTTTGGATGTATGTAATGAGTCATCTTGGCGCAACAGCAATATAAAAACAATAATAATTTAGTGACAATTTGACATGAAGCTTTCATGTAAAAACTTTTTGGACCTTTCTAAAAATATGTCACTTTTGCGATTTTTTCCGGGAATACTACGCATCCTAGGCGAAAACTATGAGCTGTTATTGGGCTAAATTGTATGCTCTTTCCAGTAGTATTTTTTTTTTTCGTCTACGATGAACAGATATAACGCTCTAAACGAAACTCTGCATATTAGCTGGGTTTGGAGGTCTACCGTGTTTCATTGGTAGCCCCAATCCGAAAAAGAGTGGCATATCCCTTTTCTACGAGCCCAAATTACCTAGGAAACGAAGTTTCAGTCAAATAATAGAAATTTAGTTTTTCGAAAAAATTCGACTTTTGACCGATTTTTGTCCGAAAACTAAACTTTCCCAATTTGGCTAAAACTTCGTTGCAGGGGTAATTTGTAGTCTTAGAAAACGCATATGCCACTAATTTTTTTTGGATTGAAAAACCCCGGGCGGCTTGGCAGACGTCCAAACCAATAACTAGCAAGATATAATTGTTGAAGTTTCTTTATACCTCAAAATTTACGCGAAAATTTATTATTTTTTCGATTCAATAATTGTGACATATATTATCTATCAATTAAAAAAATAATAATTTAAGACCTTATTTAAAAATCTTTTTGCTCTTGCTTCAGGTTTGATATGGGGTGAAATGAGAACCTTGTGGGAAGGCGGCATCATGGAATATGTTTCGGATCTATGGAATATTGTGGATTTTGTCACAAATATCTTTTACGTCATGTGGATTTCGCTCAGATTCTCTTCAATATTTGTCGTATGGGTAAGTTAGTTCTAACCATTTATTTCTTATTTTTCCTTTTGTTGTTCTTCCTGGAAGAACGTAGGTTTTATATTTAGATGTGTAAAAAACTTCACTGATTTACTATTATAAAATGCTTGTTCATGTTTAACATTTGTAGCCATCAAACAAGAATACACAAGTATTGCTTGTTATTTCATTAATAATTATTAATTGTAGAAGGTTTTCATAGCAGATTTTTAAAATTTTAAAATTTATGATATTAAACAAAATAAAAATATTCAGCTTTTTTTCATTTTTCATACAGCAACACATTAAAGTAATATTGAAATTTTTCTAAAACAACTTCCCATATGCATTTTTACTATGACTCAAGTCTGTTTATTTTGAAAGTATCTTTTCGGAAAGTTTGCGTCAACTAATTGAATCTATGCAAGTCATTCTAAAGATTAAACTAACGATAGAAGTAAATATAAAGTCGATGGTAAAAATGTTATTCCTTATATTATAAAATATTAGATTTTATTCCGTTTCTGTAGAGGGAAGCTAACGAAGGCAGAGATCCGTGGTATCCCCGAGAACAATGGGATATGTTTGACCCGATGCTGCTCTCGGAAGGGGCCTTTGCCGCTGGAATGATTTTTAGGTAACGTAAATATACATATAATGGATCTTGAAAAGATACGAAATATACACAAAATGAAAACGTTGAAGTTTCCTATTATATATGGAAGAGTTGTTTCCTTCATAATTAACGTTAAGTTCCTTTTTTGTTACTTTTGGAGGAAGCCAATTATCTGAACTATTTTATCTAAATATATTTAAAAAAATTGCCATTTTAAACAAAGAAACCTGTCGTCAAGCAAATGCTTATTACTGTTTGGTTTTCTTAATTCTTTCAGTGGTGGTTTTGTTTTCTAAAGCAACATAAAATTATTTGTTGTTACCACGTGATTTCAAGCATTATGCATTATTTTGAAAATACAGTAGAGTCGCGTGCCATCTGAACTCAGAAAAGAAAAAAATATAATGCGGACTTAGAATATACTTGTAAAGAATTTCACGGGGTAATTTCGTTGAAAATGCAACTGTAGACACGTGCTTTGAACTATGTTACTTGGTTCTCGTCAGTGCAGTGTAGCCAAGGAAGAAGATGGTATAACCTCTGATTGATGCTTTTCATATCCAAGGTTATCCCGTCTTGTTCCTTGACTACACTGCACTGACGAGTACCTAAGTAGTTCGAAACACGTGTCTGCAGTTGCATTTTCAGGGAAATTACCCCTTGTTATTCTGTACATGTATATTCTAAGATCCGCATTATATTTTTTATAATCTGTCATCTTGACGTAGGGACATACATGAATATAATTACTAATTGTCACAATTCTACATTATATCTTTGACATATAGTATTATTTGTGTTATGATATTAGATGTTCGTCTAAGATAAATATAGTTCTTCTAATCAACCTACATAAATGGTATGCGACAACTCTACTCCAATTTTTTTGCAATTACTCGTTTAATTACACAATTCGCGTCGATATTATTTGTGCAGTGCAATTAAATGCTCTCTATGATAAATCTAGACCTTTTGATGAGACTACGTAGATAATAAATGCTGTTCTTTCCTTAAATCTTTTCATTTTCACTTTTGATTACACATGTTTGTGTTTGCGTCTTTCTTAGTCATTAAATACATAGGTCGGCATTGTTGCCTTGTAATGTTGTCGGATGTTGTTTTTGATAAACAGAAGATTATCCAGTGATTCTACTTAATTGACTTACTTTCCTAATAATCATTTTTTGGTTATTATTTGCTATTGTTGCGTCTCCATTTCCTCAGTTGTGGATTTTGTCACCAGTGAAATTTTGTACTTGAATGACAATAGTCGCTAGAAAACATACAGGTGTTTAATTTCTTTCAGCATTAGTAACATATAATACAAAATTATGTTCACACGCAATTAGCCTGTGGACTAGAATAGAACTGCTATTTTTACTCAATATTAACTGCCATGAAACTGTTTCGATGGCGGCTTGGTTTGCTATTGCTATTTTTTGTTATTAAATACTATTGAATCATGTACAATGAACGCCATTAAAGATGACGAGCGGTGGGAGTAAGTTTGCGCAGGTTTAGCAATAGTGGGACAAATATGGTCTGACATTATTGGATAGTCTTCAGTAAGTGGGCGTACGCGTTTTTAAAAAGACTACAGCGCATTCCCCCCGCTCGCCATCTTATTTGGCGTTTACTGTATCCCGCTATGTCAAGATTTCATTTCTTCGCCATTCTCTTCTATTTTTAGGTAGGAATTTCTTTTAATACTCTTTTTTGTCTAGATAGAAAAAAAGTAATTTCGTGAATTTAGCTTATATGATCTAGAGAGTACAATCCCGGGATCCCGGAATTAGACTAGATGGTTTCTAATTGGGCTCAAATCAAAAATAACTTAAGTAATTTCTTAAAAATTATTTATTAATATTGTTGCACAACACAATACACAATATACTAAAATAAGGAACACAAAAAGTAATACAAAAAGCTATTTAGAATTTCGAAAATACAATCGCAGAAATATCAAAGCGTCCAATGTTTGACTTCCAAGTCTGCTTCGTAGTTTATTGCCAATATAAGCAGCAGCTGAAAACGCTCGCTCAGGTTCTACACTGATTGAGGAATAGACAATAAATATTTATATACTAATTCTAAGTGATATCCACGAACTCCTCCATTATTGAACAGGTTTATTTCGCGCCTAATACCATTTACCAAACCCTATTCATTTTGTACTTCAGTATTTGGGGATTCCATGCTCTTATTGATTTCCAGCTGTAACTTTTCCTTTAGTGTCAATTGGGGTTGGGAGGTTTGTTGCCTTGGCTCATCATCTGTTTGTGAGCTTGATATTTCTTCTTCTTCCATGTCATCTCGACTATTTAGTCTTTTAACAATAATCTTTATTTGATTCCTCACTAAAGCCTGTGTAGGAACTGGCAATAATCAAGCCATTCCAAATCCGATAATAACTGATTTTCATCATCTTTTCGTGGATTTTGTAAATAATTCATCACACCATTTAAATTATCACTTCGTCGTTGCTTTATACGTTCCACTAAGGATGTTTTAATTTTATTGGCGAGTTTTTGCTAGACAATTGTTTTATAAGAAATTTCAAAGCGGTATGAGCATAAATTATCATCTCGCAGACAGATTGCTTCTACTGTTAATATAATTGGGGTAAACACATCAACAATTTTATTGACCAAGTCAAAATCAACATCTTCTAAACGGATTGGATGATTGAGATCTATGAGAGCTCTTTAAATGCAGGTTTTTAAAAGGGAAAATTATTCCAGCATGGTTAAAAGACTATTCCACCTGGTTTTACAGTCCAAAAGAAGTGACAGCTCTTTTTCATGTTCAACCTACACATATTTTTGAAGTACTGTTTAATTTTTCAATGGTGATCTTTTGAAATACACTACAACTTTGCGGATTTTCTTTATCAGCTTATTAATGTTTTCATCTTTTGTTAATTCTGGTATGTGTTCTCGCTCGGGATCAAAAAGCGGCCGGGATCCCGGGATTGTATTCTATACTTTTATATGGCATAAGTCATCTTCGCTAACTTCTTATTCGAATTGAAATACGACTTCGCTCCTTTGGCCAAGATTGTTTAAACTTAACTTATTCCAGACTTAAATTTTACGTTTACTTTTTGAAGAACAAGTTTATTTTCTATTAATTTAAAATCGTTTTACACTCCATACCGATAAATATGAAAACAAAAATTGGTATTAGACGCCAACGTATTAGTTGATTCGACGAAAATGAACATCAAAGAGTAATCCGTCGGCTTTCCGGTGTTCGTTTTTACATTTTCGCACACGAACTCCCCGTTTTAATGATGCCACGAACGTCGACATAATAAAGATGATGATACTTGAAAGGGACTGACTTCATGTGTATGTATTCGTATATGTATTGTACATATGTGTGTATATACGGGCATATCGCGTTGCGTTAAACCATAAACCCATAAAATTGCTCTTGTTGTTTGTTTGTGTTACAGTTTTTTGAAGTTGGTGCACATATTTAGCGTGAATCCTCACCTTGGGCCCCTGCAAATCTCCCTGGGACGGATGATTATAGATATCGTCAAGTTCTTCTTCATATACTCGTTGGTCTTGTTCGCTTTCGGTTGCGGTAAGTATTTATTTTTCACGTTTTGAGGACGGTGGAGACTGTGATTAATGCGAGACAAACTCGATATATTTTATATACGTAGGTATTTAATTTGTAAAAAAAAAACATTTGCGGAATTACTTCAAAGCTGGTTACGTCATAACATGTCAAATTTTCATTTACAATTCGTTGTTGAGTACATTCAACAATAACAATTTTTCTTACATTTCTAATTTTTTCTAACAATTTAATTTAAAAGGTAAGACTAATACGGATCAATTATGTATTACCCCCCTACCACGTTGCTTTTGCATAACATAGGTCTCTGAGATCTTCGAATAGGCATCGGTTATGCGAAGAGACGAAAATGGGGGGGGGGGGTCTGAAGTTGATCGAATTTTAATTTCCTAAAACATAATAAATAAATGCACATTAGAAATGCATATTGCATATTGTAAGTGCATATTTAGGGATTTTTTAAGTGCATATTGCATGCATATTTGGCAAACTTTTTAATGCATATTTTCCAGTCAACTCAGATGCTAAATTTTCAATGTACTACTGTCGTGGTAAGTGAAAACGTACGTAGTAAAACATGCGTCGCCGGATACACATAAAACACGTATCGCTGCCGGTTCTGCAACTGCTTATGAACCGCTCGAAGGTATTTAATTTGGATCTACTTAAAGTGCTAGTAGCGTATAATATAACATAAAATGCGAAAAATAATCCCGAGTTTGCCTATTTTACATAATTTTGTTGATGGTAAACAAAGTGACTTGGGTGTGCCCACGGAATCCACCTTGAAAAAATATTATTTGTCTTCGATGTACGATGAAATCAATACTTTAATTGTCAATGACATAAACGATAACATATTTGGGCCAGTAAATGAGACCACTGATGATAAAGGAAGTTATATTGCAAATGCTTTGGCTATAATAGGGTGATTGACAGCAGTACTGCATTGTCTAGACATCTATAGTAGAATTACCGAACAGATGCAGTAACAACATTGCATTATAATATATTATATTATGTATTGACGCGCTGTTGCTACTGCATCTGTTCGGTAATTCTACTATACTGGCATCTAAGATACCCGACAGAACTAATGCAGAATCTATATCACATTACATAACATCGTTTTTGAAATCGCCATGGGGTTAAATACACGATGTAAATAAAGAAAAACGATTATTATTTGTAACAGATGCAGCTGCATATATGAAAGCGTATCGTCTATATATAGAACAATTAATGGTAATTTAGTATCACTTGAACTTTCAACGTGAACTGCGAATAGTCAGCATGTGTAATATATTTTCAGCAACATCGCTGCTGGAGAAGATGTATTGACTGTTACTTGGTAAGTAGTTGTTTCTTCATACGTATTTTCATTAGCGTGTGAAAAATATCAAATCGGGATTTGTGATATCCTCGATGAGTCTTTGGAATTGATGTTATCTGAACCTAACCTCTGCTTTTTATAGTGGAAAGATAGACGACAACATTGAAATCAATAAATTTAGATACGAATAACACAGACGCGTGACACCCGCCTCTTGAGTTACTTAATCAGTAATTAGCCCAAATACGCAATATATCAATCATATATCTACAATCTGCACGATGTGCAGATTGTGTTAGTGTTTTATGGACATTAATAAAGAGGTAAAGAAACACGACCCAGCAGAAAGAGAAGGCCGCTTCGGCAACTAAGCAAGCGCGTCGCAGACTGACGAAGTGGCAGTAGACTGAAACACGTGTCTGTGCGTTGGTTGCTATAATGCCGACTCTAAGGCAGATTGTGCATCCATTTCATGCATGCATATATAAATTTTTTATTTGTACATGTATGTCAGGGTGACCCAAAATTTTGAAAAGTTTGAAATTTGGAACGCATACCCCCTAATTTTTTTTCATTAGGTCCTAAAAACATCGTATAAAAAATTTCAGCCAAATTTGGGGGCGTTAACTCACGCCGATGTGGACTTAAACATTTACCATTCCGAACATTCACTTGCACCTGTTTTTGGGGTTGTGTGCTTAAAACAATGCTATAAGTGAATATAATTATTCTAGAAATGTTTAACCTGTGGTGCATTTTAGCATAATGTCGGATGTTACCCTTGCGACGAGAACTCCGCTTGTTGGTAACACGTTCAAACATGTCATTTTGAGACGCGCGCGTATCGACAGATCCTCACAATATCCACTGTTATACCTCTTCAGTCGACGATAAGGTTACATTCAAATAGAAGGGAAATTCATTTCCTTAATAATTTTGTAGTACGCTTACACGCACACATCTCAAGGCAGATCAAAATTTGCTTTAATAACTTTCTTGTTGGCACTTTTCAACTTGACGATGATAACAAGGTGCATTAGTGGTAATAATTGAAGCATTTTAATAATTATTATAGCAGATTTCTTTATCTAACAGATACAAGTCTATTTACAGAACAAAAATAGACAATGTTGAAATATTTATAATAAACCCATTTCCATCCTTTTTAAAATTGTACTAAATCAGCCTTCAATACCTTAGAGTTCACATATTCAGACTTATTGCTAAAATTAGTGACTAAATAACGTCTACCAAAGTTGCTTCACTTCATCCCGGCATTCCATCAGAATTAAAAATATAACATATAAATTTAACCTAAAAATGCAAAAAAAAAGTATACTTGGCTGTTTACCATGATTACTTGCCTTTTAGCACAGACTAAATGACCCACAACACCCACGTTTTTTTCCGTGAAAAAACCAAATACAATTTCTATTAGTACTCCCCGTAACTTCCAAATGTCAGTCAAAATCACTCAAATGTCGATAACAGTATATAGGCTGGATATAATCCAATCATATTGCATATTTTTGGCACGTGAATTTTATAAATGCTCAACGATTGCCAATTAGTTTATAATACGTTGGATAGATGGCGTTACTTAAGGATTGATACAAGGTCAACTGGATCTCGCTATCATTTTCATTGATGAATTTGATTCTGGTAACCTCAAGAAATTGATCCTTAAGTAGCGCCATCTAGTAATAGAATAATAAACCCAAAAAAGAATGTTTTCTCAATTTTTATTAAATAAATTTTAAAATAACACTTTAAACATTACTTTACAGTAATAATGAAATAAAACGAAATAAAATCGGTAAAACTGGTATAATCCAAAAGGTAATAACACTAATTGGGATGAATTATGTTGTGAAGTGTTTGTTATGGATGTTGTACAAAAAGGATTTTAAAAAATGTTGCGGTACTAACCCAATCGACGCTTACAACTGTATTGCAAGATTTTAAAGCTTTTACTATTCCACATCCCAATAAATATTCAACCACTTTGGCATCAGTAGCTTTATTTGCACCTCCTTTAAGCCTAACATGTGAACATATTTCTTCTACACCACCGGAACTAAATGATTCTGTTGACATCAGGAAACCCTAAATTGGTTGTCAGCATACTCAAATATTTCAATAGACTGATGTACATATTTATACATTAATTAAAGAAATATAGAATATTTTCAAATAATACTGGTTAAAAACTCATTTTCATACTGCATATTTTGAGCACGTAATTTTAAAAATACTCCAATTAGTTTATAATGCTTTGGATAGATGGCGGTACTTAAGGATCGATATTTTGAGGTTCGCAGAATCAGAAAAACTTTCTTATGTGACGGCTTTATATCGCACAGCGATACTGACAACCAGTTGGCCATGACACATTTTCTATTTTGAATTTAATTGCATTGTGTTGTTTTATTTTCTACATAAATAAAATCAGGTATGGTAAAAAGACGAGGCCGTGAACAAAATTCTAACGAAAGGGGGTCGCATTTAAAAAAATTTGATTAGCACTGGTTTAGCGAATGTGAAACACCAATGTTAATTTTACCATGAACGTAATCCCTTTCCAATAAATCGATTTTAGGACGTTACCACTTACGATTAAACTTACTTTTGATGTTTTCACAATAATTCCACAATAAATTCTGATTGCTGCGATCGAAATCGAAAGTTTAACATTTCCGAATGCCCCACTTCGCCCGTAAAATTCGAATAAACTTATTTCCTTTCAAGTCATTCCAAAAATTTAGTTCTTTCAAAAAAATGCTGTTTTAAAATTGCACTTATTTATGTGTGTTCTTTTTGAGATTGTTCTACTGCTCTATAAAAGAGTCTAAATATCTTTTCATCAGTAATACACAGGAATTCCTTTGAATTAAACAGTACGTCACGCTTGCATGAAAGCGCCAATAACATCTAAATTATTCGGGTGGGTGTATGAAAAAGCTCTGGCAAATACGATTTAGAATCACAATTTTAATTGCTCTGGTTAGGTAAACGCTAAATCGTCACAAACGACAAGACGAAAAACACCTTTAAAATACTAATAAAAATATTTTTAGAACAGCCAGTAATTCGTATCTATGCAAATATCTAGTTTACAAACCTTCACGTGAGTTATGAATTTCCATATATAGCGTGTGTATAAAATGTCGCAAAAGCTACACGCAGCGACATTCTTCGTTTGGTTCTGAATAAAAAATTTTAATGTTAAAATATCGTATCATGCTTCGTACGTGTTCAGGAACCATTTGAAGGAAACATACATTTGCAACGCTGTAGCCGCATACTATGTAATTGTAGATACCGCAATATAATTTCTGTATTTCGATCTTCGAAAACATTTTACTCAGTATTAGTATTAACAGATGGATAAATCTGAAGTTTTAAATTCTACACATTACGCGAGGTATGATTTGTTCTTCAAATTATTTATCGTGAAAATAATACATACTCAAAAATGTTTAATTACAATAGGATTAGTTCCTTGTTTGGGTGTTTATATGACAGTAAATCAGTGAAATACTATAACCTACGTAATGGTTGGAATTTTAAACCATCTGTCTCTAAGCATAATTGCAATCTACGAGGTATCGTCTGTACTACTTGTTTGAGTACCTCTGGTGTAATTTCCAATACTGCCGCCTTACTTCTGTTTCTGACTTCGTGAGCGTCTTGAGGAGGTGTTTCATAAACTTCTCCTCAATGAAACCCCAAACAAAAAATTCTAAAGAATTGAGACCGGAGATCTTGCAGGCCATAAGATAGGACCGCCGCCACAAATTCATCTGTTAGGGAAGTGCTCATCTAACTCTATTACGTTGCGAGCATAGTGTGCAAAAAAAACAAAAATAAAAAGCTAATTGCTTGGGTTGCAGTTGTTTAGGAAAATGTTTTATAATTCTGTTTTTTTTTATGTGAAGAATGTTTACTTAATTCACACTAATTCAGAATTAATTTTTATTGACACAATGGTTTTTATTAGAATACCTACATACACAAAACATTCTAATTTTTGTAAACGTAGTGAAATGAGAAAAGATGTATTTGGCTAGATACAAGTACTCGATAGTGTAAGCGCAATGTGTACATTTCGACGGTCAACACAAAACTAAAAATCTCGGATCCAAATGACTGGTGCTGCCGCTATAGATGTCGGATCCAGTTTGGGTACGCTCAGTGCTATGTAGTGGCGCATCTTGACGTATTTCTTCAATCAACGTCTGGAATTTATATGTTAATTTTTTTTTAAAACCATAAAAAGAAATCGCATACAGTGATATCGCAAGATCTTGGAGGAAATTCGTGATCGCTAATCAGATTAACCTAGAGATTTTCAAAAAATTGACGTAACATGTTAATTGCATTTTGTGCTGTGTGGCCTCTTGCTCGACGATAAACCACAGTAGCACCACAACTAATCAAAACAATACATATAAAAACGAAGAAGCAGAGTTTACACAAAATGAAACACGGTAGTAGAATTAAATACACAGGCAAATGTAAAAATTTGACAGTAATGATATCAGCTGCTTTCCTTTTGCCATGAATCTCAGATAATATCACTTCACTTTAACTGAGGTTATATTTAGGCGCGTTCCATTTGTAATCAGCTGACTGAGACAAAGTGAGATTTTTACCTCCCCCCCTTACCGATTCTGAGGTCAGTCAGAACCTACGAGGAAAGAATAGAACAGGAGAGAGTCTCCTTAATAATAATATTTGTCCAAAGTGGTAACTCAATATGGCCGCTGCAATGCATAGGCGTGCATAAATATTTTGTATAGGGTATATGTACACTTCGTATGTTCTCGAAAATCATTTAAAATAGGTTCTTAGTCCAATCCTTTTATTCTTTTTAATATAGTAACATTTATTCTAACTGTATTAAAGAAAACATAAAAAAAACATACCTAGAGTATGTATGTTATGCCACTGAACACATAATCAAACATACCGGATATATGACAAATTATTCAAAATACTCATTTTATAAATTATGATTGGTCAATATTTCATTGGTAACACAATGCATTTAATTACAGCATGTGTCAATTTTCATTAGCCATAGGCGATTAATTCATGCAATACGTGACAACATGGCACCCCTACTTTCCTTTCCAATGCGAGCGTGACGGATACAAGCTCAAGTTATAGCAGTAACTGTTGGACCATTGACTTGGGTGTTTGTAATGCGTTCAGAAATAATATTTACGCGTTGCAAGGATTTGTTTTTCTTTTTCCTTTCAGTAAATGCAGAGAATTATTAAGCTGCGTTCACGCTGCATGACACACACAAAAGCGTAATTCTAATAAAATTAAAAATAAGGTAAATAAAAAAGGATTCTGAAAATAATAATAAACTAGTAGATCAGGAGATCGCGGCGGCCATTTGATGTTTCCCGTTCCAGTAATAAGACGGCTTTTATGGCAGACTAGATCGCAACGTGTTCGCAGCTAAAGATTGAATGTAAAATTTGGTGGGAAGATCGGAGAAAATCGTTGTAATGTCGATTGTTGCCGGGATTGGTGACGGAGAGTAGGGGTGACACAGGTTGCCACATATTATTTGTATACGTATAAATCGGACGTAAACATTGAATCCCTATACCTAATGAAAATTGACACATACGGTATACTCTGAAATTTGGATATGCTAGGCATTCTAATTGCTTTGGTTGGGTGATTATTAGGGCGTGGACATGACGGGCTTAAACTATGACGAAGTTACAACGGAGCAAAGAAATAATGTAAACAACAAACACTTACTGAATAGCACTAATTCATATGGTGAACTGCAATATCTGTTTTTGCCCGAGAAGTGTCCGAGAATGAGAGCACAAAATGCCCATAAAATAATAATAATAATAATAATATCGTTTATTGTCCAACAGTTTCCCATTTACAGGACAAATAGAAGGAAATACATACAAACAGTGCATTAGAAACAAAAATAATACAGTTAACAGTTAACACAGAAAAATATACAGAAGTAACATATAATGAAACATAATTACATATTCAAAAAAATATATCCTCGTAGTGCAGATCAGCGGCACGACACATCGTAGAGAGGGGGGAGCTCAAGAGAATATTGGTTCTGGGAAAGGGCAAGGAAAAAGTGTTAGTTGAACGGGAGGATGACCTAGGAACGAGGAAACTAATCATGGAAAGTAAGAAGGGACAATCAATCATGCCATGCACCAACTTCCAAATGAAACGGGCTCCATGTATTTCGCGTCGATAATCCAGAGGTTGTAGAACATGTCTTTCCAACAACGACGCGTAGTCTATGTTCCTCTGCGGATATATTCCATCCAGTTTAAATGACAGGAACTTAAGGAAGCGTCGCTGTACTTTCTCCACCGCGAGTTTGAGGTATACATAGTGAGGTGACCATACCGAAGATGCGTATTCCAGCTTACTAATAACAAAGCTGAAAAATAATACCCTCAAGAGGTTAATGTTCTTAAAATATTTGGACGTTCGCAAGATGAATCCTAATGTTTTCGAAGCTGAAACACAAAGGTCAGCAATATGTGGAGCAAAGCTTAGTTGGCAATCGAAGATAACCCCAAGGTCTTTTACACTATCACACCTCTTCAGTCGCTCGTTGTGAATTACATAAGTGGATAATATAGGAGGCTTTCTTTTAGTATATGATACACTGCAGCATTTGGGAATGTTCAGGTGAAGATTAAATTTGGCACACCAATCGATTATAATGTTCAGGTTGTTTTGTAAATTAACAACCTCATCACTGGTAGCAATGGACATATAAATCTTGAGATCATCTGCGTAGGCGAGCGCAGGGCAAGTTAGTGATGTTAAAAGATCATTAATAAAGAGAACGAACAACAATGGACCTAAATTGGACCCTTGAGGGACTCCAGATGTAGGGAAGAAATCATAGGATCTATAGCCATTGTAAAAAACATAAGTACATCTGTTATGTAAGTATGAATGCAATAATTGTAAAAACGATGGGCTAAGGCCAATCGTAGATAGTTTAGCTATTAATATTTCAAAGTCGATCGTATCAAAAGCCCGACTGAAGTCTGTATAAATAACATCAACTTGACCCCTTTCGTCAAGAACTCTACTAATGTATTCAGTGAGAACAGTTAAGTTGGTGACTGTAGATCTGCCGCGTATAAAGCCATGCTGATATTCGGACACAATAGATTTGGTGTTGTAACATAAACAAGAGTAGATTACGTGCTCAAAGACTTTAGCGAAGTTAGACAATATGGAAATAGGCCTGTAATTATCAACAAGTGATTTATCACCCTTTTTAAAAACAGGACATATTCTGGCGCGTTTCCATAGATTGGGAAAAGTAGAGGTTTTAATAGATAAATTTATAACAAATGTTAGCGGCTTAGCCAGGACAAATCTAGCATCTCTTAATAGGAAAGCAGGTATTAGATCGTCACCTGCATTGAAGTTGTTTGGAAATTTTGACATTATCCCGATAATCTCATCATCGGTAACAGGAGTTAAGGAGAACGGGATGCTATCACTATGCAGAGAATCAGGACACAAATATGACGGTCCCTGATAAATAGCAGAAAATTTGTCAGCAAACGCATTTACAATACCCTGAGGGGTATCAACACAAACATCATCATAAACCAAACTATTTGGGATTCTTGTAGTACCACGTTTAGAGTGAATATAATTAAAACCTTCCTTTGGATTAGTGATGATGGAATCCTCAACATTCTGCATGTAATTCGAGTAAAGTGTTTTCAATTCAGCCTTACAACGAGCTCTTAGTTTCCTAAACTCATTGAAGTAAAATTCCGATTTAGTGGCCTTCCATTTGCGTCGATAATATTCTTTATGTTTAAGATTAGATATAATGGAACCGCTAAACCACGAAGGATATTGTGATGCAGTACTTCGATGTATGTATTTAGGAGTAGATGTGTCAATTTTTTCGATTAGAGCAGCATAAAATTCAGCGAGCGCATCATCGGCATTGCTTAGATTATCCAAAAATGACCAATCAGTTTTTAGTAGATCGGTGTACAATTGGTTGAAGTTACATTTACGAAAATTGTATCTGTATGTATTATGACTTATAGGGAATGCAGAGTTAGCAGACAACGTTTGCTGCGAAAAAATAATAGCCAAGGGTGGATGAAACACATCAACAGAGACAAACGGTAGGTCATCAAGTGCAATAGTAATGTCGTTGCAGGAATTGGATAAAATAAGGTCCAGAAGTCGACCATTACAGTTCACTAAGGAATTAAACTGCCTAACATTAAGGGAACTACAGAAGCAACGCAGAGTGGAACATTTAGAGCAAGATGTATGCACATTAAAAAATTCAGGAAGATTAAAATCTCCTAATAGCAAGACAGTTTTATTGAGAAGTAAAATTTCAAGATAATCACACAAAACCTCAAAATCATGCAACGAAAGTTTAGGTGGTATATAAATAGCAGCAACGTACCAAAGCGAGGATTGAAAAGTACATTTACACATTACGAAGTCGACTACAGGGACAAGCGCAGCTAAATGGCTTGTATCAATGACTTCATACATTATAGAATTAGATAACGCAATAAATACACCTCCACCGGTTGAGCGGTCTATCATAGCGAATTTTCTATCAGATCGAACCATGTTATAGTAAGAAGGCACAATTTCAGAATTAGTGACAGAGTCATCAAGCCAGGTCTCAGTAATCACAATAATGTCAAAATTGGATTCGCATGCGCTAGTGTAGAATGAATGAGTTTTAGATTTAAGACCTCGTGTATTTTGGTAGTAAATGCTGACAGAAGTGGGAATACTATTGGACGTAACTAGTTTAAAGATGATACAATGCTAGGGATACCTTTATTATATTTGATTTTCAGATTGGCTTCACCATTCTTTAAACGTTCATTGAGTTCAGCCCTGGCGTTTTTATATATTTGAAGCTGTAGCGGAGTGCGATCACGATAAATGGAAAGATTTGTAAATTTAGGGTTAGCCTTGAGTTTAGACATATTGCGTAAGACATTCGCCGCTTCATATTCTGAAGGAAAGCTGATTTTAATTGGGCGACGACGAACAGTATTGGTAAGATCAAATTTACCTAGACGAGATATAGATAACCCGTCAGTTTTTACATTTAACTTAGAGCACATGTCGTTTACCAAATCGGTATCTAATTTAATCTGCTCGCTATTGGTATCACATTCACACTCATCAACTCCAAATACTATGATATTATTTTTGCGTCTGTCGCGGTCCGAAATCTCATGTATAATTTGCTCCGTTTCAAGGGGAGACAAGGAAGGGGGCTTCACTGACTCGAGTAATGATTGTTTTAATACTTTTATTTCTTCTTGAAGTAATGCCAAGAAAGATTTTATGGCATTTAAATCATTACCAAATCCAATACAATTCCTACAGGTCCAGGTAAATCCCGTCTTGAGATGAATTTTGCGTGCTTCGCTACTGGATACATTTACACAGTCAATTTTAAACGGCTTATTACATACGCAACAATTAATAATTTTATGAGGTAAATCTGATTTATTACAGCAGACGCAAACTGACATAATGTGTGACAAAGAATTATACAAATTAAAAGGAAATAGAAAACAAGGACACAGTCTTCACGCCTACGGTGCCCGTCGTGGCGACTTTGAAACACACAACACGGAAAAAGTAGGCAACGGAAAGGAAATCTCGAACAGAGTACAGAGGAAAAAAAGGATATTGAAAATAACAGTCTTTACACACGAGGTATTAAAGAAATATTTCAACAGAAAAAGCAAGGATAGGAAAAATTTGACTCACCAAAATAGATTGAACTTTAAACACAAAAATACACTCAAATTAATCATATGTCAATAACAAAGTTACACTAGTAAATAGAGAAAAATTTACACTACACGGTGATATAATTTACACCAATTAACTGTCAAGAATAACTAATAAAATAGATAGAAAAAAGAGAGCAACTATTTGCATGTACGTACAACGCATGCAGATGTCGTATGTGAATAATAAAGGAATTTATGAGTAAAATCCTTTTTTCATCGGCGTAGATAGGAGCGTGAGGGTTTTTAAAATTTATTATATTTACCTTATATTTCGCAAGAGAAATAAAATTTTCATTCATACTTACGTTAGTTTCGTATTTTTAATTGCTTTGTCTGTTAATTACGTACTTCGTAATTTTTGTAATAGTCTGTTTAATACCGGTTTATTGAATCGACTTCTCCCAATTATCTAGACGTAAGTGTGCACTGGATTTCGTTTAGTTTCAATAACATACGCGTACATTTTTAGTTATCATTTATTTAGATCTAGAACATTGTTTATGATCCTTTTTATGATATGAAAATGAATTGTTAGTGATTCCGAAATTTATTACAAAGTCTGTAAAACATCGTTAGAGAAGGCCAAAATATCGCACGTTCGTCACTTAGCTTTGCTAAAACATACACAGAAATAGTTTTTATGCAGAGAATTTCGATAGTTTACAAAATTTCGTTACATGTTTAAATGACGATGCTCGAAGTATTTCTGAGTGCAAGGAACTAACACAAATCCCAAATTTAAAAAATCAGTTGTTATTCCTTCAGGAACACTTTAGAAATTTGCCTAAACTAATCACATATTTTGAAAATCGAAATCTCAAATTAAAAGATGGATTAACCACATTAGACGTGGGCTATTAATGATTTCAAAAGTATTCGAAGTGACTTCGGATGTGGCCTTCGGCAAAAGTTAGACGCAGTTTTTAATAGAAATCCAGATTTAATAACATTGCGGCAATGTGTATGCTAAAGACGCTGAAATAAAAGAATATTTCCAGTACGCACCTATAACCAGTTGCGATGTAGAAAGGACGTTTTCTATCTACAAGGATGTACTTAATTCAAAGAGAACAAGTCTTACAGGAGAGGAAATGAACAAATAATAAGGTATTTTGTATTTTATAGATCACCAGCCACTTGTTATCCAATTATATAAATAAAATTAAAACCTTTTTAAAAATACACATTTCATTAGTGCGCCCATGGGCGATGAGTCATCATCCGTACGTGGTCGCGCCCTAGTAATTATGTACCTATAATATCACTAACAGTTAATTATACAGTAGGTTATTTTATTATAGCAATGATTTAGAGTAAGTTCAGAGTTTGACACAACTATGATGAAATGACAGGTATGACACAATCTTAAAATCTCACTTGTCAAAATCTTTTAACCCGGGCGGAGAGGGTCACTTGAAGTGAGTAGAAACACTCACATCACTTGATGAAAGCGCCTATGACTGAAATCACTTTGAAATCCAAACTCATAGTTCGACAACGTTTTCAAAAGTGTTTTTTTGTGAAAGTACCTACGTTAATGAAGAAACGTTAAAAACAATTTTTTTAATCAAAACAGAAACGTTTACGAAATAATACTAGTAAACATTATTCTTTAAACTAAATTACAGCTATTCTACTAACAGATATCGAAAAGTAAGACTATTTGTAGCTTTTGCTAAAGTTTATACACATGTGTTTATTAAATTTAACCACATAGATTTATCGGCAAATATTTTCTAATTCCAATATCACAATTTTATTTTTATTAATTTAAACGCTGTTAAACGAAAATTTCTTAATGTCAATTCCATTTTGTTTACTGTGTTCGTCTGTTAACGCTTTTCCGACTGACCGTTGATAATTGACAGATAATATATTTGTTTTATCTTTGAAGAGAAGACATTTTTCAAGTAATGCTTTTAAAAGCAATCCGTAGCGTAAATCTGTCATTTCGATAGTTTGACCATAAATCCTTCTCGATAAATGATGGAAAATTTATAAAAACGACATGTGAGCGTAAATTAGAAATCTATAAACCGATCAGTTTCAACTTAAGCAATTTATACCTTGAAAAAAAATATGTTTGAAATGTTATTTAATCAGTTATCTTTGTTTATTATAAATGTGTAATATTTAATATGATTATTAGAAGTGAAATATATACACTGTGTGCGCGAACTATCGTACGTCAATTGAAAATGTCCGTTATTTTGGTTGGAGGTTCCGTGGAGAAGGTTCCGAAGGTTTTAATGCAATACTATCAATAATAAGATATTTTTATTTATTAGTTAAATTCTTGCTTATAAAGCTTCTCTATAAGTTGATAGAGCTGGATTATCAAAAACATGTTGAGTCAGCCAAAAAACAATATTATGACAATTTAATAAACATATCGAATAATAATAATTGTTAGAAGTATTACGGAAGATCAGTGCACAGTGTATTTGTCAATTCTAGCTGGACAAAAGTCCATTTTAGAAAGTTGATCCCACCCCAAATTTCTTTTGTCTCATTAATACTTCTACTAATAGGGTATTATTACCTGCAATAGATTTATTATAAATATGAACAGCCTGTCCAGTATGTCAGTTCAAAATTGAATATTAATAGTGCTACATGTGTTTACATACAGTGGTCTGAGCGGTTTTGTGAATTTTAACCATTATTTTTTGACTTGAGGATAAATTTCAAAAGTTCTGTATTATGGAAGTATACGAGCCAGGTATGTGTATTAATATATTAAATATTTGGATCTGTATTTATGCGATAAGAGTAATTAACTGGTTTTGAAAGTAGTACATTATTTTTGTTTATTTTCCTATATTTTTCATATTCAAAAGGGAAAAAGTTACACTTCCAAGTTTTTCCAAGTGATGAATTTTGCAGTATTTATTAGCTTAGAGTGTAGTGTTTTTGGTAAAACGTAATTTACGTGCGACTATTTGCGATCTGACATTTTAGAAACCTTTCAACTGCGTAACAAAATGTATTTCTTTCCAAATTGTAAATAGAATTGCATTTTTTCGTTGCAGGACCATTGGGATTTAAAACGGTTACTCGAATGGACATTTACAACATTATGCGAGAGTACGACGGTCACACCATAAAGGAAAAACTTGAATATGTTGAACATTTTCTTCTAGGTAAAGAAAATTACACAGAAGATGAAACAAAAGTATTCAAATATAAAATGTCACTATTTAAAAGCAAATTTCTTGAAAAATGGTCGGATGTATCTAGAAATCATCACAGATTTATTCAAAAATATGAAATTTGGCTTATAAAGGCGGTTTTGAACTTCCTCGTACCTTGGTAAGACCGGGAAGGCCATTTATACCTTTTCATGAATCAAGTGCCCGTTCGAAAAGAAGAAAAACGGAAACATTACTTAAAAATGTGGCATACGAAGAGCTTGTTTTTGCTACGGAATTCAAATTAAGGTCTTGTGGTGAAAGAGACGCTGCAAAAGTGCTGGAACAACTTAATGAATCTCCAAAACTGGCAACAAAGTACAAAAAAGCTTACGCTAAAGATCAAGAACGTAATCTAGAGAAATTTTCGCCTTTAGAAGCTCTATCGAGATTTGTTGAGGCGAGACTCTCGAGAAGGCAGTACGAGATTATGAAAACTAAACAATATCCATGCTATAGCAGATTTCAACAGGCCAAAAAATTATGTTACCCAAAATCAGAATCTTATTTTATTAGCGAAAATTGCACAGAGATTAATTTACAAGATTTACTAGACCACACTTCTGAAAGGCTGCTTTTATATTTGGCTGAAGTAGTGCAGACTTTAACAGAAAATGAGCGGGAAACAATGCAGTTATCATCAAAATGGGGATGTGATGGTTCTCAGCAGTCTCGATTTAGGCAAAAATCTGAAAGCGACTCTTATTCTGACGCAAACATATTTCTGACATCAATGGTGCCATTGCAACTAATTTGCAAAACAAATAATAAAATAATTTGGCGTAATCCGACTCCATCCTCTCCTCGATATTGCAGGCCAATAAGAATAAGATTTATAAAAGAAAGCACTGATATTATAAACGAGGAAATTGAATATACTACAAATAAAATCGAAGAATTGAAGCCCACTCACGTTTTAGGCGTTACTGTAAAACATCGTATGATGTTTACAATGGTCGATGGAAAAGTTTGTAATGCTGCTACATGCTACTCAATGCAGTTCAATGATCTAGATCGAGAAGCCGCTGATGATGAAAACGCATACAAATTCGGACTTTCTATTCTGCACGCTAGAATAAGGTTTCTGGAATGTCTTTTACATATTTCATATAAGTTGCCTGTTAAAAAGTGGAAACAAAAACTAGACGCTGACGAGAAAAATCTTATAAGAGAGAGAAAGAAAAAAATTCAAGAAGAATTAAAAAAAGAAATGGGTATCCTAGTTGACATACCTAAAGCCGGATTTGGAACTGCCAATGATGGTAATACTAGCCGAAGATTTTATAGTAATCCGGTGTTATCATCTGCAATTACTGGACTACACTCTAATTTTCCGCCTAAAAGTTATTTTAGAAACTATTTCAAGTGGACACAAAATTGATACAGAAAAGTTTGCAAAATATGCACTGGACACGGCAAAACTTTATGTAGAAAAATATCAATGGCAACTTATGACACTTACATTACATAAAGTTTTAATTCATGGTCCCGCAATTATTAAAAATGCGCTTTTGCCAATTGGGCAGTTGTCGGAAGAAGCAGCTGAAGCACGCAATAAGCACTTCCGTGAATATCGATTGAATTACGCGAGAAAATTCTCTCGCGAAGCTTGTAATAAGGATGTTATTAACAGGCTATTGCTGACTTCAGATCCACTCTTATCAAGCATTAGACCGAAACCCAAAAAGAACGCTAGAGCTTTTTCGAAAGAATGCATTGAACTGTTACTTCCAGGGGAAATACAAAGTATAACGAAAGAAACAGATTATGAAACAGAAGATGAAACAGAAAAAGAAGAAGAAGGTGAAAATGAAAACTCATTTGGCGAAGAATATTGGTCATCTTCAGATTGATTGACATGAAGTATGTACACTACAGATACAAGACAGTCTTAATAAATTATTTAACATATGCATGATTAATCCTATAATGAAATACCTATTACTTGTATAGTACATTTTATAGTTTCAAATCAAAAAATTACTAAATATACTTTAAAGTGAGTATTTTGCGCTACATACCCTGTTGATCATAATTAAATAGCGATTTTGAGAGATAAAAATAGAAAAATAATTTTGTCCAGCTAAAATCGGCAAATACCCCACTGTGCAGCGTTCAGATGAGAATAAGTTTTATGATTTCGCGGGTAGAATCATTGATAATCGTAGAATGGTTGGTGACTTATTTAAGGAATGTTTTTCTTCCTTTGAAAAACCTAACGCAACTCGAGCCTCACTTAATCAGTTCATCAGTTTCTATTTAAGGCCCGTTGATAGTGTTGAAATACAAAACATTATAAGAGAAGTTAGTATCAAACATTCAGCTGGGCCTGATGGCATTCCTTGCTTCATATTAAATGTGTCTGATTTTATATCTACACCTCATGCTGATATAGTGAATTAATGTTTTTGTGAGGGTGTATTTCCATATTCCTCAAAGACATCCAAAATAATACACGTACATAAGAAGAGCGATCGTAGGAGTGTCGAAAACTACTGACCAATATCTTTAACATCTGCTTTCTCAAAGATTTTTGAAAAGGCTGTTAACGTAAGGTTAGTTCAGTAGTTGACCAATAACAATTTTATTCTCTCTTCACAGTTTGGATTTGTTCTTGGTAGGTCCCCCCAAGATGCTTTACATCTGAATTTAAACTATGTCTATGAACTACTAGACAAAAAAAAATAATTTTGGAGGTATTTTCTTCGACTTGAGTAAGGCTTTCGATATTCTGGATCACTCTATCTTATTGAATAAATTATATGCTTTGGATATTTGAGGTGTTACATATAACTTGTTTAACTATGCGATCGTCTACTGTGCATGTGACCGACCAGGTAGATAATGTTGTGCGGTCATTCATTTCATCGGCTATGAACTTGTGGAGTACCTCAGGGTTCCGTCCTCGGCCCAATTGTCTTCATAATATATGTAAATGATTTGTGGGAATCAATGAAACATTATATGATTTCTCAATATGTTGATGATACATGCTGTATTGTCTCTCACCGTATGCTTGATGACATGCAATGGAGGTTGCTGTTGATGGCATGAGTGAATGGTGCGACGGCAAGGGTGTTCTTCTTAACGGCCAGAAGACTAGTATTTTACAATTCAAGTTATTGCCTAGCGTACCTTGTAGCCTTTATGTTCCATTTCGAGGGTGATCTATACATGAGTGTAGTCAGGTGGGGTCCTTGGGACTAGTCATCGATCCTTCTCTCTGGGGGCCAAATTGCCAGCAGGTTGAGACTAAACTATAGTCGGCATTGTACTACATTTGGAACTTGAAGAGTGTTGTAAGTCTGGAATAGGTGAAATCATTTCATTATGCGGATGTTGAATCTAGATTGAGGTACGAGTACTTAAGGACTTTCTTATTCCAGAATTACTCATCCATCGGTTCAACTGCCTTTATATACACGTACGAAACATCTGGAACACACCAGATAAACGCTAGTGTTCTTCTCGATGTTTGTAGAACATACAAGAGACATTCTGTCTCTTCGCAGTACATATATAAAATGGATGATTTATTGCTTTACGACTTTATGAGCAGGTCTTTGTTGTCGCCTAGACGTTTGCATTTTTTTTTGTAATTTATTTCGTTACAATATGATTATTATTATTATTAAGTCTTTGGAAGTTTTCAAACGTTTTGGAAGATATCGATCCCGATTGTTTTTCTTCTTCAAGTTCTATGGAGACATCGTTGTGATTAGCGATGGCGATAGAATGGAATAAAATCGGCATATCTTTCCTAGATTTCAGATACCTCAAACAGCCACACTATTATCAGATCAGTCATCAGCAGAATTTCTGTTCCGAAAATGACCGTGGCAGTTTTAATTAAAAGGCCTACTGTCTAGTTTACTTTCAACTCTTTCCTATTGCTGTTTTTGCCTAAAAGCACAGTTTAAAACATGTTTATTCTCTTTGTCTATAACTTATATTTTTTTAAGTATCATTGAACAACGTACGTTGTCCCTTAGTTTATCACCGTCCTGCAACTTCGTGAACCTACAGTTATATAACGTCTTATAGGTAAATTCTGTTACTAATACAAACAGCAAAAGAATGATTTTTATCGGGAATAAATAGTATAACAAAAGAATTCGCATTGAAGGATAAGCCCTTCCTTGTAGGCATTTTGCGCTATGATATATTTAAGCCACTTGTGACGCGCCTTTTGATGTTTTACATCATATTTTTCAAGCTTGTTCTCGTGCTTTGGACAACTCAAACCCATTTTAAGAAAACTTAATTCTGTAATACGGTTATATTGAAAAGTAATATTATATATCTAGACCTGAGTCTTAAAAAGGTCAATCTCCATTTCTGAGATATTAATTGCGCAACATTTAAAAGCAATATGACTATAATTTTAAGCGTGTGAATAATTATTTTCAAGTAATTAATATCGACAAAACACTTCAAAATAATTTATATTTTTTTAAAATTATGTTGTTGATTATAAAAGAAAGAAATTTTATGATTTAGATGGAGATTGGCCCTTTTATTCATTATTGTTATGGGAAATAGTACCCACTTTTTTAGCTTTTTTATGAAGTGAGGTAAAAGAATAACTAAAAAAATTACAAAACTGTTTCTATTTAATAGGTACACTTTTAAATTTATTTGAACTAATTATAAAATTTAGGAGAAAAAATAAACGAAACTTAATTCTATATTATTATAAACTTTAAAAAAAGTTTCAGAACATTCCAGACATTTTTACAATTAACAAAACTTTAAAATTCATTGTCTGAAGCAGTGAAATCTTCAGGATTCATAGTAGACGAACGTTGAAGGTTTTGATAAAATGGCTTATTGTAATCACTAACATAAGGCAAAAGGTCTCGTAAATTATTATACTTTTTAAATCAGCTATCGGTAATGGTTGATCGTGCAGAGGTTTCAATTCAAAATCACTGTGGTTTTGTCGAGTTCTTAACGATCCTCTTCATAATTCAACTTTTTTAAATTCCCCATCGTTGAAGTCTGTTTTATAAGAAAACTGAAGTTTTTCATCTTGCTGAAATTTCATCCACTTAATTTTAAGCCATGGGATTGCGTTTCTTTCATCATCTTTTGTTTTATGGACTAGAGAAGATTTAAGGAAAGTCCCATAATTTATAAACTCATTTTGAGACATCTTAATCACGCTCATAGGCTTTTTTCTATACACAGATGTTTTAATAGAATTAATCCAATCATGTGGAACTTCCATATACATTGCTGTCTTCTTCTTGGCTCATTCAATAGCGGCATGAATGGTGTCAACCTCCATGTGAGTGTGGCCTGGTTCCATAAACTTATGGTTTATCTACAGCAATTGTACTGGTTGGTGGAAGTTCCTTTAAAATATAACACAACATTATGGCCATGTAAATATTTCTATTTTGGCCTCAACGAGAACCGCTGTAAAAATTCGAAGCTTGAATTTTCTTTGAATACAAGGACAATATAAATTTTCTTATGCAGGAAGCAATTTCTTGTTCGCCACGACCCCCTATCGTTTCGTTCCACAAAATGCAGGTTTCCTCATTGCCATCTGCATCTGTTTTGTATGCTGTTAGATTATAGGTCCATGGCTGTTTTTTGTAAAAAGATGGCGCCGTTTCTTAAATACGGTATTGGGAGAAATTTTTCCAAATCGAAAGAGATTGTTACAAAATTAGGATCTACTCTGGTTTTCTGTTTGTCCTTAGCCTTACATTTATATGCTTTTTCGGCCAAATCTAAGTGTCCTTTTTTTTAATTGTATCCTCTCCTTTTCTTTATTTCATTCCTCTGCTGGATTAGTACAGCTGTCAATCGATTTAATTGTCAGATTACAGAGTATAAGATAAAGAAATATTCATAACACTATAATAGGTAATACCAAAATATTATAGCTACTACTTTTTTTTATTATTGCAACTTACCTTGAGTTTTCTTCTCACCACAATTAAGTAAAGATAAAAGTCTTTTGGTTCTTTCAGAATACATTTTAATAAAAAGTCAAAAACGGCACCGAACGTCGTGTGGTACACAAATTTTTAAGTTAGGTTTAATCAAGGGGTCAATCTCCATTCATTATTTTGTTGCGGTTGTTGCTAATTATTGTGTGAGAAGGGCCAATATCCATATCAGTTGGACATTGGCCATTTTAGTTCTTAACGATTTTGGATATAAGCCCTACATTTAAAATTGTATATCATGTACCCTTAGCAATAGGAGACTGGCCTTTCACGACAGAAATAAACTCGGGAATTTTGGTGTTGGACATATCTCAAAATCGATGAAAGTGGAGATTGGCCTTTTTAAGACTCAGATCCAGATATATGTCCCATATATTTTCAGGTTTGAATCAACTACTTTGGTACTATGCTGAATTGGAAAAGAACAAGTGTTATCATTTACCGAGTGGTTTGCCTGATTTTGATAATAACGACAAAGCTTGCACCATATGGAGAAGATATGCCAAGTACGTACATATTGTTGTTAGACGTATAATTTAAATGAGGATGTGAATAAATTTCAATAATGAAAAGTCCATAGACTTATTCTAATATTATTATATTAATATATCAAATTTTTACTGATTAAAAATTGCAAATGTGTTATTGCTAGAGGGGGTAAGAAACAATAGGTACATCCACCTTCGACAAAGTATGCTTCCCTTGTGACCCCAATTGACATAAATAACATTTTGTCTTGCTTACTATTTCACAAGATTTGAAAAACACAACGTTTTCACATTTTGTTCACATTGTTATTATAGATATTACAGATATGCAGATATATATTTTAAGAATTTGCGTATAGTGTTGCAAGAAAATATCTGTCACTTATTTTTAATAATAAACATGCAGGCAACATAAAAGAATTATTAATTAAAATATATAATGCATAGTATATGTATAATATTTTCAATCTTAATAATTGATTGTACAAGTTTAGATGCCTATCCTTTATAATTAACAAATGTGAATATTATAGAACACTTAAGTTCTCTATTAAAATACAATGTACTCGTAACAGTAATTTCTGGAGAGTAAGCACTCTCACACTATTAAATCACGCAAATGTATACGAAAAAAAAAGAATTACTGTTACGAGTACATTGTATTGTAATAGGTATGCCACCTAGGGCGTGTTCATTGAATGCACGTATATCTACAGTTGTCTGATTAGTAGTTGTACTACGGAGGGCAACATTACCTTGCGATGTCGCACTTGGGTAACAGATGCCGCTGAGAATCTCTCATGGCGTTTGGTACGTACGTTGACAATATCAGGTTTTCTAAGCTTTTGAGGGATTGTGATCAAAACGTTCGTGCACTGATGAGACCAATGTAAGGTCGAAACCGCTGTCTGCACGTTGTTTGTTCGCAATGCCGGCTTAGGGTAGATGTGCATTCATACATTTATTCATATATGGAAAAAAATTTTTTTCCGTATATGTATACTTGCGTGATTAAATAGTGTGAGAGCGCTTACTCTCCAAGAATTACTGTTACGAGTACATTGTATTGTAATAGGTACGCCACCTATGGCGCGTTCATTGAATGCACGTATATCTACAGTTGCCTGATTAGTAGTTGTACTACGGAGGGCAACATTATCTTGCGATGTCGCACTTGGGTAACAGATGCCGCTGAGAATCTCTCATGGCGTTTGGTACGTAAGTTGACAATATCAGGTTTTCTAAGCTTTTGAGGGATTGTGATCAAACACGTTCGTGCACTGATGAGAAGGTCGTAAGTAAGGTCGAAACAGCTGTCTGCACGTTGTTTGTTCGCAATGCCGGCTTAGGGTAGATGTGCATTCATACATTTATTCATATACGCATAATTTTTTTTTCGTATATGTATACTTGCGTAATTTAATAGTGTGAGAGCGCTTACTCTCCAAGAATTACTGTTACGAGTACATTGTATTGTAATAGGTACGCCACCTATGGCGTGTTCATTGAATGCACGTATATCTACAGTTGCCTGATTAGTAGTTGTACTACGGAGGGTAACTTTACCTTGCGATGTCGCACTTGGGTAACAGATGCCGCTGAGAATCTCTCATGGCGTTTGGTACGTAAGTTGACAATATTAGGTTTTCTAAGCTTTTGAGGGATTGTGATCAAACACGTTCGTGCACTGATGAGACCAATGTAAGGTCGAAACAGCTGTCTGCACGTTGTTTGTTCGCAATGCCGGCTTAGGGTAGATGTGCATTCATACATTTATTCATATACGGAAAAAAATTTTTTTTCCGTATATGTATACTTGCGTGATTCTCTATTAAAGCTTAAAAAATTATCCATATATTACAGATGATAAATGCTATTTGCTTGAGCTCGAAAATATATCGAATATTGTCAATGACTATTTTTGAAATTGTTACACTTTTTACAGCTTGTTTGAAACGTCTCAGTCCCTCTTTTGGGCCAGCTTTGGACTTGTCGATCTCGTTTCTTTCGAGCTGACGGGCATAAAAGGTTTTACTAGATTCTGGGCTCTGCTAATGTTCGGCTCATATTCAGTGATAAACGTTATCGTATTACTGAACATGCTTATCGCAATGATGTCCAACTCCTACCAAATCATATCGGTAAAATTGACTAGCTTTTTTTTTTAATTTATAAATGCCGTAGTAATTAGAAAAACAATTGTTCTATAATTTAGAATTGTGTTGTTTAACAAATTATGAATATATGTCTATAATAGGAAAGATCTGACACGGAATGGAAATTTGCTCGTACCCGACTGTGGATTAGTTATTTTGATGATGGTGACACTTTACCGCCACCATTTAATCTGTTCCCTACAGTTAAAAATGTCTCGAGGATATTATCATGTGGTGGTAAAGAAAAAGAAGAAAGGGTAAGAAAGTTACAATGTTACAACAAACTTATATACCGGGGGTCCTAGCAGATAGCGAATATTTTTAATACAAAAATTGTAGATAATCATAAACTCTACAATTTAAAAATATTTTCAATTATACAGAGTGTTCGACAACGACGAACCAACACAAACTAATGTTTTTTTTAAATGAAATGCTATGTATTTTACATTTTATGATAGGCTTTGAAGGGCTGATTAAACTGATATCGATTTGTATTTGTCGATTTTCAACTGTTTCTGAGATATGGCGATTTTTCGTTAAAAATCGTACAACATTTGGAAATTTGCTATGAAATAACGATTGATGATGAAATACCTAGTATGGACACCATCAGCAAAAATGTCTTTTCAGTACGTGAAATTAGTGTTTATTTCGACATATCTACGCATGTTCTTTAGAATTACATACCATTCCCTAAAATTAAACATTCTAAAAAAATTAATTATTTATATTGAAAAGTACTTAAAATTTACTAATTAAAAATATCAACGTTCTTCCACCTGTGGGCAATATTGCAAAAGTTATAGGATATTATATCTGAAAAATCCGATTACGACTTAAAAATATGAGTTGCCATGGCTTGCCCTACGAGTATAACTACAATTAATCGAACAGAGTTACTTCTATTTTCCTTTTACAAACAAGTAGTTTTTATTATATTTTAAAACTGAAATGAAAAGTTTGGCAGTTCATGAATTTGCAATAGTATAAAAAATATCGCAGTAGCTGTGTGTCAAAAATTGTTGAAACGTCCAACTACTTTTCAGTGTCATATAAATATACAGGCTGTTTCATTTAACTCTTTTTAGAATTTTTAACTTTAGCGAATGGTATGTATTTGTAAAGAACATGCCTAGATATGTCGAAATAAACATTAATTTCACGTACTGAAAAGTATTCTCTACTAATTGAGCCCATAATGGGTATTTAATTATCAGTCGTTATTTCATAGCAACTTTTCACCATATCTCAGAAACAGTTGAAAATCGACAAATACAAGTTGATGTCATTTTAATCAGCTCTCATAAAATGTAAAGGAATGCATAGCATTCCATTAAAAGAAACATAAGTTTGTGTTGGTTCGTTGTTGTGTAACACTTTGTATAAATTAAAATATCTTGAAATTATAGAGCTCATGATTATCTACAATTTTTGTATTAAAAATTATTCACTATTAGATATACTAAAAGCTGCCGGCTTACCTTTAAAAACCCCATGGAATAACACGGGATGGACTTATTTACGTAACATTGCCGCATATTTACGATTCGTACGGGAAACTGGGCAAACGTAGACGTTCCGAATTGATTTAGCGGGAAAGCCGACATTCCAACCGATATGTCTGCAAAATTTCAGCTTTTTCTTTCGACTCTGACGGAAAATACGGGCCTTCAAAGTTGAGGGTATTTTTTCGGTAGGTCACGGTACGGTTCACGTATCTCCTAAAAATCTGGACCGCCGTCGTGCTTGCCGCGTGCATCATCGAAATCGGGAAAAATTCGTGCTCACCACAAACCGGATTTCGAAATTTAACTCGACGGCATTGCAGAGATATTAATTTGTTAAATTTTAAGTACTGACTCATGACGTGACGCATACGTAACCAAAAAAACAGGACTGGAAACATAATTGACTTTTCGGAAATCTGACAGGTACATCGAGAATTTTGCAAGTGTGACTTTTAAGCGTCAAATTCCGAATTCTGAAGGTTTCAAGGACACAACAAGATTCATTATCGTAAAGGACAGATATTTCTAGACCATTCCCATTCCTATTGCGACTTCATCGTTATCCGATATCGATAGGACGAGTGATTGAAACTCTTGATGCACCCGGGGCATGGTGGAAAAATGTTGCAAATACGACTAGCGTTTGCGGCCATCTTTTTTTGATTAATGTCAGACGAGATCCGTACCAAATAAATACACATAATATATTTATTTTTTGGACAAGGAGAAGACACTAAATTAATTATGGGGACGCAATTAATACGATTTTTAATTTTCTTTTGAAGATTACACGTTTATTTCCCTAGAATTTAAAAAAAATAATTCAGATTCTACCATAAGACAAACCTACATATAAATACGGCAACTTAACAAGTCATTTACAATTATCTCGGTAGCCTAATGACGAAATCGAAGCAATTGAATACGACGCCGTGGTTCGACCGGGTTCGAATCCCGGGCGAAGCAAAAATTTTTTATTTTCGAATAGAATATTGTGTATTTACTTCATATATATTTCATCGGTCGACCGACTAATCATTCTCATATACAGCATGACTTTTTTTATTTATTATAAATTAGATTTAAAATAATAAATTTCCTTACGGGAAAAATATTGCTTTCAAGATGTATGTGCCCCTACGAAATAATTTTGTTTAAACGATTACGCTGGCTGAAATCAATTTCTCTCTTCTGATTACAAGTAAAACTAGGCACTTGGGAGTTTTTGCGGTCGCCGATCGCTAATCCAAATGTCAAAAAAAAACAAAATGGAGGAAGAATTTTTTGAAAATTGACGTATGAATGTGAACTTTTAGATACGGGGGCGCCTTAGGTCGCCGATCACGATTCCAAAGTCAAAATGGCGGAAGATTTTTTGAAAATTGACGTATGAATGTGAAATTTTAGATACGTAGGTGTTTGCGATTGCCGATCTCAAATCCAAAGTCAAAATGTCAAAAAAAACAAAATGGTAGAAGAATTTTTTGAAAATTGACGTATGAATGTGAAATTTTAGATACGGGGGTGTCTTGGGTCGCCGATAACGAATCCATAGTCAAAATGTCAAAAAAAAACAAAATTTAAGAAGAATTTTTTGAAAATTAACGTATGAATGTGAAATTTTAGATACGGGGGTGTCTTAGGTCGCCGATAACGAATCCAAAATCAAAATGTCAAAAAAAAAATGGTGGCAGAATTTTTTGAAAATTGACGTATGAATGTGAAATTCTAGATACGGGGGTGTGTGCGGACGCCAATTACAAATCCAAAGTCAAAATGTCAAAAAACATAAAATGGCGGATGGGTTTTTTGAAAATTGACGTATGAATGTGAAAATTGATGTATGAACGTAAAATTTTAGATACGGGGGTGTGTGCGGACGCCAAATACAAATCCGAAGTCAAAATGTCAAAAAAAAACAAATGGCGGACGGGTTTTTTGAAAATTGACGTGTGAATGTGAAATTTTAGATACGGGAGTGTGTGCGGACGCCGATTACAAATTCAAAGTCAAAATATCAAAAAAAAACAAATGGCGGACGGGTTTTTTGAAAATTGACGTATGAATGTGAAATTTTAGATACGGGGGTTTGTGCGGACGCCGATCATAAATCCAAAGTCAAAATGAAAAAAAAAATGGCGGAAGAGTTTTTTGAAAATTGACGTATTAATGTGAAATTTTAGATACGGGGAGTGTGCAGACGCCGATTATAAATCCAAAGTCAAAATGTCAAGAAAGACAAAATGGCGGACGGGTTTTTTGAAAATTGAAGTATGAATGTGAAATTTTAGATACGGGGGTGTATACGCACGCCGATCATAAATCCAAATTCAAAATGTCAAAAAAAATGGCGGAAGGTTTTTTTAAAATTGACGTATGAATGTGAAATTTTAGATACGGGGGTGTATACGCACGCCGATCATAAATCCAAATTCAAAATGTCAAAAAAAATGGCGGAAGGTTTTTTTAAAATTGACGTATAAATGCGAAATTTTAGATACGGGGGTGTCTGTGGACGCCGATCACCAATCCATAGTCAAAATGTCAAAAAAAAAATAGCGGCAGATTTTTTTGAAAATTGACGTATGAATGTGAAATTTTAGATACGCGGGTGTGTGCGGACGCCGATCACAAATCCAAAGTCAAAATGTCAAAAAAAATAAAATGGCGGACGGGTTTTTTTGAAAATTGACGTATGAATGTGTAATTTTAGATACGGGGGTATGTGCGTACGCCGATCACAAATCCAAAGTCAAAATGTCAAAAAAAACAAAATGGAGGGGATTTTTTTGAAAATTGACGTATGAATGTGAAATTTTAGATACGGGGGTGTCTTAGGTCGCCCGTCACCAATCCATAGTCAAAATGTCAAAAAAAAGAAAATGGCGGACGGGTTTTTTGAAAATTGACGTATGAATGTGAAAGTTTAGATACGGGGGTGTGTGCGGACGCCGATCACAAATTCAAAGTCAAAATGTCAAAAAAAAACAAAATGGCGGAAAAGTTTTTTTAACATTAACGAATAAATGCGAAATTTTAGTTACGGGGGTGTCTGCGGGCGCCGATCACCAATCCATAGTCAAAATGTCAGAACAAAGAAAATGGCGGCAGAATTTTTTGAAAATTGACGTATAAAGCCGAAATTTTAGATACGGGGGTGTATGCGGACCCGATCACTAATCCATAGTCAAAATGTCAAAAAAAAACAAAATGGCGGACGGGCTTTTTGAAAATTGACGTATGAATGTGAAATTTTAGATACGGGGGTGTGTGCGGACGCCGATCATAAATACAAAGCCAAATGTCAAAAAAAAAATGGCGGACGGTTTTTTTGAAAATTGATGTATGAATGTGAAAATTGACGTATGAATGTGAAACTTTAGATACGGGGGTGTGTGCGGACGCCGATCACAAATCCAAAGTCATAATGTCAAAAAAAATAAAATGGCGAACGGGTTCTTTTGAAAATTGACGTATGAATGTGTAATTTTAGATACGGGGGTATGTGCGGACGCCGATTACAGATCCAAAGTCAAAATGTCAAAAAAAACAAAATGGCGGACGCGTTTTTTGAAAATTGACGTATGAATGTGAAATTTTAGATACGGGGTGTGTGCGGACGCCGATCACAAATCCAAAGTCAAAATGTCAAAAAAAACAAAATGGCCTAGGATTTTTTGAAAATTGACGTATAAATGCGAAATTTTAGATACGGGGGTGTCTGCGGACGCCGATCACCAATCCATAGTCAAAATGTAAAAAAAAACAAAATGGCGGCAGAATTTTTTGAAAATTGACGTATGAATGTGAAATATTAGATACCGGGGTATATGCGGACGCCGATCACCAATCCATAGTCAAAATGTCAAAAAAAAACATGGCGGACGGGTTTTTTGAAAATTGACGTCTGAATGTGTAATTTTAGATACGGGGGTGTGCGGACGCCGATCATAAATCAAAATTCAAAATGTCAAAAAGAAAATGGCGGAAGGGTTTTTTGAAAATTGACGTATAAATGCAAAATTTTAGATACGGGGGTGTCTACGGACGCCCATCACCAATCCATAGTCAAAATGTAAAAAAAACAAAATGGCGGAAAAGTTTTTTAAAAACACGTATAAATGCGAAATTTTAGATACGGGGGTGTCTGTGGGCGCCGATCACCAATCCATAGTCAAAATGTCAAAAACAAAGAAAATGGCGGCAGAATTTTTTGAAAATTGACGTATAAATGCGATATTTTAGATACCGGGGTATATGCGGATGCCGATCACAAATACAAAGTCAAAATGTCAAAAAAACAAAATGGCGGAGGAATTTTTTGAAAATTGTCGTATGAATGTAAAATTTTAGATACGGGTGTGTGTGGACGCCGATTACAAATCCAAAGTTAAAATGTCAAAAAAAATAATATTGGCTTCACGAAATATATGTATATACAGGGGTGCGTCAAAAGTTAATAAAACCATACATTCTAAAAGGCGTCATGACAGTGACTGCTCTTTACACGAAACTATGAAAAAGCTGTAAGCGGACGCGAAAAAGGCGATTTATACTAAAAGAGATTGACGGACCCGCTGTAAGCGGACAGACAGCTGTAAGCGGACGAACAGCTGTAAGCAGACGGACCCGCTGTAAGCGGACGTTATAGCTAGTTATATATACTAAAAGCCGAGTAGTCAATGGCAACCAAACCCGGTCAAAATCGACGAAAATTGGGTACGCGGGGGGAAGAACTCGTCTCTGGATACGCGAAATTGAAAGCTGCCCTTTGGCGTGAATTTACCGACGACCTTGAATTGTTCCTCGACGGAGAGTTTTTCCTTCTAAGTGGAGCGTGTGCAGAGATATGGGCTTTTAAAGAGGAGCGTGCATACGGTGTTTTAACAGAAAAATGGCTTACGTCATCATGACGATTCACGTGACAACCGATCAAAATCGTAAAAATGTCAGGTATGACAGGCACGCGCGAAAGAAATGTAAAAGTTTCACATTGACGAAGAAATTTCAGGCCGTCGAGGTTTAGAGTGCGGAAAGAGGGTTGGAAACCAAAAGAGTGGACTTTTCCGCGACGATTGAGTGCACTGTCCACGTGCCAAATCTGTCGCTGCCGAAGGTGCGATTCATTTAAGGCTTTTCTGCAGGATATAAAAATCTCGCGATGACGAGTTTGCCTGTCATTAATGACATATATATTCACGTTCATCCATCGATTGTCAAGTTTAAATGTCAGAAGGCCGACAAATAAAGATATTACGAAGAAGATGTGTATTTTTAATTGAAACGTGATACCTTTCAGATACGTATTAGTGTTATTATTATCAATCGTTACTATTTCTTTTCTATATGAATATATGAACAAAATGCCGACGGATATGATAAAATAAACTTAAAGTGTATTATCGCACGTAAGTACAGTAACAAATATGACGATTTTTCTATATTTTATTAAGATATATTAATAAATACAATGACACTCTATTCATTATATATGTCATCGAAATGTCGTCACTTCTCGCGAAAGAAGTACGGAAGCAAGACTAAATTAAGAATCATCTGAGTTTTGCTTTTGGGCCTGCCAAATTACGTTAGATGCACACGAATTATACGAAACCTAAATGTTAACAGAATGTTGGAAATATATCAGTGTTCAAGATGTAGTCTTTATTTGTCAGATCAGATGTGTCCGAAGCACTTCGAAATAAAATAAATACATCAAATAAAATTCGCATAAGCATTTACGTAATTTCGTTTACCAATTTTCAGTTATAAAACCAAGCATTTAAAGTATGCGCCTGCGGGTAGGAACCAACTAATCAGAAGTACTTTTCGGTTAAATGGTATTAGGAGCCAGCAAGATTTTCGATTGGGTTTTACAAAGTATACTATTAAAGCGTAATATGAAAATTAATTAATTCTCTCAATGACCTGTAAGTTTAAAACATGTTTATTAAAGTTTATCATGTTATGTTGTTAATTTCATTTGACAATTGGAAAGACAATTTGGTTAAGCACTGCCAGTCTGACATTTCGTTCTCACAAGTTTATGTGTGAATGAATACACTCAACGAACTATTGTCACGATGACAGGTGGAACGAGAATTTGGTTAAACATCTTGACGTCAAGAGTCTGACTTTTCATTGCCGTATAAGTGTCATGATGACAGTCTGTCAAAAAATTTGAGGTATACACTATTTTTATCGTAAACTTGATACAAAGCGAAGCATAGTACTACCAATTTTATAGAACGAATAACATGAAACAACATTTAATTGCCGAACCGTCTTGGTTTTTTTTTTTTTTTTTGGTCTGTCTACGTTCACCTTGGGCTAGATGCAATTGATACAAAACCTGAATGTCAACAAAATTTTTCTAAATATCAGCGTTCAGTAAATTATATAGAAATGTTGTTCGGTTTGTGGGCAAAGTTTTAATAAATAAATTCATTTGCCACTAATTATAAATGTCACAATAATATTTAATTTATTTCTAAGAGACATTTTGTTTAATATGCGTCTTCATTCATAAACAAGAACAAACTGAACTGCGGTTGTAATTACTCTACATTGTCGGTCATTCAGGTACAGTTTCCAATATCGTAGTTATAAAAATTAAAGCAAAGGCATGATTTATAACATTTGACGTCCACTGAAAGAAATATTATAACCGTTAATATTTACATTTTATTGCATTATCAATTATTATTATTATTACTATTGTATCGGTCATTTATTTCTACATACAAATACATATACTGCGTCTTTAATTTACATTTAGAGTAGCTTATGATATCAATATTAATTTGGGAACACTGTGCTACAGTAATGTTTTTCATTTTCACTACTGTCATAGTTAAGTCAATTTATTGAAAAGTTCCACAGTGTTCTCAAATTAATATTCAAATTGTAGGTTACTCTAAAAAAAATTAATTGAAGGCACGCTATGTCTACAATGACATTCAATTTGACAATTCATTCTCGCAATAGATCAAACTGTTGACAGTTTGCAAGAAAATTTAACGTAGGGGCAACTTTTATCATGAAACTTGAGACAAATAGAGTTAGAGTACTACCAAATTTAAAAAACAAAGAAATTTATATATGATACAATAAATCTTGATCATACAACCATCTTAGGTTTACCTTTTCGGCCTACTTACATTCAACTTAGACTAGGTGCACACGCATTATATCAAACCTGAATGTCAATGAAATGTTCCAAGTAATCAACTTTCAGTAACTTCTATAGAAATGTTAAACATTTGATGGGAAATTTTTTAATTAATAAATCCATTTGTCTATAATTATAGATGCCACAATAATGTATAATTAATTTCTAGAGAGATTTTATTTCATTTGCATCTTCATTCATAAACTAATTAAAAGAAAATTTATAACCGTTAAAATTCAAGTGCTTCTGCGACTGGCAGTGGTCACGTTCCAAACAGGCACATTTATAGAGAAACTTACAGCGAAAAAGTGGACGCGAAGAGGCAATTCAAACTCGAAGAGTTTCATGGACCACTGTAATAACAAAAAGAGCAAGTATTCTATTAAATTAATGTGTCCTAAATAAAAAAAAAGGGGGAAAGAGTAAATTGATTAGTCAGCATTTGATGACTTATATCGACATTTTATGACAAACATTATGGAGCACTGATGCTCTTGATTATTTGCAAACAACGTCATATAAATTTATTTCTATTGACTATTGTCCCGGAAGCCCTACGTTAATTGTAATTCAAAGAAACAAATACATCATGCATACATATCACCTTTAATTTAACGATTTAAAGGGTAATGTAACTGCTATTTTAAAAATGGATCCACTACTACATATAAAGACAATGCGATTTAAAAATTGATCATACATGGTAATTCACTAATTATATCAGTTACTTTAAGATCGCGATCTACTTTATTACACAAAAGCATCCCTTCCTTAGAAAAAATAATTTAAGCATTACGCCCCAGATGCTGATCATAATTGGTGAACATAGTATATTATTAAAATAAAATTAAGTAACAGTTAAAGGGTGCAGCGAAAATAAAAAAAATAATGCACATCTATGTCGCCATCTAGACCCATCTATTATCATTTTAACACCGATATATTTAACTAGAGCATACGCGAAATGTTGCTCAACTCAACATTCACGTTAGGTGGCTTAAATCTTACAGGAAACGTCAGAATTGTCAGAAAAAATCCATCTGACTTTTGATTAATGTTGGCAATTTCACAAAAATTTAATTGCAGGTTATAAAACGTCAAAACGATCAATCGATTTCAGTTCGTGATGAAATCTGAACTGCTTTCATGATAACAATTATTTAAGAAAAAAAGGTTAAACACCCTGACATCTGTCTAATATTTCATTGGTCATGTTTTTAAGCTCCATCGATATTTACTGTAGACCTTGACACAAAAAGATATGAAATTACAAATTTTATACAGCGAAATGACTAAAGTCTATCTTTAAAATAGCGAGACGAATTTCTGAACATACCCCTGTCCCAAATTACATGCACGAAAATCTTGAAAACAAACTTACGAGTATATCTGATAACTATTACTGTCGAGCTCTGAATAGAACTGGTAAAGTATATAATGAAATAACGGGGAAATAATAGAAACAACAACAAGGCTTAACAATAAACAATGTCAGTTGACAGAATGTGAGCAAGATTGATACGGTGTCATTTGGCCTTGCTTTCAACCAATGAGATTTCACTGTCAAAGTGGTCTGTTCAGAAATTCGTCTCGCTATTTTAAAAATGAGGTGTGGCCACCACACGACTTTCTTATACGTATGAGCGTTTCAAACTACACAATTTTAAGAATTTTTTTATACAAAACTTATTCAAATCCTATTCTAAGTACTTTCATTCTCTTAATAAATCGCTATAGAATGCATACTTTGCAAGATATTCGAAAAAAAGTGCTACTCGCTAAGAATAAAAGTGCTACTTCCGGTCCGAATTTTGAAATTTCATGTATACAAAAAATATTGCAAATCCAATTCTAAATACTTTTGTACTTTTAATAAATATATATAGAATGCATAATTTACGACATATTTGCAAAAAATCGTTATTCGGTAAGAGTAAAAGTGATACTTCCGGTCCGAATTTTGAATTTTTTTTTATACAAAAGATATTGGAAATTAAGGTCTAAATACTTTTATATTCGTAGCGTACCTGTCTAAAAAGCATGACTTGCAAAATATTGGCAAAAAGCTGATTTTTGATAAGAGTAAAAGACCTACTTAAGGTAGTAATTTCGAAAAACTTTTTAAATAAAATGCTTCTCAATTTTAATTTTAAGTACATATGAATTCTTTATAAATTTGTTTAAACTTAGTAGTTGACGAAATATTTGCAAAATTCGATTTTTTCACTGAAGTAAAGTACTACTTCCGGTCAACCGATTTTATTGAAAAACTAATCAGATCTCAAGAGGTAGATTATACACGTAAATATAAAATTTGGAATTGATATCTACAGCGGTTTGACCGCTACCGTGGTGACACAGACAGACAGACAGACAGACACACACACAGAGAGAGAGAGAGAGAGAGAGAGAGAGAGAGAGAGAGAGAGGGAGAGAGAGAGAGAGAGAGGGAGAGGGAGAGAGAGACATTTTTTAAAAACCACTTTTTTGGTATCGGGGGACTTCAAAACGTGGACATCTGCAAGAGAGAAGAAAGCAAAATAAACTTTAAAATATTAATGAGAAAAGTGTTATCAGATCCATTTTAGTATTGCCTATATGTTAGATAATTACCTTAAAATATGATTTATATTATTATTACTAGGTGACAGACGAATCAAATTCCAATGTAATGACAATTGTTTTCTAACTATTCAATTTATTAAAATAAATATTGCAGCCTAATTCAACAATTACTACTACTAAATAATTTGATTGTCAGTAGAAAGTTTGAAGTATGGACAGCGTTCAATCATTTAATGGGATATGTTTGAAAATACACCATTAAATCAAATTGTTAATCAAACATTCTCATGATGGTTCATGATGATCGTGTCCCAGGCTGGTGGCTCTTATTTCGATGGATTGGTTGTAATCATGAACTACTTTTTTGTGTTATTTTTCCTTTAATACTTAATAAGAATCACAAAATGATCCAACAATTACGAATTATATTCTTTTTATATTGTGTGTAAGTAAAATGTTTACACAGATATTCCCACGTCGGTCTGTGTTATTTTTGGTTATTGATTTTAGTTCAACTACCAGCGTCACTACTAAATATTTAAATTGTAATAGGATCGTCTCAGCAACCAACATAGCCAGAGCACGATTTACAGGCGAAGACTCAATGCCACTGCAACTGCAAACTCACTTTGACAGGAACAATTTCAGAGCAGACACATGAAACTAATTTATTAATACGGAAGCCAGTTATAAATTCACTATTATAAATAAAATTAATAAGTCATACATATTTTATTTAAAACTTGATTCTTCTGTGTAATGGGCATGCATTGTTCACAAATTTGCATTATAACAAAGCTCAAAAGGTATGTCAAAAGATGTATGATTATTATTAAATATTACAGCCCAGAAATGACGTTTGTGGGCCATGATAATTGACAGGTTAAATTATGCAAAGCTAAAATAAGTCTGATATTACTTTTTTAATAATGATTTAGTGCTTTCATTGTGTAAAACTAATAACACTATGAATCTTTTAGTGTCAAGTCTTAGTATTACGCTAAATAGCATCTAAATTTCAAACTGCAACAACGAAAAGTCAGACTCACGTTAAGATGCTTTAAATTGTCGCTCCACCTGTCACCGTGACAGTAGTTCGTGGACAAAAATATACGTCTATACAAGGTGTGCCAAAAGTTTAGAAATTCAAAATTGATTTTTTTGGCGTTTTACAGGGAACTGTAATAAAACTGTAAGCGGACGCGAAAGGCGATTCAAGCTCGAAGAGATTGAATGGACAGCTAGTCTATATTAATAGATACCAATAATGGACTTTTCCTACCTGGGATACCCGGTCTTTGTCTGACGGACATAATAAAGATCATCTCGATAGAGTGTGTTTTGTACAATTTTTAAGTATGATGATAGGGACATATAGTAAAAATTATACCTACTGTTAACTAACAATGTTACACTAGAGATTATAAGCAAATTTCAACTTCAATTATTATACAATTTACTGCAATATTTTACTTTATTTAAGGAAAAAAACTCCTAAGAACGTTTAACAAGCGTATTTAATAATGACTAATTAAATAAAAGCAACAAAAACAAAACATTTACTTTACAAAAATGAAAAACATAGTTTACTAAATATATTGCTCAATTTTTTTTCCTTCAGCTTCTGAACAATAACCTAAACCAGGGGTCTCCAAACTACGGCCCGAGGGCCACATCCGGCCCGCGGACAGATTTTGTCCGGCCCGCGGAGAGCTAGCATACTTGAAAACTCACATATTTTTTATAGCAAATTAAATTTAGTTTACTGAAGTATTCTAATTTTATGTTGAATAATTATTAATATGACATCTACATTGATATGGTCATGGGCTAACTACTCATAACATTGTTGTAGGCTTATTGTTATTGTTTTTGTGATAAGTTGGATAAAGAAACACAGAATTGTAATGAGTAAAGACATGTATAATATGCAGAAAATTTTACTTCAGTATATAATAACTAACAAATTATTGAAATGAATCCAACTAACATTTTATACATTTTAAATAAAAACATAACTTATAACAAGCATAATGACATATGAAATACTAATGAGATTTGTGTAATTGAGATTTTCCACTGACAATAGTTTGTAGTTGTGGACTAATTTTACTTGTACCAATTATTAAAAGAGATTTAAGATGCTCATCAGTTAATTTAGATCTGTAAACATTTTTTGTGTACTTCATTTTGGAGAAGGTCTTCTCACACAAATAAGTAGCACCAAAAACAGAAAACAGCCCACGAGCAAATTTATGCAAATTATCAAATTGTGTCAGTGGAAGACTCTTATAAAATTCCAACAAAGATGAGTTTTGATATTTGTTCTTAATTATATCACTGCACTGTAGATCAATTATTTCCATTTGAAGTTCCGGGGCTAGGGTTTCAATGTCAGTATCAAAAGGATTCTGAAAAATCTTAATTTGATTCGCAATGGCATCAAAGTCCGAGAAACGAGTATCAAAATTTATTTTCAAAGCACTCAAAGTTTCGATTGCAAAATCGATAGGAAACTCAGTCTCAGTAGTGTGGCTGAATATTTCACATGTTTTAAAATGTGAAAAACATTTACTTCGTAGTTGTGATTGAAACAGTATCAATTTCTTCCGGAATGATTTGATATTAGTGTATAAATCAGGAAGATGCTGGTTTTATCCTTGCAATCTCAAATTCAGTTCGTTCACATGTTTTGTCAAATCAACATAGAATGCTAACTTCCACAGCCATGCGTTGTTTTGTAATTCAGTAAGAGGGCGATGCTTTTCATTCAAAAAAAATTCGATCACTGCTCGAAGTTCAAAAAAGCGCTGAAGGACTTTCCCACAACTAAGCCAACGTACGGCAGTATGATAAGGTAAGTCATTTTCTCCAATCTCTTCAATAAATTGTCGGAATTGTCGGTGATTCAGCCCAAAAGATCTGATAAAATTAACAGTTGATATGACTGGTTTCAGAACTTCAGACATATCCAAACATTTTCCGCACAAAGACTGTTGATGAATGATACAATGTAAGACTAATGGTTTTAAACCACCGTCATTTTCTACAGCCTTTGACACAAGAGCGACCACTCCTTTATCTTTCCCACTCATGTTTTTGCCTCCATCAGTTGTAATACATTTCAAGTTTTTCCATCGAAGGTTCTTTTGATTAATGGCCATTTCAACTCCTTTAAAAATATCTGTACCAGTAGTTGTGCCATGAATACTATTCATATCAAGGAGTTCTTCATGCACTTCATAGCTTTTATCTACTCCTCGAATATAAATCAACACCTGAGCAGTATCTGACACATCCGTTGACTCATCCAAGGCCAAAGAAAACCACTCAACATGTCCATTTTTGTCGAACAGTTGAAAGGATATATTTTCAGCGATGTTTTCTACCCTTCGAGCCACAGTGTTTGCTGACATACTGACACTTTTTAATAAATTTACCTTTTCAGGGCACATTTCTTCGGCTACTGCAATTATGCATTCTTTGATCATTTCTCCATCGGTGAATGGTTTTCCACGTTTTGCAATTTCAAGAGCCACACGAAAGCTGGCACGCGTTGCAGCCTCTTGTTCAGTTTTGAGTTTTGTAAATGAAGATTGCTGCGATTTCAATCCGCGCTTCATAGCTTCGAATTTTTCTGTCCGCAAACTTCCTGTATATTTTGAGTAATTTTGAAAATGTTTTGTTTCATAATGACGTTTAATGTTATATTCTTTGAGAACGGCTATGCTTTCATTGCAAATCAAACATAGCGCCTTCTTACTGGACTCAATTACGAAATACTGAATGTTCCACTGATCTTTGAATTTTCTGCATTCACTATCAATTTTTCGCTTCTTTTCCATACTACTAAATCACACACAAAAGCAATAATTCAAATCAAAATACTGTTACAAAGATGTCTTAAACTTAAACACGCACAAACACGTTTTAAGGAGGTACGCACTATTTTATTTCACAACAGTGTCATAGGAACTGACTTGTGGTTGCGCCACTAGCCTTCTTATATATTCCAATTACTGCCATCTAGAAGTGAGTGGAAGACACCTGAACTTTCTCGAACCAACGAGATTATTCTGTACGTGCTATTAGCGCCATCTGTTAGAGATAGAAGGTACTACCTATTTCCGCTTGTGTCCACCAGATGTCGTGTCACGTTACTCCTCATGGCTCGTACTCTACGACTAATCTAGAAATTACAGATAATGACAGGAAAATTAATAATAATAATAATAATGGTTTTGGCCCTCGGAACTTACTGGAGTAATCAGTATGGCCCTAAGGCTGGAAAGTTTGGAGACCCCTGACCTAAACGATCATAAAAAATTCTCTGGTATACTTCTCTTATTTAAGCTTTTAATTTCATCTTATTCGCTGGTTATTCTCGTAGATTGTCATACAAGTTAAGAGATAAATATTTAGTTATTCAGTTATTTATCTGTCAAACAATTTAGTGACAAGATTATATTGACTGGAAATAAGTCTAACTAATAAATCAACAGTGCGGCACTGGTATACTTGTTTCTTGTGTAGGTATATTTTTCTTTAGCTTCCTCTGACTTTTTTTGAAAATGACTGGCGGCCAAAACTCACATTAATGTGCTTGACCATCTTATATATGAATAAGATGATTGCTCTTTTTGACATAATTTGGGTTCATTTTGAGATTGTAAAATATCTTAATACGAAATATGTACACATTGATGTGTAATGATCTTCTAATATCTAAAATTCATATTTGTTATTGTTGTTTGTTTTTAACAAATCAGATAGTTGCTTGGTAATTATTATAATACCTATAGTTGTGCCTCTATTTTTCTTACTGAAAGTTATAGCTTAAATAAATTTAAAAATACTGTGTGTCCACCACTAAGTCAAAAATCACATAATGTTTTATATCTAACTATTCACTGGACGCAAAAAATGGTTTAGATAAAAACACATTATTTTTATTGCATAAGAAATATACACCAGGATAGGTTTCCTAATTTTACATCTAAACTTATACTTTTATATAGTTGTAACCATATTTTCTCTGCCATCTGACGAAGCATTAAATCTAACAAGAAAGTTTAGAAGTTTGTCAAGAATTTAGTGTACTTGATTTGTTTTCTATTAAATTTATATTAAAATAAAGGCAGTGCCTCCGCTGCCGGCAACGGCTCCCGAATGAGTAGCCGGCAACGGCGCCCGAAAAAGCTGCCGGCGACGGCTCCCAAATGAGGAAATGCACGCCCAATTGACATCATAATATTCTTTTACAATTTTCGGGACCTTGCTTGCCATTTCATCGTAAATTTTGTTGTAATCTGATTCAGATGAGGCATTTGCAAGTTTTTGTAAATATTCTTTGCTGATCTTCACTTCATCTGCGGTTATACCCATTTTTTTAAATGAAACCTCTCTATTGAATATTTGAAAAACATGAAAAAGGCATATTTGTAGTTTTGCATCTGGGAAATGTTTTTGAAAAACTTTTCGTTCCGTTTTGTCTTTATCCGACATAATAACTTGTACTTTCTTCCAAGCGGGATTTCGATTTTTAAATGTTTCTATAAAAAAATTAATGGAAGGTTCATCTTCATCAACTAGTAAACACACTGCAACTATTTCACTAAAACCACAGCCATCTTCTATCATTATAATATATGTTGCTGTTTTAAGATCAACTAAGCAGTATGTACCATCAATAAACAATATTTCCGGAAACGCCTCCATGTATTTTTTCATTCTTTTGTCTTGAAAATACAGTCCTTTAAAAACTTCATGTTCATCCATTAACAATTGAATATCGCTACAGTCATAAATATTCTTGAGCATATTAACACATTCTTGAAAGTTTTTCCTCTCTGAAGTTCTCCTGCTGATGTTAGTTAGGTCTTTAAGTGTAATCTTGTTGCCGGTCTCCGCTCTTATTTTGTCCAACACAACTTTTTTATTTGCACCAGCTTTTAACGATTCACTTGCAAATTTTTTTACATTTGCCGGGAGCTGTAACCTTTGTTGTGAAAGGGTTGTAAAATAAGTTTCAGAAGATGTATGGTTGTGGTTGTCTTTTAATTCCAATACACACAGATATTGTTTGCAAGCAGTAACGTGCAGGAAAATTGTTGCCTCACAATCTTCTTTATACGTCGTACATTTTCTCTTGGAATGTTCATTTTTTGATTTAAAAGGTCTACCACCTTTAACGCACGCTAGTCGCATATGATAATATTTAAGTGTTTTATTAATGTTGACAACGCTTTCGGGGGCTCGTTTTCTTTGATTTTCGATTGTTCTAGCATCTCGTATCCAAAATTCATTATGAACACTTTTCTTGTACTCGGTTAACACACTAATAAACTCTTCATATGAAGAAAACTTGTCTCCGACTTTCATTTTCCACAACTACGCGATAGCTGTTTACTTGTTACCTATACATATTTTGAGGTTATGTACTCCACAGCTGGTACCCCTCACAGTATTTGTTGGGCGCCGTTGCCGGCATCGGAACTAAAATTGCGTGGGCAACCGGCGCCGGCAGCCATTGGTCAATTTTTTGGGCACCGTTGCCGGCAGCGGAGGCACTGCCTAAAATAAATGTTATTTTATGAAACATTTGATAATAAGCTTGAATTTGACTATATTTATCTAGCACCCTCTGTTATACGGTATCAATGTGTGACCTTCTTCTGTAACTCTTTAGCGAAAGTCGAGGTTAAAAGCAATAGAACGTCACGAAATCGTCATGAGATTATTGGTGAGGAGGTACATAACGGCGGAGCAACGAAAGAGGGACGAGTTCGGCGTCACTGAAGATGATATACTCGAAGTTCGACAGGATATTAACACGTTGCGATACGAATTAGTTGATATATTACGAACCAACGGAATGAAGACACCGAAATTATCTAAAGATGAATATGAATGTAATTAGAAAAAGGCCCTTGAGTTTCTACTTCTATTATACTAGTTTGAGCAAGTTTAAGCAAACTTTACCCATGTAAGCTCTTTGCTATTGTATCGTATTTGGTTTGTTTTGGTTATTTCGTACATTTTTGCGTCAAGCCAATTCCACATTTTTTAATGAATTCACTTTTTATTTGTGGGCTGTTATGTTACCCAAGCACTGAATGAATAATCGGTGTTGTTCTGAGTTTTTTTTTTTACTGCAATAGGGCAATTCCGCTGAAATGTAACTGCAGACACGTGCTTCTAACTCATTGGTCTTCGTCAGCGTAGTGTAGACCAAAAATGGGTTATGAAATTTTTGAAAATGAAAAGACAACATGAGACCAACAGGCGACAGAATACAAATTATGGCGTCTCCTGGACACCCCGAGGATTCACCCAAAGAGGCAGACATTGTCCATCTGCGCGCCATCCGAAGTCCATTAATATAATAAACTAAGAACAGTCAATGTGGATCAATGAAAAACAGAAAAACTGGATAATTCCGCTGAAATACAAGTGCAAACAAGTGACTCATTGGTCTTCGTCAGTGCAGGGTAGCTAAGGAATAAGATAAGATAAGCTTGAATGTAAAAGGTCTAGATGAGATGATCGAGTAAAGCCACAGATGGTAGTCTGTCGCCTGATGGTCTCGAATTTTTGTGTTGTCATCTCCAAGGTCATTCTTTGATGTATAAAATATCAGGAAATGTTTAATATGCACTTTAATTTTTCGTGTTTGAAAATGTACAACCGATAAATTAGTCATTCAACTGATTTTAACGACATCTCGCGTAGAATATTGGAACTAAGTACTACATGTTTGGTTGGAACCTGATCATAACGTAAACAACAAATTTCTATTGTCGAAATTTTTATCTGCCAATGTATGTTATTGTTCGCAGCCGTTTGCCAAGTTTTAACTTTTTGCTAAACGTCACTTGTAATAATATTTAGCAAGTAATATAACCCCGTTCTCTTATCCATACCCTCTGCTTTCACATAAAAATGAAGAGGTATTTGATTAACTTAGTTTAAAGATGTAATAATTACCTCAAGCATTGAATATCTTTATCCTACTGCACTGCTAAAATTTCTTCCCATCATATCCATGGTATATACTGCCGACAGCGGAGACTAATCTTTTTAATGTCTTAACATGCAGTTACTGGAAAGAAGGGAAAAATCATGGAGAGACGTTTGCTGAAAGATTTCCATATTGGAATAGTAGAGGGCATCGTAAGCGATGCGGTCAGTTCTAGTGAAGAACCACGCAATGTCTTCACCCAGATAGCTCGTGCTATGGGTAGGAGGAAGAGCGGAAAAGATTGGAACGCTTTGGTGCGCAGGAAAACGGTCGTCCATAATCCCATAGGTTCAGCCCAAGAAGCAGAAGCGATGAGGAAGACTCGTCAGAGCCTGAGAAAGCATATAGTATCAAGCGTAAAGGAATCGTTTGCAATAGATCACGATAAACTGCTAGGTAAAATATTATTATTTTTATTGTTTTTTTCTACCTATATCGTAAATTTAGTAATGTTGGTTTTTCAATGCAATGACAGCACTTTACCCAAAAATATCCTAAGGTGAAGGATTGGAAATGAGCAATCATAAAATTATTTCGCATCATTATTCGAGTCACCAATCCATACAAAATTAATTTATGGGATGACTTCATAAAAATTACCTTAAACATTTAGAGAATTGGCAATTTCAATATTCAATTGTTGCTTCAGTAAATTATATCTAAATACGGTTTCCTTTTCAGAATATAATCCGAAATTATCTGCCGTACCTCCCAGTGCCAGAGTCGCTTATGCCAAATTCATGAGCAAGAAAATTGAACAAGATATCATCATCGACGATGAGGAAGAAAGACAGTCGAAATCAAAACAAACAATTGTAGACGTCTGCACTAAAGGTAAGTTCTATAGATGTATTCTTCATTTGTTAGAAAAGGCCTTTCATGCTACTGGATATGAGATAATTGTACCCTAAAAGAAGATAATTCTTTAAATTTTTTGTTTACTATTTTTAATTAATAATAATAAGTAAAATTAAAATACCAAATTAATTAATTAAATTAATCCATATGATGAGGAAAGGATCAAAGGATGCAGTACTGTCCAGAATAGAAATTTCCAATTAAAATTTAATGTAGAAGTATAAATTAGCAATATTAGTAAATATAGAGATTTAATGTTAAAGCATATATAAAAGAAAAGTTCAGATGATTTTGTATGTAAAATTACAGCAAGCAAAGAACAAAGACTGGAAGAAGCTATAGTACAAATAAATGAAGAAGCTAAACTGGAGAAAGAGGATTAGTGGTTAATGAATACAAGCTAAATTATATGAGAATAAGTGAAAGTAATGCAAGTGATTTGCAAAAACAACAGGAGCATTGACAATTTTAGATATTTGGGCACAATAACAACAATTTGGTGATATATCAGAAAGAATATTGGGTTATTATTATACGTAGTATAAAATCTTCATGCAAGACAATATAATAAGTAAAAACACATAATTAAGGGTTTATAGATCATCAATAATACCTGTGGTAACTTTTGTTACATTTTTAATTTTAGAGCGAAATATTTTATTTTTTTATTTTTGAACACCATCGTATCTTAATTCGAAATTAGAATCTTAATTTTTAGTTTTAAATTCGTCTTATTTATTTATTTATTTATTTATTTATTTATTTATTTATATATATATTTATTTATTTATGAGAATGCAATTACGGGTTCTATTGGTCAATAAAAGGCTATTATGTGCTCTTTTGTTTAATCCTCAATATTTCGTTATAAATCTAATAACATCTTTAGGAGGAAACTGTAATAAAGGCTACTTAACATTTGAAACTATAATAAAAATTCATAACACTTACAGACTAGAGACAGCACATTGGCAAAAAGTACATATAAGAAAATTGTATAATTTAAAATGACATTGACCAAAGTGTCAATATTAATTAATATGTCAGGTATAAGCCATATTTATTTATATATTTATTTATTTATTTATTTTTCTTTTGGAACATAATGCGCCATCTACCGAAAATATCTTTAACTGTGCTGTTTCCTATCGACATAAAGCAAATTTCTGTGCTATTTTTGATTTTCCTTATTTATTGATTTATTATTCAGTTTTTGTCTCTAAATTAATTTTGCTAATTTTTAATTATCATACGTCCTTTAGCCTTCAACTCTTAAGTCGTCTTTATTTTCTTTTGTATTGTTGGTCATGCATGATCTTCAGAGTGCAAAATAATAAGTCTTTTGTCTTTTGTTGTTGAGTTTTCCAAAGCTGTCGAGAAACTATCTCTAAATACTTGCCTGCGGTTATGTACATTAACATCAACTTTTGATTGTGTGTGTCCTTCATTTTATCACGTATCATCTAAGTATAATATCTTTTTTTGTTGGGCACTATATGATATAATAGTTTTAAATATCTACATCTGCAAGTACTTATTTCACTACGCTCTATCAATAAACTCTTCCTGCTTCGCTTTTTTACTTTCTTAGAAGTAGTATAAGGAAGTATTGTGATGATGAAAATTTTCGACATCGAGATTTTTGCAGATGTCCACGTTTTGAAGTCATCTGATACTCAAAAAGTGGTTTTAAAAAAAGTCTGAGTGTGTGTGTGACCACGATAGCGGTCAAACCGCTACAGTTATCAATTCCAAATTTTGTATTTACTAATATAATCTTCCTCTTGAGATCTGATTAGATTTTCAGTAAAACCGGCGGACCAGAAGTAGTAGTTTACTTCAGTGAAAAAATTGAATTTTGCCGTTATTTGGTCAACTACTAACTTTAAACAAATTTACTTGTACTTAGAATTAAAATTGAGAACAATTTTATTCAAAAAGTTTTTCGAAATTCTTATCGGAAGTACAAGTTTTACTCCTATCGAATAGCGATATATATTTATCAAGAGTACAAAAGTATTTAGAGTTGGATTTGGAATATTTTTATAAATGAAATTTCAGAATTCGGATCGGAAGTAACACTTTTACTCTTAGCGAGTAGTACTTTCTTTCGAATATCTCGCACAGTATGCATTTTTTAGTGATTTATTAAGAGAATAGAAATATTTCTTTATAGCTTAAAAACCGTACTTCTTACAACACTTGCGATAATAGAATATGGGTAACTTCAGAAACATAACACATAACCTAAGAAATATTACCTGCTGTGGACACTATACGCGATGCTATTTCCCTTGTATTTTTTTTTCAATTTTGAGTATTGAGAATAATTTGCTTTTCAATAAAAGACAAGTGACCAAAGCGGCCGCATTTTCTCGTTGGAGAAAAAGGTAGGTTTCTACTTACATTCGGGATTGGGACCATTGTATATTTTGATATATATTAAATAAAGGGTCTAAGAGTTCTAAAGAGAACAATTTTTATTGTATTAATACAAGAAGAGAGAAAACGAAGCAGGAAGAAAGCGTGGAAAATATACAAAATGCATCTGTCAAATGACTAGAAATAACTGTCAATTAAATTAAGTAAGTGTCATTCGGGGTTGAAAAGAATCAATCAAATTGCCCACTTTTAGCTCTAAAAATTATAGGTGATCCGCGGAATTTAAAAACAGAGTACCTATATATAATTTCTATAGTTGTTACTACATAACTTATTTGAAAGGGGACAACTTAAAAATTGCCAATGGCATGGATAAATCAAGTTATCCATCATTCAAATGGTTTGGAAAAACGTAATAAATTTTATTGAATTTTTTGGCGATCTACCTCTATCAAATCACTTTCTTACCGTTTTACGTTTTCTTAAGTATTCTATTCTCCTTAGATTTCTACATATGTAATTATATTACAAATATCAAAAAGAAAAGAAATCACATCAATAACCCGTAATTTTCGTCAATTGCCACTCATGAGAGCCATTGATATGTAACGAACGGATAATATTTTAAAAGCCGCCTCACGCAGTTGTTGCAGTACTCTTAATAGATTTCAGCCGTTCAAAGAGATTACGCGCGTATGAGTATATTCTAAATTAATGTTTCCTAACGAATTAACCATTAGCTTAAACGTATTAGAACTTACGACATTAAAATCAAGTTCTAAATTTAAATACCTTCACTATCCCCCTTAATGCTTTTAATCTTAAATGTCTTACGCCAGCAGCAGCAGAATATGTTCTAAGTAGATATTCATATATTTATGGAGGTTTATTAAGTGCATTTGACTTACAGATTGAATATATTGTAACTGTAATATTCAATATTATAAATAGTTAATTGCTTGCAAAGGGATACATTTATCATATTAGTAGGAGATTGTTTGTGTAGTTCTTGTAAAGTATGTACTTACAGGGGATCATACGTAAGTGTACCTCACCGATTCAAATAACACTTTGTGAGTTTATAGACCGTTTTAATGTAAAAAGAACAGTCATGAGATGATCATTCTCATAGTAGCAGGGTGTTAAGCGCCCTAAGTTCAATTATAATAATAATAATAATAATAATAATAATAATTCTTTATTCATCCCTTTAGCATACAATAAAAATACAGGGTAGGTCAAAAAATTTGTTTTTACAACATCTGAACAAAAAAATAGGTTGTTGAAATATTGCAAGATAATTTTTAAAATAATTATAATATATAAAGATAACTTTTTAAAATATATATGTATGTAGATAATTTATAAAATATATATGTATGCAATAATAGTTCACTTATGGTGGTGAGACTTGGATAATCACCGGATCTAATCTAGTTGTAATTGAAAAAATTCACTTCTGTTATAAAGTGGACACCCTAGGAGTACGTTTTTAATTCTTGTTTTGAATATCGGAGCTGGTAGTGATTTGTACACATTAGGGAGGTGATTGTACATTTTAATTCCCATAATTTGAGGGCTTACACTAGAGAGATGAAGATTATGCCTGGGTAGGGTGAGATTATTATTTCGGGTGTTATAAACATGTTCATTTTGTGGTAGAACGTTTTTCATTCTGTGAGTATAGAGCAGCATTTCCAGAATATAGATATTGATAACGGTCAATATTTTTAAGTTAATAAATAATGGTTTGCAGTGGGCTCTATAATTGGCATTGGCCATAACTCTGATGACCCGCTTCTGAGCAAGTAATATTCTCTCAGCGTGCGGGGAAGCTCCCCAAAACAGTATACCGTAACGTAGCCTGGATTCAACCTCACTGGCATAGACATTCTTAATAACATCCTCATTTAATAAAGAAATAATGTTTCTTATTAAAAAGCATTTCTTATTTATATGCATAGCTATATTATTGCAAGCTTGCTTCCAATTAAGTGATTCTTCCATTTCCAACCCCAAAAATGTGACTGAAGAAGGGTGCTGTATTTCGGTACCATTAATCGAAATACCACAATGCTCATCCAGTACTTTTTGCCTCGGATGGAATCTAAGAAAATTTGTTTTCTTTAGATTTAAAAGTAATTTGTTACCACAGAACCAGCTATGCAACTTCCTTAGCACGTCGTTAGCTGCTAATTGCAAATCTCCTTCATCTGCGATATAATATTGATGTGTCATCTGCATACATAGTGATGTTGTCTTTATTCAGGTAATTTGGCAGATCGTTAACATATAATATAAATAATATTGGGATAATATTGGGCCCAGGATCGAGCCCTGTGGTACTCCAACGTCAATTTCTGTTAACTGCAATCTATAATTAACTCTGCAATTCTCAGACATAGAGGTTACTTCGACGCACTGCTGGCGATGCCGGATGTAAGACTGAAACCAGCTAGCGACTACACCTCTTATGCCATAGTCATACAGTTTAGAAAGCAAAATTTTGTGATCTACACAATCAAATGCACGACTCAGATCGCAGAATATTCCTATTGGATATATTTTTTTGTCGATGTTTTCTATTATTTTTGTGTAAAACTGCATAATTGCCGTAGTCGTAGATTTACCTTTCTGGAACCCATGCTGGTTATCCGTTATTATCTCGTATCGCTGGAGAAAGCTAAGTAATCTGTTGAGCATAGCATACTCAAACAATTTAGATATGTTGGATAGTAAAGCAATAGGTCTGTAATTTGCCATGTCCATCCTATTGCCTTTTTTATGTAGAGATCTAATAATAGCTACCTTTAATGCATCTGGAAAAATTCCATGCTCAAAGGAGAGATTGATAAGATAAGTAATAGGCTTTACTAAGTACTTCCTGTAGTCTTTAAGGAGCGTGCTTGTTAGATTGCATATACCTACAGCCTTGTTTGGCTTAAGACAATTAAAAAGCTCATAAACCTCGAAGCATTGCGATATTTGACTGAATAACTCAGAAACAATAAAGCATAACAAAAGAAAGTTTTAATGATGTAACTATGGCGTAAATAGTTTTTCTATAACAAATATCGGTTTAGGGAAACAACCCCCCACCTCCTCATTTTTGCATATGTCAGAATTTTAATGTACTACAAAAATACGGAGGCTACGTAGAATTTATCAGTGTGAAAATATTGTAATGGATAAATTCATTACCTTCTGTAATGTTCATTTTTTAAAATCCAGCAAATGCTAACGATAATAGTGATATGGAAAATATTAGTACATCCTAGGTTCACAATGCAAACAAACCGAATACTTTTTTATCGCGTGTAAAGTTTATGGAGTTAAAGAAGAGACTATTTCAGAAACATTTTTATAAAAGTTCTGTACATAAATTGATCTTTTTGGTGTTAGTATGATATTTGAAATACATTCTAACGATTCATTATAGTTTAACACATAAAATACTCGTATTTTTAGATTTATAGATAATATATCTTTGTGGTTACAATAAAGAGTGACAGTTTTTTCTTCATTATTCTGTTGAAAATCTTTATGAACTTGCAAGTTTAATTATATCAATAATACAAAGCGATATTCGTCAAGGAAAAAAACAGTATATAAATTGTATCCAGCATAGAAAGTTATTTTAATAAAGGTTTTGCATATATAAGTTCAGTAAAATTCTTTGATAATTATAATTTCATGTTTTTTTTTTTTAGAATCTAAATGTAAAAAGATTAAATTACTTACTAGGTAGAATAAAATCTTTCAGAAAAAACAGCCACAGTTTGTTGTAAACACAATGTTGTATTGTCTATAATCTGAAAATACTAGTATTTTCTGTGTTAAACTATAGTAAATCATTAGAGCACATTTCACACATCATACCTATCTCTAAAAATGTCAATTTAAGCAGGCATTCTTTATTAAAATACTCAGAAATACTCTCTTACTTTCATGACATATAATTTACACGGGAGAAAAATGTGCGGTTTGTTTGGATTATGAACCTTGACCACCTCAATAATGACGCCTGAGAATTATAAAGCATTATAAAGCCCATACACATAAAATACGCTAAATCTGTATTTGAGAACTATCGACCGATTGCTCTAATATTCAATATATACAAAATCTTTGAGAAAATTGTATACAAACAAATATTGTAACGACCGATTCAATCAAGATTATTAAAGAAGCTTCAATAAGTTTCCTGGCCATGTCTTATTTCAAATTACTACTCAAATGTGCACAGTGTTCACAAAATTTGTGGTTTTTCTACCAGTGTTCGAAAAAAGGTGAGTTCCCGAACTATATGAAACTCAAGACCAACAACAACAGTAAAGAAGCATATTTGGGTCAAACTGTTGGAAAACAGTTTAAAAAGAGAGGAATTTTAAACATCTATTTAAAGGCTGTTCATACTGAATTATTATATAAATGGAATTATATATAATTTCTTGTTTTGGATATCAATACGAGGGAAAAAGTAAACTCATTAATTAACAAAAAATTCATTAAACAAGAAAACAAATTAGAATATTTAATTACAAAAAACAAAAGGTCGGTGTATAAAAATACACATCAATTTTCTAATCATAAATTCTCAGAAATATTTAAAAACCTAAGCCAAGTAGAGTTCTCCAAGCAAGAAAAATATCTTTTAGAAAAAGGTTTCAAATTTAATTTACACTCCAACCCAGCACCTCGATACAGAAATCGCATTGAAAAATGTACTCCGTAATATACATAAGTAGGGTATTTAGTATCAAATATTTTAAAAGCTGATTCTTCAAAACATTCAAACCAAAATAAAGAAATTCTCGTATTAAATTCAATTGTTAACAAATCAAAGTGTAATGATATAATTTTTACAAAAGCGGATAAAAGAAATACTGTTATAGCAATAGATAAAAGCGTTGATAAAAGTGATTATAATAAGAAAACAGTTGAATTTTTAATTCCGTTAAAATATAAATGGTTAAAATCAGATCCCACAGTGAAATTTCAAACATCAATTAAGAATTGTATCCACACTTGCAAAAGCTTATTTAATGAAAAGGATGAGAGTAAAATCATTAACATGAATCCCCAAACTCCAATGTTATATTCGTTAATTAAACTTCATAAAAAAGAGAATCCTATTAGACCTGTTGTTTCGTTTGTCTCAGCACTTTCCTACAAATTTTCGAAAATACTCTTGGAACATATTAAAGAAAATACAGAATTTTCATCTAGATTTACAATTAAGAATTCAATAGAGTAAGTCAAAAAAGTAGAAAAGATAAAACACCCAGTTGTGTAAATATTTCCACAATATAGGGTAAGTGTCCCAGTAGTTGGCACAGCCCCAGTTATTGGCACTTTGAATATTTTCACTGTTTTATAAGAAAAGGAGGTAACTATCAGTTATAAATCAATACGTTATTTGATAGATGGCGTACTCTTGCTTGTGGGTAATGTAAGCGTCGGTTTTATATTTGCAAATGGCTGCAGAAGTTAGTTTGTGACTGTTGACTACATCGTTTAAGGTAAGTTTCTTAACGTTTTCTTAAGAGTGGTAGCAAGATTTCGACGTGCGTTACTAGTGATTCTCCCATTAAAACAGCTCTTTTCTGTAATGCCTCATAAAAGAATACTGTCTAGTCAATGTATCTGTTCTTTATGCGTATTATTTGCATCGGTTTTTTTAAATACAAGGGTGCCGATTAGTAGGCCCTGGAGAAGTGCCGCGAGCAATTATTGGCACTGGTGCCAATAACTAAAACTTCTGAATTATTCGTGAGATGTAGTTATTGGCACCAGTGGTGGTACGTATCTATCTCAAAATTAATCATTAAACTTTCGCGAAGAATTATGAAGAGCAATGGGTATTGTGTGAAGTGTACATTGCATTGTTCACTTTCAGATTGTTTTTAATGCCAAAAGTCAAAAGTGATAGTAAATACAAAAAAAGATATACAGAGGAAGCCCTCCAGAGTGCTGTAACGGACATTGAGAATGGAATGCCTAAGAAACAAGCCGCAAGAAAATATGGAATTCCAAGACAAACCCTTCAACATAGATTAAGTGACAAATTCAAAAAAATAGGACACGGGCCATCAACATATTTGACAAGACATGAGGAAGCTGTCTTGGAGGAGTGGATCATTGATAGCTACAGAAAAGGTTTCCCGAGGAGGAGGGATGATATTCAGTCTTCAGTGAAAACTTTCTTGGATGCCAATCCACGAAAGACTCCTTTCAAGGAAAACCAACCTGGAAGGCATTGGTATGAAGCTTTCTTTAAGCGTCATCCCAACTTGACACTGAGAACTCCAGAAGCGGTAACTAAAGCTAGCAGCTGCGTTTCTGAAAGGGACATAAAAAACTGGTTTTCCAACATCGAAAACTATTTGAAGGAGAAACATTATTTTGATATATTGCGAGATCCAACCAGAGTGTTCAATGGGGATGAAACTTGTTTTCTATTTTGTCCTAAGGAAGATAAGGTTGTCGCTCCCCGTGGAGCTAAAAATGTTTATCAAGTGGATCAAGGAACAGCAAAGGCCAATATTACTGTGATGTTCACCTTCTCAGCTGCCGGCTCAGTTACTCCACCGATGATTATTTACCCCTATAAGAGGCTTCCTGCTGCTGTTGCTAAAAGTGTCCCTGGCGAGTGGGGCATAGGCACAAGCGACAATGGCTGGATGAAATCCGAATTTTTTTCGGAATATATTTCAAACATACTTCATCCCCATCTTTGCAAAAACGGAATTCAGTTTCCCGTCATTCTTTTTGTGGATGGTCACAAAACTCATATGACCTATGAACTAAGTACCATTTGTACCAGGCTTCAAATAATACTCGTTGCATTATATCCAAATGCTACACGAATTCTTCAACCAGCAGATGTTTCCTGCTTTAAACCTCTGAAGAATGCGTGGAAACGTGCAGTTCTGAAATGGCGAAGAAATAATCCATTCGATGGATTGACAAAAGTTCATTTTGCGCCAATACTAAAAGATGCCTTGGGGTCACTACACAGTTCTTCAATTTGTAACGGCTTCAAAGCATGCGGATTATACCCCTGGAATGACAAATTCATTGACTTTTCAAAATGTATTGGAAAGAAACAAACAGGGCCAGCTACAGCTGTCGGTACCGGAAATGTAATGGAAAGTTGCGAACTGACATATGATGACTTTGTTTCTATTGTTGGACCAGAAAAATTAAACCAAATAAAACGGTTTATCGAATACAGGGAAAAAAATGATAAAAGTGAAGATTTTCAGTTGCTTGTGAAAGTATTTTTAAAAATCCAAAAATTTGAAGCTGCTGAATCATGGAGTTCTGGCATAGATGATTCCCATATTACTGTGCAGTGTGTTGCTGAAGACTATGAGTCACATCAGAATAATGACCCTTATTGCGAAGCGAGATGTGCAGGTGGGTATGAACCGCCTGTACCATATTTAACTGAAGAAAATATTCGGGGTATGGAAATAGTATTCGGGGATAATCTACTAACCCAAGACCAAGTTGAAAAAGTAAGCCACACTTTAACGAAACCAAATTCCGACGATAATGATCTTGCGACATTCGCAGAAAACCTAGAATTTGAAAATGGACAGCACCATATTTCCGAGAATGAAGAAAATGCTGATCCAACGGTACCGTATATAGACGTGGAAGGTGTAGATCGCGGGTTACGGGAGGCATTGGTATGGCAATTGTCACCAGAACGAAAGTTTCAGCGCAAAACCGAAAGAATGCCATACGTGATAACATCCAGTGGGTGGAAAAAAATTCATGAAGAAAAGGAAGAAGTTAAGCGAGAAAAAGAGAAGAAGAAAGAAGAAAATAGAATAAAGAGGGAAATGAAGAGCAAAGTAACTAAAGCAACTAAGAGGCCAACACACGTCAGAAACTTAATAGTGTTATTGACAGAAGACGAAGAAGCTTCGCAAGTCAAAACTTCCACTACACCAACCCAGCCTGATTCTCCAAGTGCAAGTAACGTAAGCAAAGGGGTAATACGCAAAACCCAAATGAGCCTTCCTGAGGATAACATCATCCGGAATAAGGGATTGTGCTTTATGTGCACTAAAAATGCAACACTAGCAAATTTTGGAGTTCAATGTAGAAATTGTAGGAGAATGTACCATTACAAATGCCTTCTGCAAAAAGATTTGTACACACCTCATTATTTGTGCAATGTATGCCAAAGAAAGCCTAAGACACCTTTTTCGCTCATATGATAAATATTTTTATTTAAAACTGTTATTATTAAAACGTTTATTTCAAATGATTTTGACCCTTTTTTATTTATTCCATTACTCTGAGAGGGATGCCAATAATTACAGCAAGACGCGGGCCAATAACTGCAGTTGGGTGCCAATGACTACAGCCATGCGGGTGCCAATAACTACAGGCAAGTGCCAATAACTAGTACTTTCCCTGTTTTTTAATTAAAACCAATTTCGCGTATAAACACGCAAAGTACAGTTAACAATATTTGTATCATAGGAAAGGGAGAACATTACACCACCCAGAATAAAAGTTTCCAAAATTTTTATCTTTTGCTTGTGAAAATCAGAGTTATTTTTATCGAGTCACATCCTTAAAGTGCCAATAACTGGGTGCGTTACCCTAACATTTCATTTCCTATAGATACCTGTGTTTGCTTCTAAAGGACTAATAAAATTCTCATGATCGTCCTTATTCCTTAATCCTCTTCGCTTTGGGAACGAATAAGGCTATGACCGGGGAACGAATTCGGCCTATATCACCTTGTTACCTGAAGATTTGGGAACGAACTGGGTACCGTCCTTAAAATCGGCCTGTTTCAGCGTTTTTTTCACGTAGGATTCCTCCTTCGAGATATTCAATCTGTTTCGTTTTCGGTACTTTTTTTTCCTACTTATATCTTCACCGTGGTGCAGTTGGTAGCACTTAAGTCCTGCAAACTTTTGAGCCGTAATTTTTATAATTTGGTTTGGCGATTTAAATATGAGCGTTAACTGAAGAATATAATTTTCAATAATAAACGTTATTTGAAGTGCTTTAATTTCGCTATAGTTATTTTATCTAGGTGTTTTATCAAGAACCGCCTGCAAATGCGATTAACAAAATCGATTGTTCAAGTAATATTTTATAAATCATGTTCAACTTTAAGAAATCATTTCCCTAAGTGTCGTCATATTTAACTAAACATAACTTTCCGAATTTGAAAATATCGAATTTTACAGGCATTCACAATACTTACAAATACATTGAAATATTGAGTTCATCGATTGAATTGGAAAAACTTTGTTGTCCTTAATTTTAAATAAGCTATTACGTTGATTGCAAAAATTTACATCACCGAAAAAATTATGTCAAGTTTTAGGCGGAAACTTTCCAAACTTTTTTTTCTTGCTTAGAATAACACGAATATAAGATCTCTGATGTGGATATATATGCTAAGCATTGTGGATATATTTCTGGGAGACTTTTCGCTCGCATCGATTATTGACGCGATATTATAAATTCGTAAAGTTTTAAGTTTTCGAAAATGTTTTGTCGAGTTATGATTATGCCACTGTTGTGTTTATTGATTCAAGGCGTATTTTATAAATTACGTATAGGAAAACTGTTTATATTATATTAATCGTAAACGTTTAGAAGATAAAAATTTTATTTCCCAAGATGATGTTCGTGTTTATTGATAATATTATTTCACACGCTTATAATATGCCATTTGGTATACAGTTAATGGCAAAATTGAGCGCCTATTGCACCTTAAAAATTAAAATATTATTCGTTTTACCGATAATAGTGACAAACAAATTTCAACTTTTGGTTTTGTCATGAAATATCAACACTTCACTTTTGTAGAAAACAGAAACATTTAGATAGATAGATAGATAGATAGATAGATAGATAGATAGATAGCTTTATTTCATCCTAACATCACATAAAATGAACATAGGACAAGTCATAATGTTAAATGTCATCCATAAAATAATAACAATAGTAATAATATACACAAATATAGGTAAAAATTCAAATTCACATTCTACACAATTGACTAAAAATTACTACACAATGAACATTAATATATGAATGTAAGAAAAAAGAAACATCCAATATCAAAAATTTATATACAGGTGGTGCCCCAAATTCCCGTCGGTTTATATACGAAAAGTGGCAAAATATTTTAATAATTTTCTTATCAAGAGTTGTATAAGTTTATTAGGGGTTTCGAAATATATAGAGTGATTCAATAAAATGTTGCGCACCAAAGTTATGAAAATTTAAATAGAACACCTTATGCATTATGGCACATTTTGATAGTATAGGTTAAATGAAGGCCACTTAGTCTTATATTCCTTATACCTAACTCAACCTCTGTTCGAGATATTTTACTATTTTTGAAAATGTAGGTCAAGATTTAAGAGACATTTCTGTCTTACATACGTATTTGGGCGAATTATTTTACATTGTATTTATTGTTTACTTAAAGCATTAGACTTTAAGTTGATATCTATAAATTATACTGCATTAATGTTTCCTATACTGATCTCTTATAGTTTCTTAGTAATTTAGGATTATTATTTTCATGCTATTTATTTTTCAAAAGTAGGTTTTGACGGTGTTATAATTACTTCAAACAGATAAATTATTTGACAGTGACAGTACATATTAGTTAAGACATTATCGCTGTTCGACGTCGTTTAAATAATTTTAATTATTTAAAATTAGAGCTTACTTTCAAATTGAAACAGATGGACATCATTTCGACCACTTGTTCAAATATTAGTTTTCTTTTACTACTTAAGTGTGTTATTTCTTAATATGTATGTATGGTGGAAACGCGTTACATTCCGTTGCACGCCATACTAGATCCATGACGACTCGCCTTGTATATGTTGCCGGATCTATTTTTATTTCTGTCAGTGACATTTGATATAACCAAAGAAAAAAATTATTCACAATACAATAACTATAACGTAATATATTTAGTAATTGAAATGCTCTGTTGGCGCGGCCAACTTGGCGCGAGACAACTTGGCGACGAGACAACTTGGCGCGGCCAACTTGGCGCCACTGCGAAATGTGTAGACAATTTAATACAGACCGCTTTAAACACATAATAAATCGACCACATTCAAAATGTATTTAGGGTAATTCGAGGAGAGTTGGACCACTTTTTTTGAAAAATCTGCAAAAATTTTATTTTCAATGGTGAGGTAATAATTACTCGTGGGATCCTAACATAGGCTTTATTCTTCTAATTGACATTCTTAAGAAGAAAATTAAACGTTACATTCGAACAAAAAAAAATAAAATAAAATGTGACTAATCAGTCCGTCTCTCCTACAGGGCAAGGAGAGATGGTCCACACAATAAAAAAAGAAGTAAAATAGTATTTTAAACAAAAAGAACAAAAAATATATATTGTAGTGGCATTTAAATACAAGAAAATTTTTATTTCTTGGCATGTTTGCCACAAATATCGCAAAAATTCAAATATTTGGTGCAGTTTTCGTGCATCCATCGTCCACATCGAATACACTTGATCCAGTCTTCAACTTTTTTTGTTTTTATGTAGTTCTCCCCACAACCAGCGCAGGTGGTTTCATAATCTTCATCTCCACTATCTTCAGAGTCATTCAATTCTGGACTCTCGTAATCCATCGACGAATCTGAGTTTTCAGGCGATTGAATTTTTTTCTTGGTTTTCCTTTTCATTTGATTTTGTTTTGCACCCATCTTTGCTGTGTTCTTTACATTTTTCTTTTTCTTCTGTTTTGAATCACTTTTTTCTTTCATGGCTTTAATATTCTTACTTGAATTAAGAACTGTTGCCACATTTCTTCCACGTTTTCTTACTTCACTTAAGGGTTTAATTTCTGGGATCGGGGAAACTTCATCCAGCAATTTTCCTGGAGTTTTCTTTGGTGTTTCTACCAATACTTGATTGTTAGTCCGAGAATGTTGAATCGGCGGAGTGCAAGATCGCCGAGTTTCATATTCGTGTGATGGGCCCGGTTGTGGTGAGTTTGAACGATTCGGTGATGGTTGGAATGAATTTGGTGGCTGAACGTTATCATCATCGAGCATTAAAAAGGCATACTCAGGAATTGCATCTTGGTTAAGTGGCACAACACCAGTAGCCCTAAAGGCAGAAATGGCATTTTGCGCGGTGGCTGCTTTGTTCCACGAATCTCCAAATAGTTTTCCAAACACTGTTCTATTCAATTTTCTTGTTGGTTTGATTCTTATAAATTTATTGCATTCCGCATAGTAATGCGACTTCAACGATTTAAAAAAAGCTCGATCCAGTGGTTGCAAATAATGAGTGGTATGACCCGGAAAGCACAATAGAATTATCTCATTTTCTTCAGCAAATTCTAACACATCAATCGAATTAGTATGCGAAGTGTGTCCGTCCAGTAGTAAAATACTTTACCAGGTCTTTTTCTAGGGACAAAATGATTTTTTAACCAATCAAGAAAAATTTCACTGTTAACGTATGCCGACTTGGGGGATATCCTAATAGAAGAACCAGGTGGCATACCGTCAGCCCAGTTGTCCTTCTTATTTTTCCCTTTAAAAATGCAATACGGGGGCAAAAATGACCCTTCAGCATTACAACAAGCTACAACACTGATTGTTTCTCCTTTTTCGCCAGAAGTTATAGCAGAGATGGTTTTAGAGCCTTTTGCAGCGACCACATGTCCGGCCTTATTATTGAGTTGAAGGCCGGTTTCATCCATGTTGTAAATATTTCCGGGTTTTTCCAATAAGTCGTTTTCTATAAGAGTGTTTTCTAGAAGTTTAAAATAATCTGATACAGCTTTTCTTGACATTCCCTGTGAGCGAAGAAGGGATACTCCCTCCGACTTTCGCACCGATAGATCCGGATGGCGCCTTAAAAACAACTGAAGCCAAACGAACCCTGCTTTACCAGTGGCTCTGTTAAACTTGTGTTTAATATTCATCTTTTCAGCCAAGTCATACGCCATTCTACGGAGTACATCCCTGGTAGGAGCAAAACCAAATTTTTGAAGCTTTTTGATATGTCGCACTAATTTGATTTCTGCATCCTCGCCCAAAGACGATGGCGGACCGAGACGATTTTGTTTCGTAGGATTACCATTTCGTTTTCTACGTTTCAATGTGGTTGCTGGTATTCCAAAATTTCTAGCAGCTTCGTTCAACCCCATTGCTCCATTTGCTACTGCAGTTAAGGCATCTTGAAGTGCTCTGGACGTCCAGTTTCCTCGGTGTACATTACCTTTCCTTGTGTAAATATTTGGCATATTCGGTCCTACAAAACATTGGAGCTTTACGCTTGTACTTTGTACCTACCTATACAGTTATAGACTACTTAATGGAAGTATTTTTTTTTTCAATAAGAACTGAATGTAATGACGCCGTGTTTAAGAAATGTAGGTAAATTTTATTGCAAATTAAAGCAGGTCCAACTATCCCATAAAAAAATGGTCCATCTATCCTAAACGCATAGGAGAGATGGACCACTTCGTCTTTTCATTGGTAAAGACGAATTCGAAGTTTTGTGAGGTTAGGTACGTCTACGAAGCCTATACTAATTAGATAATTACAGCAAAGTTCTAAAAACTTACTATAAGTAACGCAGTTGATGAAAACGTCCGAGCGCTAAAAATTTTCAGCAGTCGTCAAATAATGACTCAGTAATAACACAGCTAATTCTTAATATATCTCAATGCTCTCTTCCACACACAAGTCGTTTGAGACTATGCAGTTCGCTTATGGTAGCATAGCGCCATCTGACAAGAAATAGTTCAGATTTTCGAACTGGACCATCTCTCCGCGTGGTCCAACTATCCTCGAATTACCCAATATACAGCCCAATTACCCTTGCGGGTTAGTTACTCTTTGTATTTTGAAGTAACCACATCAAAATGGAAGTTCCGGTTTGCCGGAAATGCTTTTTAATTAAGTAATTTTAGTTTTGTTTGTTTATTTTGGATGTGCTTGTATATTCACATTTATTTACGTGGTGTTATTTTAACTCTAAAATTTTTACCATTTCAGGTTTATTTTATTCAATAATGTAATTTAAAACATATAAATACTTTACTATATTTAAATTACTTGTACAATTATATTAACAACCTTTGGAAAATCCGAACTGTCTATCAAGTAAATGTCTATTTCAAGCAAAATAACAATTATTTTTTCAATAACGATATTATTCGCTAATACCTACATCGGTGTTAGCACGGTTAATACCTAGAATCACAAAGAACAGTAATCCTTCGCCACAGTTATACAATACCTTCATCTCATTACAATTTATTACTGTTATGTATTAGATCTTATAATCCTTTGTAATCCATTAATTAATCCATTCTTCCCAATTTGTGTCTGGGAATTTTGAACAAATTATTGACCAGCTGAATACATTATTGCAACATCCAATATAGTGCCGTTAATTACTCTCACCCCCCTAAACAGGATGGAGAACATGTAACAATTTAGGAAAGGAAAAAACACAACACAGTATCCATCCAAGAATCTCCAAGCAGATATCACCTCAGCAGAACAACAACCTGTATTTTTGTGTTTGTTAGTTTTATGTGTTAGTTAATAAATAGTGTTTCGCTTACTAACGTTTATTTATTCATGCATTAAGTGGAAACCCAGCGTAAATTCAACGGCGGGTACCAAGTGGGCACTGATAATGGTCTTCTACCTAATATCTAATGACACTCGGTAATCCGCTAGACAAAGTGGGCACCACGGTCATCAAAGGGATTATAAGATTATAAAATAGATTTTATAAAATTACCTGTGTAGGTATTGAACGCCTGTGAATCATTTCACTCAAGATTTAATGGATCATTTTATGCAACTCACCCATCTATTTATGTATTTATCGAAAAACTTAAAGACTATCAAATTGATACATATATTAAGCTTCAAAGTGTTCATATTCCACTGAAAATGAATGATAAGAAGACAAAAGTCAAGCTGGACACATTAACAAATTTACATTCACAAATGATTTTGGGAGAAATTACGAGATTACATTTTGTTAAGTGTGTTTCACACTATTCAACAAGAGAAAGAATATAAGTAAGAATATTAGTGTATGTAGTATTTTTTACATATTTTTATACACTTAATAATAATAATAATAATAATAATAATATGCTTTATTTCAAGATACATACAATATATTCACATATAACACACACACATATATATTAATACATATATGTATATATCAAAAACAAACGAAATATGTAACTGAAACCCTAAGGCGTGGTTCAGATGGATGGAGAAATTTTCCATCCCCTGTTCTTACACCAAAACCTTAACATTAAGACAAGACATATAACAAAGTTTGCCTCTACTAACTTAATACTAATATTCTGCTATGATTACGTAGTCGTATGTGAATTAAGGTGGCACGCAAGTAACTGTATGCAAAAAAAAAAGAAAATGTATATACATATAGAAAAGAAAATAATTTACAAGTAACGACTGAGAACCACTACTGACATTCAAAGAGATACTGCACAATTTGACGTTTACACGCCCCTGGCTCCAAGGATTTGTAATGAACAGGAATAATATTGTATAGTTGATAAATGTTGTATGTGAAGGATCTTTCGAAAATTGCCAGTCTATGTTTTGGGGGTCTAATCAAGTTCGTGTTGCGAAGATTTATATTATGAACATCTGATCGAAAACGTATTTTTGATGTTAGATATGACGGAGTTCGAGAAACAAGAATTTTATGATAGAGGCATAGAGCATGTAATCTTCTCCTATTAGCCATGTTCAACCAACGCAACTCAATAAGTTTATGCGTAATATGATCAAATTTACGTATGCCAAAAATATAGCGCATACAAGCATTCTGTACCTTTTGGATACGAGATCGATCCGCATTATCTAAGCAGGGACCGTAAACTGGGGAAGCATAATTAAAGTGTGATAAAACAAGACTTTCGCACAGCATAGTCTTAGTACGAACGTCAAAAATTAATCGGTAAGGATATAGTGTTTTCAGATTAGCGTAGGCTAACTGTATAATTTTTGAAATGTGTTCCTTAAATCTGAAGCTGTTATCAATCATCAGACTAAGATTTCTCGCGGACTGAACCAACGGTATCTCCGTATCATTGACATTTATTTTAATCCGTTCTTTAGTGTTCTGAATTAAAGAGGGATTGCCAAACAGGACAGCAGTGGTTTTCTCAGGATTAATTTTCAGGGCATGATGCCGCGAAAACGACTGTATGCGCTGCAAGTCTCGATTAATACAATCCACAGCCATCTGTACATCGTGTTTTGAAAAATCCATGTAAAGTTGTGTATCATCGGCATACATCTGCAATTGACAGTGTTGTACACATTTGTTTAAATGACTAGTGTAAAGGGAGAAAAAAAGAGGGCCAAGGATGGATCCCTGGGGAACACCTCTAGTCAAGGCCAAAGCTGATGAGACATCACCGTGCAGCTTCACGCACTGGTACCTTTCGGAAAAATATGAATGTACGAGACCCACAGTGCTGCCACTGAAACCCAGATGGTGTAGGACAGCCAACAAGATATCATAGTTAACAGTGTCGAAAGCCTTACTGTAATCCAGCAAGACCAATAGAGACATGGAGTTATTATCTCTAGATCTAAGAATATCATCCGTAACCTTCAGGAGTGTAGTAGTGCAACTGTGGTTACGTCGAAAACCCGACTGACATTGAGGGAGCAAATCAAATGCTTCCAAATGTTCATGAATTTGAAAACCTAATATCCTTTCCAGAACTTTGCTCAGGACAGGCAACAAACTAATAGGGCGAAGGTCACCAATGTTAACAGGATTTGCTTTTTTAGGTATAGGAATTACCTTAAACTATTAAGTTCACGCCAAATTAGTTTGCTGTTTTTGTTGTACGATAAATAACGAAAATAAGCTGACTTTTCGTTTCGAATCGCTAATGTAGTGAAATTTCGAAGCTGTTTATAATAAATCCAATGCGCCTCCAATTTGGTTCTCCTAAACCTACTCTTAGCATTATTACGCAATTTCTGGAGAAGTTTCATATTTTCAGTTATCCACGGTTTACGGGGTTTACTAATTTTGACAGTTTTTAGAGGAGCATGAACGTTGAATAAATTAAGAATCACAGAATTGAAAAATTCCAATTGCGCGTTTAATGTCATAAAAAACATCTGATTAAATGGAATAACTGTTAAATCTTTCATAAAGAGGTCGTAGTCAAAACCCGAGTAATCTCTGAAGGTGTGCAGTTTTGGTGTTGTTGCGATTTTGGGCATGGCTAACCTACAATAGGGTATATCGTGGTCAGACAAATCACATGATATTACACCACTTTCGACAACGTCAGTCTCATCAGAAAGAACAATTATGTCAATCAAGGTAGCAGCAGTAGTAAGAGTTATTCGAGTTGGCTCCGTTATTACTTGCCTCATACTTAAGGACTCAAACATATGTGAAACCCGTTGTTTCAAAGGTGAATTTGCATCCAGAAGATCAACATTAATATCACCCAAGCAATAGACGGATGCAGCACTAAGTTTACTCGTGATCAGCTGATTCTCAAATTCATCAAAAAAAATAGATGAACAAAAGGTAGGTGGTCGGTATACACATCCGATAATATCCGATAATATTTTTATATAACTTTTTTGTGTATATTGCCTATTTTTTTCATTTTCTTTCTTAGTATATATTATGTAGTATTTTTTAAATATTTTTATATATCTTAATATTAAGAGTTAAGTGTGTTTCATACTATTCAACAAGAGAAAGAATATAAGTAAGAATATTAGTGTATGTAGTATTTTTTACATATTTTTATACACTTAATATTTTTATATAACCTTTTTGTGTATATTGCCTATTTTTTTCATTTTCTTTCGTAGTATATATTATGTAGTATTTTTTAAATATTTTTATATATTTTAATATTAAGAGTTAAGTGTGTTTCATACTATTCAACAAGAGAAAGAATATAAGTAAGAATATTAGTGTATGTAGTATTTTTTACATATTTTTATACACTTAATATTTTTATATAACCTTTTTGTGTATATTGCCTATTTTTTTCATTTTCTTTCTTAGTATATATTATGTAGTATTTTTTAAATATTTTTATATATCTTAATATTAAGAGTTAAGTGTGTTTCATACTATTCAACAAGAGAAAGAATATAAGTAAGAATATTAGTGTATGTAGTATTTTTTACATATTTTTATACACTTAATATTTTTATATAACTTTTTTGTGTATATTGCCTATTTTTTTCATTTTCTTTCTTAGTATATATTATGTAGTATTTTTTAAATATTTTTATATATCTTAATATTAAGAGTTAAGTGTGTTTCATACTATTCAACAAGAGAAAGAATATAAGTAAGAATATTAGTGTATGTAGTATTTTTTACATATTTTTATACACTTAATATTTTTATATAACCTTTTTGTGTATATTGCCTATTTTTTTCATTTTCTTTCGTAGTATATATTATGTAGTATTTTTTAAATATTTTTATATATTTTAATATTAAGAGTTAAGTGTGTTTCATACTATTCAACAAGAGAAAGAATATAAGTAAGAATATTAGTGTATGTAGTATTTTTTACATATTTTTATACACTTAATATTTTTATATAACCTTTTTGTGTATATTGCCTATTTTTTTCATTTTCTTTCTTAGTATATATTATGCAGTATTTTTTAAATATTTTTATATATCTTAATATTAAGAGTTAAGTGTGTTTCATACTATTCAACAAGAGAAAGAATATAAGTAAGAATATTAGTGTATGTAGTATTTTTTACATATTTTTATACACTTAATATTTTTATATAACCTTTTTGTGTATATTGCCTATTTTTTTCATTTTCTTTCTTAGTATATATTATGTAGTATTTTTTAAATATTTTTATATATCTTAATATTAAGAGTTAAGTGTGTTTCATACTATTCAACAAGAGAAAGAATATAAGTAAGAATATTAGTGTATGTAGTATTTTTTACATATTTTTATACACTTAATATTTTTATATAACTTTTTTGTGTATATTGCCTATTTTTTTCATTTTCTTTCTTAGTATATATTATGTAGTATTTTTTAAATATTTTTATATATCTTAATATTAAGAGTTAAGTGTGTTTCATACTATTCAACAAGAGAAAGAATATAAGTAAGAATATTAGTGTATGTAGTATTTTTTACATATTTTTATACACTTAATATTTTTATATAACCTTTTTGTGTATATTGCCTATTTTTTTCATTTTCTTTCGTAGTATATATTATGTAGTATTTTTTAAATATTTTTATATATTTTAATATTAAGAGTTAAGTGTGTTTCATACTATTCAACAAGAGAAAGAATATAAGTAAGAATATTAGTGTATGTAGTATTTTTTACATATTTTTATACACTTAATATTTTTATATAACCTTTTTGTGTATATTGCCTATTTTTTTCATTTTCTTTCTTAGTATATATTATGCAGTATTTTTTAAATATTTTTATATATCTTAATATTAAGAGTTAAGTGTGTTTCATACTATTCAACAAGAGAAAGAATATAAGTAAGAATATTAGTGTATGTAGTATTTTTTACATATTTTTATACACTTAATATTTTTATATAACCTTTTTGTGTATATTGCCTATTTTTTTCATTTTCTTTCTTAGTATATATTATGCAGTATTTTTTAAATATTTTTATATATCTTAATATTAAGAGTTAAGTGTGTTTCATACTATTCAACAAGAGAAAGAATATAAGTAAGAATATTAGTGTATGTAGTATTTTTTACATATTTTTATACACTTAATATTTTTATATAACTTTTTTGTGTATATTGCTTATTTTTTTCATTTTCTTTCTTAGTATATATTATGTAGTATTTTTTAAATATTTTTATATATCTTAATATTAAGAGTTAAGTGTGTTTCATACTATTCAACAAGAGAAAGAATATAAGTAAGAATATTAGTGTATGTAGTATTTTTTACATATTTTTATACACTTAATATTTTTATATATCTTAATATTAAGAGTTAAGTGTGTTTCATACTATTCAACAAGAGAAAGAATATAAGTAAGAATATTAGTGTATGTAGTATTTTTTACATATTTTTATACACTTAATATTTTTATATAACTTTTTTGTGTATATTGCTTATTTTTTTCATTTTCTTTCTTAGTATATATTATGTAGTAATTTTTATACATCTTAATATTTTTCTTAAATTTACAAATTATTATATTGTGTTTTCCTTTAGTAAATATAATATGCAATGTGACAAATCTTAATAAATAAGTTGAGCAATCAGTACTTATTGCGTTTTCATTGCCTTCATTATAAATGTTTTTGTTGGTGCCTACTTTGCCTACAGAATTAGCGCAGATCCATTTCATTGGTGCCCACTTCGCCTATGAGATTAAAACTTCGGGTACGTTGGTGCCCACTTGGCCTCTGCCCTAAATTCAACAATGGAAGATATTAAGTCGCAACGTAATCGAAACAAGTTTTTCGTAAGTGGATATATATATGTTTTCGACAAATTCTCCGCAGACAGGCAAACACAATTTTGGCGGTGTGAACAAAAAAACAGTTGCAAAGCGCGAGTGCACGTAATAGACGGCAATGTGATAAAAAGTGTAAATGTGCATACTCACGACGCATTGCCGACCAAAGTACAGGCCGATAAAATAATTACGAAAATTAAGAAACGCGCCCAAGAAACACAAGAACCCACCTGTCAAGTGATTAGTGAGTGTTCACAAAACCTCGACATTGCATGTCAAGGAGCACTTCCTAATCAAACTGCTTTGAAAAAAGTGGTACGAAGAAAACGGCAAGAAATTCGCCAAGCACCAGCAAACCCGGTAAGCCTACAAGATTTACAATTCCCAGATGCTTATAAAACTTATGAATCTACTCCTGGTAGTATAGAAAACATTTTACTTGGCGATACTGGTCCTGGACCAGATCGTATTTTAATTTTCGGAAGAGAACGAAATTTGCAAATAATATTAAATTGTGATGACTTCTTTGTGGATGGTACATTTAAAATAGCACCACATTTGTTTTACCAAGTATACGTCGTGCTTGCAAAGAAACACGGAGGAGTGCATCCTGTTTTTTATTGTCTTTTACCAAATAAATCTAGAGCGATATATGATCGTTTATTTGATATAATTAAAACATTAACGCCGACATTTGATCCAAAATCTTTCACGTGCGATTTTGAAATGGCTGCTTTTGAAAATTTACGGCAAGCTTTTCCACGGGCAGGAATTCGAGGATACTTTTTCCACCTGGCACAAAATATGAAAAAACACTTACGCCAAGCAGATCTACTCAACCGCTACAATAACGAACCAGTATTTAGTTTGCAAACCAAAATGATGGACTCTCTGATAATTTGGCGGAAGAATTACAACCGATACTAGATTGGTTTGAAGACAATTATATTGGTCGGCTAAACAGACGAGGAAATGGACGACGCCAACCTTTATTTCCACATGATATGTGGAATATGTATGACAGGGTCCTAAATTTACAAGATCATACAAATAATCATGCCGAAGCCGCGCATCGACGTTTACAAATAGAACTTAGTGCAGATCATCCAACAATATGAAAATTTATTGATTGTTTAAGAAAAATCCAGGCTAATCGCGACCTCTACTATGAGCAGCTGGTTCCAGGACATCCTCCACCACTAAAATTAAAAAAATATAGAAATTCTGACGAGCGCATTTTAAGAATCGTGAGGGATTACGACAATAGAGACTCAGTGGAATATTTACGAGGTATTACACACAATTACCAGATAGATCCATGACTTTGTAGTATTAAGTGTTAGTGTTAAGTGCAAATGATCTAGATCTAGTACATTAACGACGAGGTATCGCTGACATTACCAAATAATAAAATAAATATGACAAGGCTCGAATTGCAAATACAGCCGCTTTCTAAGCTCATTTTGAATTGACTTGAAGATGCATAGTCGATTTATGATGTGTTTAAAGCGGTCTATATTAAATCGTCTACATATTTCACGGCGGCGCCGAGTTGTCCCGTCGCCAAGTTGGCTCGTCGCCAAGTTGTCTCGCGCCAAGTCGGCCGCGCCAAGTTAGCCGCGCCAAGTTGTCCTAGACCCGATTTATCTGTCAACACCGCATTGAACTATTAGTCTATTAAAAATATGTAATAAAGAAATCTAATATTGAAAAGGAAATTATGTGTTTATTTGCCATGAATCCGTATATTACGATCAATTTATTAATCGTCTATTTAAGCTAATGAAATAAATGCCCTCAAGTATAATTTAACAAAGTAACTTTTTTAGTTTCTCTAATACAGTTATGACAACATGTAAACGTCATCGATGACGTGCAACGGAACTTAACGCGCCTCCAGTATAGTTGTTATTTACCTAGTTATGACGCCATTTAATTAATGTGAAACAAAACCAGTCAAACCGTCACGTTAATAAATATTAGCATTGTAAAAAATGAATTGCAAGAAATTAGTGTTTGAAATTGAAAATCCTAAATTACTAAAAAACTATAAAAGATGAGTGTAGGAAATATTAATGCAGTTTTAAAAACAATTAAAATTAGAATCTAAATATGGTAATAAATGCAAAGTGTTCCGTTTAAAATAAGAAAGTTATTTGTCTTTAATGTTAGTTAAAAAAAAAGTTAAGTTTTTAAACAGCCTCTACAATTTTTACATATCAACTTTAACTTATGCAGAGCTTTGAGTATACAATAAATACACTTTAAAATAATTCGCTCAAATATGTAAGACATAAATAAAAAAATATCTCGAAAAGAGATTAGGTTAGGTATAGAAAATATAACACTAAGTAGCCTTCGTTTAGCCTATAGTATCAAAATATGCCATAATATATAATATGTTCCATTTAAGTTTTTATAACTCCGCTGAGCAACAGTTTTTTTGAATCACTCTGTATATTTCAAAATTATTTTAAAACTTGCTTTTAATGAACTTACACAACTCTTGATCAAGGAATTGTTAAAATATTTTGCCACTTTTCGTATATAAACCGACGGAAATATGGTGCGCCAACCTGTATATAGGATCCAAGGAATTGTGACCGCTTATTTCACGTATGAGCTGTAGTAACTCGTTTCTTGTGGTGATTTACTCCACGTTCTTTCATGTTTGTCATCTCCATCAGACCATATATTTTTTTTACAATTTTCCTCTCAAACCTACTCCATTTTCCCTTTTCTACATTTTTGTATTTATAGTAAGCTGTATGACCTCCCTATACTCTATAATCTATCTCCATGTTTATCATTAGTCCTAAGTACTTAAAGTTTTCAACTATTTTAAACTCTAGATTTCCTAGTTTTACTTCTTTGGTTGTTGTATTTCTATTTCTTCTGCTTATTTCCATGTGTGGTTTATTGCTAGACCTCTTTTTTGCTGTTTGATCAATTTTTTGAATTGCTTCTTCCAAGTTTCTCCTGTCTCTAGCTAGTGTAGTGAGTTGGTCTGCGTATGAACTACTTGTATCTTCTTATTAATTATTGTTCCATGGAAATTGCATTCCTTGACTGTTGCTATCAATCTTGTATCACATTGGTATAAGTGCTGGTACTTTACGTTTTTTTGAGCAATATTTAAGCAAAAGGATTCAAATGGTTACAGTTAATGGTAACATTTCGCTGTCTCTCCCACTGGCATCTGGAGTGCCGCAGGAGAGAGTGTGTGAGCCCTTATTATATATTATTTATTCCTCCAATATACTCAAATCTTTAGAATTTTGCAAATTTCATGCATATGCTGATGACACTCAGTTATATTATTCGTTCGACCCATCACATTATTCAGATGCTGAGACGCGAGTTAATGCTGACCTTAAAGCTGTGTTTGATACCTCTACGGAGCACGGTCTTGCGATCAATCCTGCCAAATCCGCAGTAATTTTATTTTGTAACAGGCAAAAAATTGAGATACTGAAGGGCATATTGAACTTTCATATTAATGATATTCCATTACCGTTTACGACCTGCGTCAAAAATCTTGGCGTTTGGATGGATGAGGAACTGAAATTTGATAAACATGTAACTAAATTGGTCCAAAGATCATACGGTATCTTGAAAGTGTTGTATTTTTATCGTCATCTTATTAGTCAAAGAAACAAGATCTTGTCGACAAACTCGCTTATATAATCTCTTTTTAATTATTGCGATGTGTTATATGATTCTTTCATCACTAGAATTAATCAGAGGCGAATTTAATATGTTCAAAACTCCTGCCTCCGTTACATTTACGGTATCCGCAAGCACAAGCGGATATCTCACAAGTGTCGCTGGTTGAGTATGAGCGATCGTCGCGGCCATCATTCAGCGGTTTTGTTTTACAGCATTGTTCAATGTAGACGGCCAGCGTATCTATATAATAAGATAACTTACGGGACGGATATCCACAACATTAATATCCGACATAGAAATGTAATGGGATTGCCTCGACATCGGACTGCCGATTTTGAACGTTGTTACTCTTACCGCATCGTCAAATTTTGGAACTCTTTACCTGAGTCGTTCGGGGGAATCAGTTGTAGCGCCTTTAAAAAGAAATACAAAGAGTATTTGCAGGAGCCGCGGTAAGTGTCCCGCGATTTCCTTGATTTGCAGTGTTGTTGTTCGTGTTTCGGATTGTTTTTTCTTTTTCTTGTGTTTGCTTTTATTTATTATTATTATTTTTTTTATTATGTATCGTTGAGGGGCATGTGCAGAATAACAGACGATCAAATTTCTTGGTCAGTCTGAGCACATGCCTTTTAATCTTCTCCATGTATTTGTATGTTTTTCTCTTTTCTATATGTATACATGTATGTATGGCCGCATGTATTTATTAATATTATTATTATTATTATTTGTTTTTGAACATTATTTATTTTAGTATTTCTCATCTTTTTCTATCAGTTCTAAAACGTTCCATTATATTTGTATAGCTCCACTCATCAAATTGCTTCTTATAAAATGTGTTTCATGCATATTTATTGATGTGACGTATCATTACACGCAAATAGGGAACATATGTGTGGTCCACGATGACAATGGCGGATCGATTTTTAGCGCCTTGCGAATAACACTCCCAGAGGAATAAGAGGCATTATCTTACCTGAAATATAGTTATTACATACTTTCAGAAGCTATCAGGCCGTAATGTTAGTCCGACAATTTCCTAGACATAAATCAATTCTTGTTTTACCTTGGAAAAATGGAGAACTGTGTTTATACAATGCTCGAAATGTTTTTTCCATTCTGAAGTTGGTATGTAGCTCAGAAATTCGACTTTTTGAATGCCCCAACAGCTTCTTGAGGTGATGAAAGTGAATTTTTACTTAGGTATATCAAAGAATTAAAATAAAATCATTTATGAACACATGGTACTTTAAGATTTAAGTTTAAAATAGGTGGTAGTGTATTTTCAGGGTGCAACATGTTAAAAAAGAGGAATATAAATTTAAAACATAAGTAAAATTACAGACACAAACGAGTAAGCCGTCACAAATGATTGATTTTGATTCATCGTTTTAATAAAGTAAAAGAAAGAGGAAGCAATTTTACTAAAATAGATGCTTTGTTTTTTTTTATTACTATTAGCATACTCGTAAGTAAATCGACAGGAACGTAAAGAAACCTCGAAATAAAATTTTATAAATGCTAGATAGATTATTACAATATAAATTTAAAACGTTCTTATTATAATTAACATGTATCACATACGGTATCCACAATATAATTGTTTATTTACTAGAAATTGCTCTAAAAAGTTTTTGTCAGATTTACTAGATCATGTCGATAAAACATGAAAGTAAACAGTTCCGAAATTAAATCAGATTATCAAAAAATAATTGGATATTTTATATTAGAATAATTATTAAAGCATAACTATCTTGGTAATCGAAAAATTGTCAACGTTTTTCTGTAGGAAAAATTATACAGAATATACCAAGTAAATTTATTAATATCACGTTATGCACGAAAATTTAATATAAAAATATTATATATGTATATATGAGGAGCAGACTTGGATCTTTTGTAGATTACCTGAAACTCTTAATACTGTTAATTAGTCTTTAATTAATATTTACCAACAATATCTTCTATTATATAAAATTGCGATACTAGTAAATACAAATGACACAAATCGTTTTTTGCTTGTTCTTGTAAAATTTACAAAATGCCAAAGAATATGTTTTATAAGTAAGCTATTCATATATTTTTTATATAAGATTATATACGAGTAAAAATTTTTAGCCTTTTTGTCACCTGTTTTTAATTTTAACTTTCTGTTTGTGTATTTGAGAAAATAAAACATTTTCATTCTTACAAACAACATCTCGTCTAGGCAGAAGATCGCACAGACAACTACGCTTGCCTTGCCCACCGAATTTTTGATCTCGATATTTTTCCATATGTCAACGTTTTGAATTCTCCTGATACTGAGAAAGTAGTTTAAAATAATGTTTGTCTTCTGCTTGTTTTTTAGTATTAATTTAGGTGTAAACAGAAGTTCCAATTTTGGACTGGAAGTAGCAGATATATACTTATCTAGTTGTCATTCATTACACATTTATTAAAAGTATAAAAGTAATTAGAGCTGGATTTGGAACAATTTTTGTATTACAGAAATGAAAATCCGAAAGTTTTAATATTTTAAAAACTTTCGAATGGAAGGTATAAGAAATTCCTTGGTGTCTTTTAGAGTCGACTCGGTTGGGGTATTTAAACTGTTTTATTTAACTTTTTACATGTAAATCACTTCTTATAAGAAACACCTCAGACATTTAAAAAGTAATAAAATACACAAAAACAATGTTTTAATTTCCAAAAATTGTATTAATAAAAATACATGTTTCGCTCACACAGTGCTTTATCAAGAATATAATACTAACTAAAAACTTGGTTCTAGTAGAATTTACAATATTTGTTGAAGTTAGTGACGGTGGTTTCTTGAATAAATTTAAAAGAGGGGAGTTGGACGCATAAAATTGGTTGTTTAATAAAAGCGTTTTTGAATTTGTTAATTTCTAAAACTTCTATATTATTTAAAAGGACATTTTTATTTTGTGTATGCAAAATTTTAAAATTTTAATGGAAATCGTGTTTAAATTTTAACAAATGTTTTGCGAGAGTCTGTTTTGTTATTTCCAAAGGACCTCGTCTTTTCTTTAATTCTCGTATTAAAAGGCCTGTTTGGTCTATACAGAATTTTTGACAACTCTCACAGTTCATCTCATAGACCCCCGATTTTTCACCTTTTTCCGTTCTTCCTTTATTATTTTTGATGATGTTACCCACGGTGTTATTGGTTTTAAACGAAATATTTATCTTTAGTATCTAATTTAACACTGTAATGATTCCCTTTGACAACGGGACTAGATAAGTAAGGGATTTTAATATTTGTTGTTCTTTGTTTTGTGTAGGGAAAGTAGAGTTTACAGCCTGTTTTAATTGTTTCTTTCTTAATATATTGTCTACTATCATTGGTTCAAAATTGTTATTCATCGCTAGTTGTTTAATTAAATTAAATTCGGTCTCGAAATATTTTGTATTAAGGCGAAAACTGAAATGCATTTAATGTGTTTCGGAAACGAGAGATGACGTTGATTTTAGTTCCCGTTTTTTTCAAAAACTATATAATATATTATGAATTTCATTGACTGTATATATAGTTAAGTGAATTTAGAAATGATACAACGTTTTACTTTTTTTATATTTTATTCTATAAAAAAATATATTTAATAACTTTCAAAAAAACAGAAAAAAAAATTCGAGAAAAGCCGACGTTGTAGAGTTAATTTTTATGTACTTTAGTGTTTTTATTGTTTTTCTACGATGAATATTAACGTCCGAAACGCATATTTTCATAATTTTCCCGTGCCTTTACACCCCTCACCACTACCCATCCTAAACGCGCGAGATCACGATGATCGGTCATGGCCACATATCTTGATTCAAAACTGTCACGCACCTGATGTAGTACAAGTTATCAATTTAAGGTTTTCGCATTTGTGAGTTCAGTTCTGTAGTCATAAAACAGGCAGGAATAACATGGATAAAAGATACTCGACTAAGGGAAGAAACCATCTTCGACATAGTGCCAAACGTAATAATGTGGTGTGGCCACCTTCTTCTTATACGTATGAGCGTTTCCTATTATACAAAATTGTTTTATTTTCTTAGAAAAATAAGCCAAATTTTAAGAATTTTTTATATATAAATTATTCAAAATCCTATTATAAGTACTTCAATTCTCTTAACAAATCTTTATAGAATGCATATTATGCGAGATATTCGAAAAAAATTGCTACTCGTTAAGAGTAAAAGTGTTACTTCCTGTCCGAATTTTGAAATTTCTTTTATACAACAATTATTCCAAAGTCAGCTCTAAATGCTTTTGTATTCTTAACAAATATATAAAGAATATGCATAATTTACGACATATTTGTAAAAAATCGCTATTCGATAAAAGTACAGTGTTACTTATGGTCCCAATTTTGAAATTTTTTTTATACAAAAGGTATTTAAAATGAAGTTCTAAATGCTTTTATACTCGTAAGGTACCTGTTTAAAAAGCACGATTATTATCACCAGGTACAGGGGCAACTTCATGTAACAAAAAAAGGATTCTGTGAATTTGTTGTGTGAACCCCGAAAGACATACATGTAGAAAGAACTTTTCCAGACCACGAACTATGGGAAAACAAGATGCTTTCAAAATATTTTTTTTTGAAAAACCTCTCTTTCCCGAAATTTTAAACCCCAGAAAAGAAGCATGGATATAAGGGAATCACACAATTGATTGCCCCCAATTTTCCACCAACACCCTTGCCACCAAAGTTTAACAGGTTCTGTTGATATCTTTTGCCAATGTTGTTTATTCGAAATGTAGTTTTCGTCGAAGTCTTTACCGATGAGGATGGTAAACAAAGTGTCGACTGGCATTGTTTTTTACTTTGCTCATATTTTCTGGTTCATAATTCAATCTTCATTCAAGCTTCAGACGAAATTCAAACTAGTGGTGTATAGGACAAATGCATGCTAAAATAAAAAAAGAATTAAAATTACGGGCACTGTAAGAATGTGAAAGGAACCTTCATATCGAATTGTAGTACAACAAATTTGGATTAAAATTATTTGACAGCACTGAACACTCCTATATTTTAAATTGAACTTATCTTTTGACTGACTAGCTCTTATCCATTTATTTGTCAATTCCACATCTTTCAGGAAACTAAAATTGTATACTACTTCCCTTAATTTTCCGGTTGTAATTTGAGCACCCAAAAACTGCACAACATTGCATTCCTAGATGATAATAACTAATAAGAGTCGATCGCAATAACTGATAAAGTACCACTACACACACACCTACAAGTAACACACGTACATAAATACCCAAACATGAAAACAAATCGTACTTGCTGCTTCGAAGATGACGTCATGACAATGAGTCAGATTTCTGACACGCCCTTATACTTATATCACGGTGTTTTTGTCATTTAATTTAAAAATTACCCACCTATCTAAAAAATGTAGTATACAACACGCTTTGAAAATAAACTCTTATAAAACATACCATAGTTACTACTTCTGAAAACTCGAGTGAGAAACGAACAAGGGATTTTCAAAGTCGGTAATTCGTCTGACTATAGCCTTTTTGGACCATCATATAATACATTTTTCTTCACTATTTATTTAGTTAATTAATTGAAATTAATGCCATTAGTGTCAAGTCATACTGTTCTATTTTAATACCTCAAAACAGTTATTCCATATTTGCTTCTTTTACTATTGTATAATTTTAAAAATCATGAAACGATCCATCCACTAAACATCTATGCAGACATTTCCACACCTCCCTGTCTCATAATCACGCACAATGGAACAGAACCACAACCGACCGTTCGTTATAAGAAAACTACATGAAAAGAAAGCATGAGAGAAAATTACTATTTGCGTTTCGGGCGGTAATTTTCACCAGATTTCTTTTTTTTTTTGGATAATATTTAAAAATATTTTCTTCACATGCCCCCATTCTCAGAATTTTAAAAAACATTAAATACCGAAATTAAACAAAATATCTCAACTATTATAAACAAAATAAAAAAGTAAGATGTTGCATCTCTTTAGAAGAGCATTTTAGGTCATATACTACTTTAAAAAAGGAAATAGGTTTTGTAATTTGTTTATAAAAACGGGACTAATTTTTCGATACTTTTATCTCTCTTGCATACTTGGCCATCACCTTTCGCCTTAAGGGGTACAGTTGTATGTATCATGTTATGAAATGCCGCTGGTTTGTGTTGTGTTAGGTGGTTTGATTCGTTATTTATTATAGAATCCGTATGTGTGGGTTTATGGTAAATCGAAAAATCATGGGTATTGCTGAATTCAACTAGCACCTAAGTTTAGTTAACATTATATACTTGATAGAGCCAGTGAGCGAAACATATATTTTTATTAATACAATTTTTTGGAAATTGAAACACATTATTTAATTTCAAGTGTTGTTTTTGTGCATTTTATTAAAATGGAATTCCAAGTAACAACCAACTCTATCACAATTTAAAAAGTATTTCGTGTCTTAACTAGTGACAAACGAACTGCATTTTGACGCTGGCTTTCTAACATAAGACTGTTTTAGTAGTAACTTGTTCAAAATTATTTGGATTTATCACTTCTTCTGTATTTTTCCGCTTATTTAATAAGATATAAGTTGTTTAAGTTACATCAAAAAAGTTTCTAGTAATTGGGTGAGTGGAAACTACATATTTTTTATGAGTATGGAGTCGTAATTTTATTATTGGTGTTAAGAGACCTATTATCGTTGTGTGCTCTTTTTGCGCAAGAATATAAGTCAAATATTTAACACAACATGCTGCGCAATTCCACGAGCTAAAGAAAGAAATTTCTATAAAAAGAACTGCATAAATCTGTTTAGATCTTTAGTAGATGCAGATTTTGTTGAAGTTGTCTATTCAAAATTCATTCTATGCTCAATGATTGTCTCTTTTTTTACGTAACAAACACTGACCGTCCATCGTCAATATTTCATTGATGATCAGCTGGTTAGGGGTGAAGTTCTAACATGCTCCGATACCTTCATTCTTTTCAGATAACAAAATACGCAGCTGGGGTAGAAAATTTTGGCTTTTTTCTATCTATGGATGCTCCGACCGGAATAAGAGCAATTTTGTTCTTCGTGTGTTAATGCATAGACATCCAAAATTCGTTCCAAATATAATAACAATAACATATATAAATAATGTTTACCGCATGAGGGCATTTATTTATCTTTACAGGTCGAGTTTTTGATCAAATATGTAATTCCGAAACGGTGGAACTTCCACCAATGTATGCCTAACAAAGTACAATTTAAATTTACCAAGGAATTCAAATGTACACCAATACATAGGATGTTACATTTAAATTAACAAAATTGGTACCTACTTCCGGTACACTGTAATTGATGCCTACGATAATAGAGAACGATGTGAACTGACATGTTGTGACCTCAGTAAGGCTTTCGATATGGTAAATCACCAAATTCTACTATAGAAACTATACTGTTATGGTATTAGAGGAACAGAACATGATCTACTTGCCTCTTATTTGAGGGGAGGATGCCAGAGAGTGGACTTAAATGGAGAAATATCAAATAGCAGACCAATTCATAATGAGGTGCCACAAGGATCGATATTGGGACCAATTTTATTGGTGATGTATGTTAATGATTTCCCACAAAATATAACACCTAAACAAAGCTGTCTCTATTCTGATGATACATCTTACGTAGTAACTGGAAAGTCGATTGACGAAATTGGAAAAGAGAGCAAACGGGTAATGGATGAAATAACAAAATGGTTCCAAGATAATGAACTAAAATTAAATGAAGATAAAACTCAGCATCTCTGTTTCTCAGCAAGAAATCCCACGCTATTCGATATCTGGGGCTCACGATTGATAATAAACTCACTTGGGACATGCACATATCAGAATTAGCTAACTCGCTAACGATAGCTACATATACCATAAGAAGACTGAAGACTATTGCTACCCATACCGCTTCAAAATCTGCCTATTTTGCGACCTTCCACAGTAAGATAAGCTACGGAATTTTGTTTTGGGGCACATCACCTGCAGCAACAAGAATCTTCTGCTTGCAAAAAAGCGATTAGAGCTCTTTGTAATTTGAAATATACGGATGGTTGTAAGGAACATTTTAAACTAGAAAGAATACTGACCTTGCCTTGCCTATTTATACTTACATGTATAAAATACGTTAGAAAAAACCAAGAAAAGTCTATATTGAATGGAGGGCATCATAATTACGAAACCCGCCACAAAAAAGAGTTCCAAATTCCATATCACCGCCTGCAAACGACACAACGCTACGCAGACTGTTGGGGGGCCCAAACTGTATAACAAAATTAAGAACCATACTGAAGAGAGGGACAAATTATTCATAAAAGAAGTGGAGGATATTTTAAGTTATCACTGTTTTTATTCAATAGAAGAGTTCTTAAAGAGTGACTTAGAACATTAATAGCCTTTAAATACTTAGAAAAGTGCATTATATACACATTATTGTTTTGTTGTTGTTGTTTGATTTATTGTCATATACAGCTAACTGTGCATTTTTAATTAATTTACTGACATTCTTGTAATGGTAATTACAACGAATAAACTATTATTATTATTATTATTATTATTATTATTATTTCAATCGGAAGTCCGCCATTACTAAAAATATTTTCCTGACATAAAACCTATAATTTATAAGTATAAGTTGTTATATGAATGAAATTTCTAACTTAATTCATAAAGCAGCCATGGAGGCCTGACGCACTATTTCAGGACCCTGTATATATGAACTTATTATTTATATTTATGAGGAAAGGACAGTTATTAAACTCAACTTTAAATAAGACACGTTGTACGAACGAAGCGATAATAATATTCCATTTCGTATTTGATTGTAACAAAATCCAAATTTAATACGAATATATATATATATATATTGTAAAGCTAATATTAATTAAATGTCTTCACCTTTGTCATGAATTAACGTTAGATAAAACGTTAAAATCTCCAACAATATAATCATGTTATACTTGAGCTTAGGTTGTTTATTTGTTCCTTTTACATTTTCCTTGACGTATGTTATTATTAACTTGTTTTAAAATATTTTTAGCTTATATGCAAAATACTTATTCAACGAAAATAATGGTCTTTCATTAATAAATTTATGTATATGTATACAATAAGACATGGTATGTTAATAATACTGCAATATATAAGATTACACATTTTTTTGTTAGTCTTTAATTTTGTCTCAATTGACTTACCAACTATTTCTTCACATTTATCTTATCACTTATACTACTAAAATGTCCCTTAAAATTAATACATGGTTTTTTTTCTATTCTCGTGCAAACAAAAGAGAGTTCAGGAGGCGATACACGCGGCGAAGCGGTCCCTGAGACTAAACCAAGCGCGGGCGAAATTACGGATTCCACATTTACTACGAGCGATGACAGCTCAAAAACTGTGGTAAGTGTGTTTACATAAATATATCACGATGTACTCTCGGTGTTTGAGTAATTCCCAATCCAGTGATCAGATGCCTCTTATTTTATGCTTTTTCAAATGGTAATGTTTAGCTTTTGGAACTTTGTCGGAGATTTAGAGAGGTGATTTCGCTCCTTGATATAAACAATTAAAGGAGGCTTTATAAAAATGATGACAGCTTTTAAAAAATTGATTTAACATAGTCTTTGGGTTTCAGTAATTTTCTAAACAAACATTTAAAGTCCAAACAAGTAAAAATGCAATAATATGTTTACATGTTTGTTTAGAAAATTAGTGAAACCCAAAAACATAAAGACTTGTCTTTATGTGGGAATTTATTTGGGAAACTATTAAATATTGTTTTTTTCCTGTAGAAACTTCCAGTTTAGAGAAGTTTTGTAATATTAACACTAGCCGACGATGTTATTTTTTTTTAATAACTGTTGTAAAAACGGGTGTACAGTTCTTACAGCCATTAACTGAAGGAATAACCAAAAACCAAACTTTCCACCACGTCTGGTTTTAGAGTTAGAATCATACTCTGCTAGTATACAAACAATAATATTGTATTTAGAAAATTTGTTCAGTTCAAGAATTTTGATATAACAAATACTTGAATGTTTAATTAGCATCAAGAATACAAATACGCTTAACTGCACGAAATCACGTATCGAATCATTCAAATCTGATTGAGTAATGAGATGTGGTTCGTCAGAAAGAACATACGTCAGTTCACTTGAAAATGACACATTCAAAACATCGTTTACATCTGTTCCGTCCGAGGAATTTGCAGAAGAATTTGAATACATTGGATTTGAAAGCTCACAATCAGTTTTCTTCAACGGCTTGCTTACATATGGTATGTCTGGATACATTACATTGTGTTTATTTCTTTTTGAAAACCCTTCAATTTTTATAAGACAGAAGTAATAGTCCGTGACGTAATCTCTTGCTTGGTTCACGCCAAATCGCAAAATACAAAAATAGATCAATGTACCGAGAATAATATCAATACTAGTAAACCACAAACACGAGCACAATCGCTTTTGAATGAAACAGAAAACTTGAGAGAAAAAGTTAAAACAAAACAAAACATAGGTAAAAATACATATCCTTCAAAAAATAGAAAATACAACATAGAAGATATAAATAAAACTAAAAAGCTGTTTACAATTATTAAATACTACGCTAAATGCGGTAGCAGCAAGGAAGTGGATATTTGTATCAAATCTAAAGTATAATACGAGGGAACAGGACCTAATAAAATACCTGAATGATAACGATATATCTCCTTTAACGTGTGAATAACTAGAATATAGAAACAAAGATATAGCTGCCTGCAAAATTGCCATAAGAAGTGATGACTGGGATGAAATATTTGTTCCGGAGCTGCGGCTATTGAATGTTGTAGTCAAACCGTTCAGAAATTTTTCAAAAAGGGCCTCATTAACACCGAAAAATTTACAAAATTGAATAAGACTCTCTACAACCATAAGGACAAAAATAACTTTTTACTTGCAAATATAAATATACAGTCGATAAATAATAAAATGGACAAATTAAGTTTTGCATTAAACAAATACACAATCGACTGTCTATGTGTTACAGAACACTGGTTAAATAAACAAAAACACGAAAGCTGTAACATTCCAGGGTATGATACGGCCTGTTCATTTTGCAGAACAAGCCATACACATAGTGGAACATTGATTTTAATTAAAAAAAAGTACCAATACAGAGAGCTTCCACAATTAATATCATTATCGGAAGAAATACATATTGAAATAGCGGCCATAGAAATTCCAAAGGAAAACACACTTATTATTTCAGTCTATCGATTCCCAGAAGAAGATATAAATATATTCTTGGATATATTAAACGAAACTATGACAACAGCGACAGATTTCATTAACATGAAAAAAATCTACCTGGCTGGCAATTTCAATTAAGATGTTCTTAAAAACACAACAGAAAAGAATATATTAGTGGATCTGTTGGGGTCATTCAATATACAATATAAATTTGAAAAATCATCTAGGGTTACTAGCGGAACCTCTTCTTGCATAGACAACATTTACACGAATGTAGAAATGCAGCACGTGACGGCCGCAGAGACTGTCGAGATGCACTTATCAGACCACAGGACCCAGATTATGATGTTGGGTGGTTTCGATGATGTGTCTCCGGGTGCACGTGATGTCTTATACACAAGACAAATAAATGAACTTACAACTGGTCTATTTAAAAATGACCTGGCAACACATGTTTGGGATTGTTTCGATGAAATGACAGCAGAACAAGCTTTTGAGAATTTTCATAGAATATTTTTTTATTATTTTAATAAACATTTTCCTATAACTAGGAAAACATATAAACTAAATTGTCGTGACGTGATTGGAATACTCCCGCATCAAGACAAATGTCTAACACTTTGGACGCTCTGGGAACAATGACCCAGGTAACTAAAGATGAAGACATACAAAGCATAGAAAGAATACAAGAAAAAATAAAATTAGAAATAAAGGAAAATCAGATACAAAACTCTCTGCAAACGAAGTCTCTGGAATGCGTGATGTCGTATCCTTTGTAGTTGCTGATGCCCTTCACGGTATAGCCGCGAACATGCTCGATCTTGTTACAATACTTTTTTAATTTTTAATTTTACGTTAATGTTAGTGAGAACAAGTACAAATGTTATTTTGAAAATGTGACGTGTGTATGTTAGAATACAGTTTTTATGTTTAAAACAATGCAAAATACTAAACTTTTAGACTGTTAAGTCAGTTATAAAAATCGTATCGGCTAGTGTAATTCTTATAACGAAATCGAGGTCAATGTGGAATATGTGTGATTAGAGTCACACAGGGTAATTACAAACGGTTTTTGAAATTCTAACTTTAAAGACTTCTGATAATTGAAAAATTTAAAGTACGAAGTTTTCGTGAAAATAATTTTATTCGTGTAAGTTTTAGGGCGTATTACTGTATTACATCAAACACTTCTTGAAAAGATTTTTTTAAAAATGCTCTTCACAATTTCCCATCATATTTTCTGAAGTTCAGATATCTGGGGTAAATGTAAACAATGGTTGAATAGCTACATTTTTTATTGTCCATTTTAATTGTCCTGGAAGTAAAACGTCCTTGAAGGACAGCTGGACATGACGACTTATCCTGCTAGAAGTACCTAAGCTTTATATTATGTTGTTCAAGACTTTCATATTTACAGCCAGTATGTAATAGTTTTCCATCACAGCCTCAGTTTATTTTCACATATATACCCAAAATTGATGAAAATGAGTAAAAATAGAAAGCATCTGTAGTAGAAGATTTATTTGCACAGATAGGTATACTAAACTTCAACATTTGCATAAACGATATTTTTGACAAGATTGAATCCAGTAATCTTCTGCTTGCTGATGATATGAAATTATATCGGTATATTACCAATATAAGTGATGACCATCTGCAATAGATTGACTGGCGTGCAATAAACAACTTACCTCTGATACCTACTATATGTAAAGTTATTACTTCTACCAGAAGGCATGAACCTGTTGGTTAAAGATTTGATGATTACTTTTGATATAAAACTTTCCTTCAATATGCATGTTTATAGTATATCCAAGCAAACTCTGGCATTTACCATATTCGTAACTCTAGAGGTTTTTCAAACATCAGGATACTACCCAGCTTATATTCTTCACTGGTCAGGTAAAAATTGAAGCATGCTAGCTTTATCTGGTCTCCATATCATGTTGTTCAGGAATTATCCAATTTTAGAGGTTTTGACTACTTCTTATTTCTCGTTTTGAGATCTCTTTGCTATTCTTTAGACGCTTCTGCAATAACTTTACTTTCTTTTATAAACTAGTCCATAACAAGGTTGATTTGTCAGAATTCTTACCATTCTTAACATTCTCGTTTCATAATTTTTTACCCGTCTTTCTTCTGCCTTTTATTTCCAATTTACGCAAGGTCCTCTAACTATAATCAGATTTCCTCCAGGTCCATTTCAATAGTCTTTCATCTTTTCAGAATTTGATTTATGATTGCTCCAATAAATTCCCATTTTATTTTATTTTGAGTCATTATTTGAGTATTTTTTTGTTTTTGTTGGTTGTGATTGTTGAGCAAGTAAAAATTCATATATTTATTTACTTTACAATTATTATAACCTCTCAGAAATTCTACAAATTTATAAAACCACTCTCATATCATCAAAGAAGTGATATCGTTAAAGTGTTTTAATCCTCATTTTCTTGGAAAACCTTTTAAATTCTCGACACTGAAATACAAAAGGGTTAATATTATTGATTTCATATTTTAATATTGTATACTTCTTTAATTTGATTATGTTAACAGGTCATCGAAACAACAAAACGACCGTTATCACCCATTATTGCCAGTCCCACTCCATCCGATGATGAACATCTCAATAAAGACACCGAAAAAAATCAACCACCAACTAAGAGTTCAGCATCACCAGAAAAACTACCAACTCTAAAAACAGAAAATGAGTTGGTTAAGTCACCACCTAAAGATCCTAAAGAGAGTTCAAAGGGATCTGTAAAATCTCTTTCAGTAAAAAAACCAGCCCCATCTCCTCCACTGATCATAAAGAGTAAGTACCCATCGTCTAAGAAGGAAACGGAAAAATTACCAGAAGAAAAGCCTGAAATTAAGGATGACATGAAAGCAGCTGATCAATCATCATCATTACCTGAAATTAAAGATTCGGCAGTACAAGAACAGAAAGCAGAAGTAAAAGGAAGTAAAGGTAAGGAAGAGAAAGAAACAAAAGCTAAAATAGAAGAGTCAAAAATTGAAAAAGATGATGAAGCAAAACAACTTCAAGAAGGCCAAGTTAAACAGGAAAAAGTGTCAATTGATGTTGAAGTTAGCTTAACTGAAGCAAAATCGGACCAAGTTAAACAAGAAGAAATGAAGGATGAGTCAAAGGTAGAGGAAACTATCGTGGATAATGCATTAAAAAAGAAAGAAACAAGGTTAGATGTATCTCCTCAGCCTCCAGTACGTAAAAGTGATTTTTCCATTGGTGGAGGTTCAGGCAGGTCAAAATTATCCGGTAAAATACGTACTGGTTGGATTTGAAATTTGCTTTTGGAATATTTACGAAAACTGCCTCAAATGTATCGATCACGCCATCTTTTATAATTATTATAAGCTTAGATTTCATAAAAAAAAAGGTCTATACTAAATGGAAGAATGGTAAATTTTACTAGCTCCAAAATATTTTATGGTTATAGAAGTAAGCAAAATGTTGTTGGTTGTTTTATAAAACAATTAATTGATTGATTGATGATACCTTTCCAATTGATTATGAATTCTGCAATTTTTAAATTTTGAAATGTTTAATAATGCTATTTTATTGTAATGTCTTATTGTAATTTACTTACCGTTTTGATGAGCTGTATATTATTGTGTAACCAGAAGATTAACAAATACATAAATAAATAATAGTAATTGTTATTATTTGAGCAAACTACTTTTCCTAGCCACTCACCTGTTAAGGATGATTAGTTAATAGCTTCTATAAATTTAATGAGGATTTAGAATAATGTCTTATTAGTCTACATGTGGAAATTATGTCTTCATGTTTCAAAAATAATAATTCCATTGACCAGAAAATGTGTCTAAAGAAAAAATACGTATTTCTTTCCATGTCAAAGCCGTTATCACGGCTTTCGCTTTTAGTGGTTTTTATTACGAGTATTGGAATTTTTAAACAAAATGAAGAAAAGTGACATTTGTAGCTGATTAAACTAATATCAATAAAGTATTAGTCGATTATCAACTGCTTCTGATTTATGATGATTATTCGTAATAATTGTACAACAAAATTGCTAGGAAATAACAATTAATAATGAAAGAACTATTATAGACTCACTTAGCACAAATACTTCTACATTTTAACGCATGTGCTTTAGAATTACTTACTATTCTTAATTTAGGGACTGTATCGCTACCCCGTACGTATTGCCGTGGTCTCTTGCATATTATTAAGATAATAAGTAATAGCGTTAAGATTTAATTTAAGTATATAAAATATAAAAGAGACAATAATAAGTTTTATTGTATTCCAAGATTTAACATGAGTATATTAAGTTGCATACATTTATTTTTAAGTGAGAAAACATAGACATAAAAATGAATTTATATTTACAATTTAGATATGAAACAGGTATAAAATAAAAGACGAGATAAAAATTAAGATATATATATTTCTTTTATAGAAAAGAGAAACAAGATGTATGGTTTGTGTATAATGAAAAACAACCTGACTTCATAAAAAGCGTGAGAATTGCACTGAACATTTTAAATAATGGACCGTTGTTTAAAAATAAAAAATAAATGAAAGCGAATAACCGAGAAAGGGTTATGCTTAAGGATGGAAGTGTGATAAGAATTAGTCATCTAAATGCAATAACATTGTATGACGAAAATAAAATTCGATATGCACAGGAGAAAAATGTAATTGAATAAATTATGTAAACTTGAGAACGTACATAAGGTAATAAAACTTTATTAAATAAATCATGCAAAAAGAATAAAAATTTACCTTAACTTATGACTATATACGTAAATAATTAAAAAAAAGGATATAAATAAAGATATTCTGAGTCCATACAATCTGCAGTATTTCTTTTATAAACGACAGCTGGTAATAATAAAATACATTCATGAAATTCGTATATGTAGTATTATGTTTCATAAGCTGTAGAGAGGTTTAGTACGGTTTTGATGACCTACAAAAAGAAAATATAATGTAAACTTGGTTTGTAGTTTATTACAGATAGATATATCACCGTTGGAGAAATCCTGGATTGAAGGAAGCAACGAAAAGGCAAACCAAATGGACCGTAGTAGTACGAGTAATCTTATTAAAAGAATACCTGTTATTTGCAATGTTTTTCCAATATTGCCGAGAGCTGGACATAAAACAAAAATAAAAATTGTGTTAGCCAATGGAAAGTGGAAATATGTGGCAAATAGTAAAGAAGGTAATAAATTCATAAACAAATATAAAGAAGAATTATATTAATACAAATATACCTACGTTGGAGAAATGATGGACAATTTGTGAGAAACTTTTAAAGTGCAAATGGACAATTCTCGGGGTGTTGACATTTGGAAGTGAGAGGTAACTGTCAAAAGGACAACAAGTGCGTGTGTGTGTGTGTTCGAATCACAATGGCAACCTGAAAAGCCAAGAGCTCACTGAAGACGCAGGGTGACAACTTAAATGGTAGTTTCTGAGGATGGCGTTGAGAGCGGTCACGTGTTTTTCCCGGGAATATAAATTGAAAACAAGAATCGACAAGATTCATGAATTCATTAATTCATTGATTGATTCACGGATTAACTGGTTATCTGAAAAGAGAATAACATAAATAATTTAAAATCGTAGGGTTAGATACACCACGATTCATATTTATTTCTTTTATATTAGCGTATTAATTTTTATTTGCATTTAAGTTTCATTCATTTATTTTCTTTGGTAAATTGTTTTTGTATTTTTTTAAAAAAAATAATGGATATGCAAATGGAAGAATTTGAGAAGTTCTTCAATGATTCAAAGTAAGTTTGATACCAAGAGTTACCAGTGTGGCTATGCATGTATTGAAATATAACGTGCAAATGTATATTCAATACAACGTTGTGCAACAGTGATAATAAATGTTTTCCTGTAATAGTAATAAGTATTTATTGGATTCAAGTTTACGAAAATAAAATTATTAATGGTGTTGGGTGTTAAGAGGATATAGCGTGCAAATGTATATTTTCTGGCACTTAATTAGGCATCATTAATGTTTACGATAATTTTGATTATAAATTAATGACTTAAAATTAAATTTTTAATAAGGAAACTGTTTCTGGGTAGCGGACTCTGAGATGCTAGATATAACACGTGCGAATGGTTATGGATAGTAATCAGATTCAAGCTTTTTCTCCGAACATTGACCATCGCAAAGTTCTAAGTTCATCAGAGCATTACGTGCGAATATAATGTTTCTGATGGAATAGAACTAGCATAAAATGTAAAAAGTATACAAAAGTTGATTGAATTTTATTTGTTTTAAAACAGGAAAATATTTTTGATTTCTATTTGATTAAGTACAAGAAAAATATATTCGTACCATAAAAACGTTACAACCTAGAACAAGGTACAAACGTTTTCTTTTAATCATGTTTATTATAAATAAAAATGGTGAATATAGCATAGCGATGCTATCTATTATGTAATAAATGTTAAATAAATTATACAATCAATTTTATATGATTTCTGGTGTTTATTTAAATAAGCTATAACCTTTATCCCAATCAAAAGTAAAACAAGAGTTTTGACGAGAGAGGAGAAATTTAGATACACTGATGGAATTCACGTATACTTATAAAGTACGTGCTGTTAAGATAAATAAAATATACATTAAGGATAATAAAAATTATCATCATCTTTATTATTTATGTTGCTGGAACAGCACACAACATAATTTATTTGGCAAAGCCTAATGTATGGCAATACTACAATTATCATATTCCAAATAGTCATCTTGCCACAGCAGTATGTTTCTGTTTCTTATGGTTAACAATAGCGGATGAAGTAAAATAAGAAAATTGATTTAATTTCTAATATACTGTGTTGATGATGAATTAATTTAAATTCGTGTTATAAAGTATTTGCCAGAAGTTAATGTTGGTTCTGTTTTAAACCTGATAAGTTTGTTGTGACATGAAAGTTAACCCAAAGTCGGTTTTGTATATAATTTACTAAATCCCGTGCAAAAATTAGCCAAAACAAACAGTCCGTTGTAAAAATAATAATTTGCATAAATTTCCTGTATTTTACATATATTGACTTCCTACATAATATATGAGCGTCGGATTATTCATTGTCACGGAAGCAGCTTGAAAATTCAGTAATTTTCTAAGCATAACATCCTGGAAAATTCATTCATAAATTTTATTAAATCCGCTATATTTAGAAATTCACAGAAGTCGACTCCATCAAATACGGCATTTCATTGTTTGTAACTTCTTTTGTTATGGTACGTTCAAGATCACGGTGTTAATTTTTCTTTACCATTCTCAATTTGAATTTTATACGTACGAATCAAATCAGTACTTTCTCTTCAACTTATGAGACGATTGTTATGCTATAATTGAATTGTATAATTTTGATGTGTGAGAAGTGCCTGTTTAAAAAGCAGAATGTTTAGAGTGTTTTTATACAGGTGTCCCAAAAATATACCCACAAACTTTAAGGGATTGTAGGGGACATCAAATCAAACATTTTTTACTCAATAAACATACGTCCGCAAATGAGTCATAATAGCATAAAATGGGAAAAATTGTTTTGATATTATTTTACAAAAAAAAAAGTTTATGAGGACATTAATAAATCAGCTTTTGTTCATGTTAGCCTTTGTTTTATTAAAAAATAAATAATGGTTTATAAAAATTATTAAAAATGTCGGCCATTAGCTTCAATACAAAAATTACACCGTCGTGTCGGTTCATTGACTCGCGGACTATGGAATATTCCGGGAATAGCTTCTACATGTGTACAACTCGCCATTATTCTTGCTAGGAGATTTTCCTCATTACGAATAGGTGTTTCGTAAACTAAAAATTTCAGATAACCGCAAATTTGTGGGCAAATTACTGGTCCAGATGCTGGCGCACGTTTAAACCAAAATGTGGAGGTTCCCCATCATGTTGAAACCACATGTTATTTCTAATGTTTACAGAAATGGCAAAACATTTTGCAGAAAATTCAGATATGTTTACGTTCAAATGAGCAGGCATGAAGTGAACTAATTGATTCTCTCCAACAACACCAGCCCACATATTAACACTAAATTGCTGCTGGTGTCTTCTAGAGAACACAGCATGAGGATTTTCGTCATGCCAAATATAACTGTTTCTACTATTAAAAAAATCATCGCGAGTGAAACATGCCTCATCAGAAAACAATACTACTCTTCCGAAATCAGGATTGTTGTGACTCAAAAACCATTGGCAAAAACCCAGTCGATGCGGATAATCTTCTGGATTAAACCTTGTACGCCTTACAAATGGTAGATAAGTTGTTCATGAATGACACATTGTACCGTCGACATGGAGGTTCCCATGTGGTGTAGAAATTCTTCTTCAAATTGAGCCGTGCGAGCTGTTCTTGGAAGACCACTACCACCAGGACGTCTTAGGTTCCCACTCTCTTTTAGGCGACGATGGATGAAAGCAAATGTTGTATGATGAGGTTGCCTACGTTGCGGATATCTCTGTTAATTCAAGTGTGCTGCTTCTTTTCCAATACACTGTGCTGCATCATAAGCAAGGTGCATTTCGGCAAGTTATTCAAATGAGAAAGTATTATTCATTTTTAATTAAATTTTAAATTAACAATCAACAAAGTAAATGTTATGTTGACAACTAAATATCACAAATAACTACTAGGATCTCAAAATCGACATCTGTATAATATTTATTGCGGTAAAGATGTTTCTGCTGCCAACAAAAACCATAGTTGCAATAAAAAATGTTTAACGAAAGACAGTGGCGTCCAACTAAATAAAGAATTACTTTATTTATTTGAATATGATTTAAAACATTTTATTGCTCTACAACACAAACGGCTCATTTGCAAACATATGTTTATTAAACAAAAAACTCTTTTGTTGATATCCCCTACCACACCCTCGAGTAAGTCGGTACGTTTTTGGAATTTGCTGTACATTGTTTTTGGGTATATTAATAATTAAAATATAATAAGTTGGATGCTTGATTAATTAGCCCTTGACTATCATGTTGCTTACATTTTAAATTTATTTTGTATTAGACAGAAGGTACCGTAACTTGGTAGCTGATCATAGTTATGGTAATAGTCAAAAACTTTAAATTGTTGTTACTTTTTGACTAAGAATAATACGGGGAATACAAAAACGAAATCATATACATGGCATTCCATTTTAAAAAGTATACTATGGTCCGCCACCAAGTTATGGAACACTCTGTCTAGTGCAAAAAAAGGGGCTTGCTAATGAGTAGCTGTCATAGGACAAAACCGCTTTGAAAAATTTTTTTTCATAAAGTCACAATCTGCTTTCCCTCGAGAGGTGACTCAACCTGTATATAGCAATATACAAGGTGATTCATTGTCGGCTCTCACCATGAGGGTCTCGCTTATTATTAGATATAGAGTATACGTTTAAATTTGGCGAAGTTGCTAATTTTGTGTTTTTCATGAATCCGTAAAGAAAATAGACCTGTGACAAATGACGTTCGTGTTTTTAAAGAACAATGCAAAAACCCCATTTTGTTCTTTTATCTGTAGCCGAATGTAGGTGATTCGACCTTGTAGAGAAAAAACAAAAACACATATTTATGGCCACTTTGAAACCTGTATCCAATGATGTACTAGAAATTTTTATATGACGTTCCGTTTTTTCTGCCAATAATCAACTATCTAATTTATAATAGGCGCTATATTGGATTTAGACACCTTCAGAAAGAATTGTTTTTCTAATTTGAACCGTGTACTACACGTTGAGAACAGTTTTTGATATTATGTTTTAATTGAAAGATTAAATTTTAAGATTAAATTAGGTAGCCATGAATTTTCAATCCGTCAAACATTTCATTTATCGTTCATTAGTAATATGAAAATGTCATACACCAACGAAGAGAAACGAGATATGTTAATTATTTTTTATTCTTCGAACCGAAATTCAACAGTAGCCAGTACAAGATATTTACAATTGTATCCAGAACGACAACAGCCACGTTCAATTTTTCTAGATCTTGATAGAAATTTGATCGAGAATGGATCGTTTACTAAGCCGCGTATGGTCATGTCAACAGGAAGTTGAATGAAAATCAACAGGATTTGTTACAAATGACAAATTTAAGGTGGGTTTTTGTAAAACTCATGTTAATCTTATATTTTTTAGATAAATAATAATCCATCAATTTCTAAACGCGAAGTGGCGTCAGAATTAAATTTGTCTCAGTCAAGAGTTTGGAGAGCTTTATATCAAAGTAGGTTGTTACGCCTAAATTCTCCCGAACATTCTTCTCCCACCTCCGAGTCTTTAAAAGGGCGAAGCGCGTCTAAAATCATTTACTATTACAGCACCGTAGCATCACTATTACATCATTAGTACATTCATTATTACAGTTAGTAAGTACAATTAAACAGTGAGTGGTAGTTAAAATAATCTTAACTCCGGCGTCGGCCAGAGCCCGCTAGTCCTGTGTTGAATATGTCTATGGGAACGAGATGTTAATATCCACATTATGGATACACCTGTAGGGTGATTTAAATCTTGATTTCCAAATAACAAATTGTTGGAGTATCTATCGTCCTTCAATTTACGGCGTTAGTCCGGATTTAGAGGTCATTTCACCGACAACATCATCTCAGGGCCCGTTAACATTGAACGGTAGCGCGGCAGAAATAGGCGTCCGGGACAATCTTCGTTGACGTACTGGAACTCTAAATTTCCAGGTATTTGAGTTTTTATTTCTTGTACTTCGTGTAGCAAGATAAACTGTACAACTACCAAGCTGTCAACATTTTTAAAAGCTAGATATTTGTTTAATAAAGTTAAATATTATTGGGCGCAAGGCACGATCATCAAGAACCTTTGTATATATGTTCATTAAGTCTTTGTGTTTGTCTAAATTTGTATGTTCTTTTAAATTTGTGTGTTGTAATAGTCACTATTATCTTCTTTTTTTGTTGTATATATGGTCAAATTATTTTGGAATGTATTAAATATTAGTAAAGTTTTGATATTTGTAATATTGAGTTTATGGAAATTTTAAGGTAAATGGTGCACCATATTTGATCAATTAATTTACCGAATTTGAATTTTATTAGATTGTTTAATTGTCGAACCTGTTCATATTATTTGCTATTCTGTATGTACCGTCTCTATAAAATTTAGTTTTCTTTGTTGTTGTAATGAATTTAAATTTAGTTTAAATTAAGTCAATTTTAACAATTAAAGTTAAAGTTATATTCGTTTATTCAACAATCATTTATATTTTGGCTTCAATATTTCTTTTGTGTTATTAATACTTCAATTAATATTATTATTGTAATGTAACTAAATTTTATATTTCAAATTTGTCTTGCTTTTATTTAATAAATTGGTATTGTTTTTATTGATTTGTTTCCTTTGAGGTAGACCTAGTATTAGTTAGTACAATTTCCCATTTTAATGGTGCAATACTTTAACAAATGGGTGGTGCAACGTGCATTAATCTCACGCTCTCACTAATAACTGAGCGAGATATACAGGGTGGGTCACAGATATAATAACATCAACGGTTCTACTTCGAGGTCAACTTCTGGGAATATTATTAATCATAAGCGATTAATAATAATTATTAACGGTAAGTTACTGATTCACACAATTTTATTATCTTGCACCCTGGTTTTGTGGTTCTCATTAATTGGTGACGCCGCGACGAGCATAGTCACTAATTAATTGAGTATTATGGGGAAGAATATTGATTGATTGGAGTCGCCGTGACGAGCATGGTCTCTGATCAATTAATTTATTTCCATTTAGGGTTTTTTCTCAAGTAATAAGGTTTAAACCATACAAGATGTCAGTCACATTTTATTACTTGGAGATAATTTAAGAAAACTAGAATACAGTAACTGGTTAATGGGAAGGGTAGAGAATGATGAAAATTTTGTAAGCAAAATCATCTGCTCATATGAAACTAAATTTACAAATTGTGAAATGTTCAACAGAAATACGGAGCACTATTGGGCATTACAAAATAGGGCAAGGAGACAACAACATCGTTTAGGAATAAACTTTTGGATGGGTATTTTGGTAAATCGTCTCTTAGGAGCAGTTGTGTATGAAGAACATTTAAATAGAGAAAGATATTTAAACCTTTTACGTACATACGTATTTGACTATCTTGACAACAATATCCCATTAAATCAATTGCAACATTTATAGTGGCAACAAGACGGCGCACCAGCACACAATGCGGCAATTGTTAGGAATTACTTGAATCAAAAGTTTCCAAATCTTTGAATTAGAAATAGTGAGTTGAATGGCCTGCGAGATCACCTGATTTAAGTTCGCTAGATTATTTTTTATGGGGATATGTTGCATTAGTGAAGATAGCCAGATAATTGAATATTTACTATAATTGTTTATTGTTTACTTTTCTACGTATTTTTATTAATGTTTTTGTTACTATTATTTCTTCTTTACAAATGAAGTGTAAAAATTGTTTAAATACATATGTAAGTATTTATCATTTCTAATTTAATGTATGTTAACTATGCAAGAACACGCCTTAAATTTACCATTTCTAAAATATCCTGTCGATTTTCATTCAAATTCCTGTTGACATGGAACATTACGCGGCTTAGTAAACGATCCATTCTCAACCAAATTTCTATCAAGATCTAGAAACATGGTAAAAAGAGGTCGTTGTCGTTCTGGATACAATTGTAAATATCTTTTATTCGTTACTGTTGAATTTCGGTTCGAAGAATAAAAAATACTTAACATATCTCGCTTCTGTTCGTTGGTGTATGACATTTTTGTGTTACCAATGAACGATAAATGAAATATTCGACGGATTGAAATGTCATGGCTATCTAATTTAATCTTAAAACTTATTATTTCAATTAAAGTATAATATCAAAAACTTTTATCTACATTTAGATTGTTGATGAAAGAAACGAAGCGTCATATAATAATGTCGGTACACCATTAGATAGAGGTGTAAAAGTGGCCATAAGAATATGTTTCTATTTTTTTTCCTACAAGGCTAAATGTAGGCGCTACAGGTATAAGAACAAAATGGGCTTTTTGCGTTTTTCTTCAAAAACATGAACTTCATTTGTCATAGGTCCATTTTCTTTAGGGATTCATAACAAACACAAAATTTAACAACTTCTCCAAATTTAAACCTATACTCTATACCCAATAATAAGCGAGATCCCCATGGCGAGGATCGAAAATGAATCAGCCTGTATATACATATATAATATTAAAAACATATTGTTTACTATATTATTTTTCCTATTTATGTCTTTATTAACACAGAATATATTTATTAAATACAAACATAAGATTTTATTTTTAACTTATATTTTATATAATACTGATGTTTCCAGCCACAATACTTACATATATATATTTATTCACTTACAATTAATATCAATATAAATTATCTTGTAATATTGCACTAATTATCTTAAAAAGTCAAATTAAAAGTAGAAATTCCATTTCCATCTAGAATTTTAATCCAGTCTTTCGCAATTTTCACTGTCGTCCATCTTACAGGAAACCTGCATCAGTAATTGTAGCAAGAGTGAGTTCTGCAATTTATTTTCTACATTTTGCTCGACGCCATCTTCCGGATATTCGTCATCCTCATACCTCCTCCCGAACCTTAAAAAATTCTTATTTTTTCCGCGTTTTTCTTCCATTTCAAGGTCGCGTTTCTTCCGCAAGTACTCATCAGATCGCCCGAATCGAAGGAAATCACTGTTACCCCTGCCGAATCTCAAGAACAAGCTGTTTGCTCGTGTCAGTCTGGTACTGCGATCCTTTCTGTTGCTGTTATTCCCGGTGTTTTTCGATCGTCCGAATCGGATAAAGTTGGAGTTGGCTCGGCCAAATCTCATGTGGTTGTTAAGTTTGGAGAACGCTCGTCTTTCACGATCCATTTCGCTGTTTAACATGTTTTCGTATTCCATGGCCTTGCCCAGTAACGGTGGTATGTCGCTTCGACCGCCGAATCTTATCGGACTTTTGCTGAATACTCTTCGTGTGGATCTTTCAGTGTCAATGCTGGATCTTGGACGAATGTATAGCTGTTCGTTTTTGCTTTTCGATGTTTGATATATGGCGTCGTTGGAGTAAGCGAGAACGGTCGTGGTCAGAAGAAAGGAGAAAAGAAGTGGGTCTATGAAATTCAGCATTTTCGTTGATCGGAATTCTGAAACAAAATGAGAAATCCATTAGTATTAAACGATACGCCATCTGGTGTAAATTTTTGAACTATGGGAGATATGAAACCATGCAAAAATACGTTAATGAAAGAAAACCATTTATATTAGTATAATTCATGCACATTTGTTTTTTACTGGTACAATAAAATTGTTGCCACTGCCAAAAACTTTCAAGTTTCAAAATCATACCAAACAGATATAAATTTAGAAGAATAGATGCGAAGCTGGACGAATTTATTTGGTTGACTATAAGAAAACTAATTACAAATCAATACATGATATTTATTAAAAGTATGGAATTGGCCTTTAAAATTTACAGATGTTAACAACTATTAAACAATGCAAAATAAAGAAAGGTCAAAACGATGTGTTAAATTTAAATAACTTGAACCCATATGTTGCATATAATTTTATTTTTCAACGTGTTTTGGCTTGCTTAATTTACAAAAAATGCGAAAGAAATATTTTTTCCTTTATTGCAAATATTTTTTATCTCAAACCCATTTCAGTATACATAACAGAAGCAAAAATCAATACAAAACTTAAAATATGAATCGTAATCATTAAAGCTTATTTTACTTTCCTATACGTAGTATAAGGAAGTATTGCGAACATTTTCGACCTCGAGAGTTTTGCAGATGTTCGCGTTTTGAAGTCCTCTGATACCGAAAAATTGGTTTTTAATAAAGTCTGTGTGCGTCTCTCTCTCTCTCTCTCTCTCTCTCTCCCTAACCACGATAGCGGCCAAACGGCTATAGATATCAATTCCAAATTTTGTATTTACGAATATGATCTCCCTCTTGAGATCTGATTAGTTTGTCAGTAAAATCGGTAGACCGGAAGTAGTAGTTTACTTCAGTGAAAGAAAAGTTAGAAAAATTGTATTAAAAAAGTTTTTCGACCGCAAGTAGCTATTTTACTATTACCAAAAGTTTTTTGCGAATATCTCGCAAGTCATGTTTTCTAGATAGGTATATTACGAGTATAAAAGTATTTAAAACATAATACCTTTTGTATAAAAAAAAATGTTACTTTTATCGAATAGCGATTTTTTACAAATATGTCTTAAATTATCCATTCTATATACATTTATCAAGTATTTAGAGTTGGATTTGCAAAGTTTTTTGCATACACGAAATTTCAAAATTTGGACTGGAAATAATACTTTTACTCTTAGTGAGTAGTACTTCTATTTCAATATACGTATATATCAAAGTATGCATTCTATAGAATTGATTGAGAGAATAGAAGTACTTAGAATAAGATTTTGAATAATTTTTGTATAAAAAAAGAGATGGGTGTGCTTAAGACCACACGGCAGAAGTGAAAACTTCATCAAGGCGAGGTTAATAATACGAAATACAACTTTTTTTTTATTACCTTTAAAAAATATATATGTACTTATTATTATTGTGTAGATATACATTATTATAGTACATTTCGCTCGGTCTGATCAAGTTTTCAGTTCAAAAATTCATACGTACGCATGTATATATATATATACAAATAGACGATATGATAATTCTCATACAAGTACCCGCGCTGGTCTAATGGTAACGTGCCGTCCTTACACCCGGGCGGCTCGGGATCGCATCTGCACGCGAACAAGAATTTTTCAGAAAATAAAAATACAATATTTCTCGTATTTATTCTAAATTTCAATTTAATTGAAATTAAATACCGCTAGTTAGTGTTATAATTAGGGAGCGGAATCGAGCGAGCTAAACTACCACGGAGCCACAGCCGTGAAAAGAAATAATGTAAACAACTGCGTGTTGTTTACATTATATCTGAATAGCACTAATTCATAGGGCGAACTGTAACATCTGTTTACTCCAGAGAATCAGAGAAAAAACTGCCATAAAATAAGGAATTTCATGAATAAAATCCTTTCTTCATCGGCGTATTATATTTACCTTATATTTCGCAATATAATATGTATGTACGTTTTTAGTTATCATTTATTTAGATCTAGAACGTTGTTACTTTTTCTGAGATAAAAATTAATTGTCAGTGATTCCGAAATTTATTGCAAAGTCTGTAAAATATCGTCACTTAGCTTTGCTAAAACATACACAGAAATAGTTTTCATGCAGAGAATTTCGATAGTTTACAAAATTTCGTTACATGTTTAAATGACGATGCTCGAAGTATTTCTGAGTGCAAGGAACTAACACAATTCCCAAATTTAAAAAATCAGTTGTTATTCCTTCAGGAACACTTTGGAAATTTGCCTAATGACAAATTTTGAAAATCTAATCTCAAATTAAAAAATGAGGTGTGGCCACTACACGACTTTCTTATACGTATGAGCGTTTCAAACTATACTATATTTTTTTTACACAAAAATTATTCAAAATCCTATTCTAAGTACTTCTGTTCTCTTAATAAATCGCTACAGAATGCATACTTAGCAAGATACTCGAAAAAAAAACTACACCGTAAGAGTAAAAGTGTTACTTCCGGTCCGAATTTTGAAATTTCATATATTCAAAAACTATTGCAAATCTAGCACTAAATACTTTTGTATTCTTGATAAATACATATAGAATGCATAATTTACGACATATTCGCAAAAAATCGCTATTCGATAAGAGTAAAAGTGGTAATTCCGGTCTGAATTTTGAAATTGTTTTTATGCAAAAGATATTGAAAATTACGTTTTAAATACTTTTATACCCGTAACGTACCTGTCTAAAAAGCATGACATGCGAAATATTCGCAAAAAACTGATTTTCGATAGGAGTAAAAGACCTACTTCCGGTAGCAGTTTCGAAAAACTTTTTAAATAAAATTGTTCTCAATTTTAATTTCAAGTACATATGAATTCTTTATAAATTTGTTTAAATTTAGTAGTTGACGAAATATTGACAAAATTTAATTTTTTCACTGAAGTAAACTGCTACATCGGGTCTACCGATTTTACTGAAAAACTACTCAGATCTCAAGAGGGAGATTAGACAGGTAAATACAAAATTTGGAATTGATATCTACAGCGCTTATCGTGGTCACATAGAGACACACAGACATTTTTTAAAAACATCTTTTTCTGTATCAGGGGATTTCAAAACTTGGACATCTGCAAAAATCTCGAAGTCGAAAATTTCACATTACTTCCTTATACTACGTATAAGAAAGTAAAAATGGATAAACCACATTAGATGTGGCTATTAATAATTCCAAGTGACTTAGACGCAGTTTTTAATAGAAATCCAGGTTTAATAACATTGCGGCAATTGTGTATGCTAATGTAGAAGGGACGTTTTCTATCTACAAGGATGTACTTAATTCAAAGAGAACAAGTCTTACAGAAGAGAAAATGAACAAATAGTAGGGTATTTTGTATTTTATAATCACCAGCCACTTGTTATTCAATTATATAAATAAAATTAAAACCTCTTTAAAAATACAACATTTCAATAGCGCGACCATGGGCGATGAGTCATGACTCGCTCGATTCCGCTCCCTAGTTATAATACAAAGCCGAGCGTGAAACGGTTGCCGAGCGAGTATAGCAGAGACTGGCAGAGACGCGTTAACTATATTATATCTCTCTCGCTCCCTTAGTCGACTCGACTCGAGCCGACTTCACCCGAACGAGCGTTACATTCCGAGCGTGACGACTTAGTCTCGTTCAGTGCCCAACAATCAATGCATCAACGCGCCCATAGAAGTTTTCACTTCAAAAATTCTTAAAATTCTATAATTTGAAGCGCTCATACGTATAAGAAACTCGTGTGGTGGCCACGCAGACATAAATATACTTTGAGTTTTCCACAAAATATACTACTTATCCCACTGCAACCTTCCAACTGCTCTCTTCAGACGGAGCTGGTCACTGATTAAGGCAAGTGACCAGCTCCGTCTATTCTCGTTCAGATTGCATATTCTTTCCATGTGCTATCTCCTTTGGAGTATTGATTGGCTCCTTTCTGTTTTTACTTTCGTTCCTTGTTCCGATTTTTGTTAGTACTTGGGGTGTATGAAGTTAGCCTCTTTCCTTGAAAATCAAAAATCTGAAGGTTGTTCCATATTATCCTAGGCTTGCTCTAAATTGTTTAAGCATTTCAAAGAGAAAAAGACAAAATCTGTCGAGCAAATGGGGAAAAGTGAAAAGTAAATTCTATAAAGACCAAGCAAGAAAAGGCGGTGATCAACTCCCCCTTTCCATGTGTTTGTTGTATACTTTGACAATGTTTGGATAAGTAATTTCTTTCCTGTTTTTTTTTCACATTTCAAAAATCTTATAATCCTATGAAGATGGTGCCAGCAAAAGTGGATAAGAGCGTCACAATTTTCTTATCATATCACTGTACAGCCTTCACTAGTTGTTGGTTTTGATCTTTGATCACCTTTTGAAGATATGAATACCTACCCTGTTGTTTGCAATTCTTTTCAATAGGACCATTCACCTATTTGGTTTTACAATTTCTACTGAAGCAATTCCATTTTGCGACTAAGTTGTAAAACAAGATATTTTGCAGAACCAATATCCTCCTCTCCCTCTATTGTATCTACCTTACCAGTAAATAATACTAGCCGACACGATTTTTATAACTGACTTAACAGTCTAAAATTTCAGTATTTTGCATTGTTTTAAACATAAAAACTGTATTCTAACATAGGGTATAACGTCACATTTTCTAAACAAAATGTTTTCACTAAGATTAACGTAAAATTTAAAATTAAAGAACGTATTCTACAAGTTTGAGCATGTTGGCGGCTATTTCGTGAAGGGCAGCGGAAAGGACATGACGTCACGCATTCCAGAGAGAAGTAGAGAATTCTAATATATTAGTCATCGCGGAATATACTAACCTGAATACTTCTGGAATCGATACGTGCATATATGAAGGTTGCAGCCGGCGCAGCATAGTAATTCATTTAATGTTTAGTTGTTGACGCGGTCTGGCAAGAGACAAACGAAATGTCACTGAATTGTCACTTAGTTAAGGCAGTTTGAAGCAGTTTTCCACACGTTGTGTTGAAAACTGCTGTTGTAAAAATTCTCCTGACAGTTTTTGTTATGTTTGTGGATTGTATGTTACAAAAAAGCCTTTAAGTTAATTAATTCAAAGAAGTTATAAACAATATTTTAGCTTCAAAATTAAAAATCAAGACAAAACATGGGACATACATGCTGTATTTCGTGTTATGACTATCGAGCGAGCTAATCTACCACGGAGCCACAACCGTGAAAAGAAATAATGTAAACAACTGCGTGTTGTTTACATTATATCTGAATAGCACTCATTCATAGGGCGAACTGCAACATCTGTTTACGCTCGAGAATCAGAGAAAAAACTGCCATAAAATAAGGAATTTTATGAATAAAATCCTTTCTTCATCGACGTAGGTACAAGGGTGACGAGTTTTTAAAATTTATTATATTTACCTTATATTTCGCAATATAATATGTATGTTTCAATAACATACGCGTACATTTTTAGTTATCATTTATTTAGATCTAGAACGTTGTTTATGTTACTTTTTCTGAGATAAAAATTAATTGTCAGTGATTCCGAAATTTATTGCAAATTCTGTAAAATATCGTCACTTAGCTTTGCTAAAACATACACAGAAATAGTTTTCATGCAGAGAATTTCGATAGTTTAAAAAATTTCGTTACATGTTTAAATGACGATGCTCGAAGTATTTCTGAGTGCAAGGAACTAACACAAATCCCAAATTTAAAAAATCAGTTGTTATTCCTTCAGGAACACTTTGGAAATTTGCCTAAACTAATGACATATTTTGAAAATCGAATCTCAAATTAAAAAATGAGGTGTGGCCACCACACGACTTTCTTATACGTATGAGCGTTTCAAACTATACTATATTTTTTTTACACAAAAATTATTCAAAATCCTATTCTAAGTACTTCTGTTCTCTTAATAAATCGCTATAGAATGCATACTTAGCAAGATATTCGAAAAAAGGACTACTCCCTAAGAGTAAAAGTGTTACTTCCGGTCCGAATTTTGAAATTTCATATATTCAAAAAATATTGCAAATCTAGCACTAAATGCTTTTGTATTCTTGATAAATACATATAGAATGCATAATTTACGACATATTCGCAAAAAATCGCTATTCGATAAGAGTAAAAGTGGTAATTCCGGTCTGAATTTTGAAATTGTTTTTATGCAAAAGATATCGAAAATAACGTTTTAAATACTTTTATACCCGTAACGTACAGTTCTGTGCAATAAATTGGCGTACACTTAATATACGCTTATGTAAATATGACTTTTGTTTGAATACCTGTCATGTATGACAAATTGAATTGACGCTATAATTCCATTTGTCAATTTAACTTAAGCCATTTTCACAATGGCAAAATAATGTCAAAATTAGCAATAAGACGTGTACGCCAATTTATTGCACAAAACTGTACCTATCTAAAAAGCATGACATGCGAAATATTCGCAAAAAACTGATTTTCGATAGGAGCAAAAGACCTACTTCCGGTAGCAGCTTCGAAAAACTTTTTAAATAAAATTGTTCTCAATTTTAATTTCAAGTACATATGAATTCTTTATATATTTGTTTAAATTTAGTAGTTGAAATATTGGCAAAATTTAATTTTTTCACTGAAGTAAACTGCTACTTCCGGTCTACCGATTTTACTGAAAAACTACTCAGATCTCAAGAGGGAGATTAGACACGTAAATACAAAATTTGGAATTGATATCTACAGCGGTTATCGTGGTCACATAGAGACACACAGACATTTTTTAAAAACATCTGTTTCGGTATCAGGGGACTTCAAAACGTGGACATCTGCAAAAATCTCGAAGTCGAAAATTTCACATTACTTCCTTATACTACGTATAAGAAAGTAAAAAATCTCGAGGTCGAAAATTTGCATCATCACAATACTTCCTTATACTACGTATAAGAAAGTAAAATGGATTAACCACATTAGATGTGGCTATTAATAATTCCAAGTGACTTAGACGCAGTTTTTAATAGAAATCCAGGTTTAATAACATTGCGGCAATTGTGTATGCTAAATACGCTGAAATAAAAGAATATTTCCATTACGTAAATATAACCAGTTGCGATGTAGAAAAGACGTTTTCTATCTACAAGGATGTACTTAATTCAAAGAGAACAAGTCTTACAGAAGAGAAAATGAACAAATAGTAGGGTATTTTGTATTTTATAATCACCAGCCACTTGTTATTCAATTATATAAATAAAATTAAAACCTCTTTAAAAATACAACATTTCAATAGCGCCCCCATGGGTGATGAGTCATGACTCGCTCGATTCCGCTCCCTAGTTATGACAAATTAACTCAGTGGTACAAAAACACGAATTCTTCTGAAGTCCTGTTAGAAAGACCGTTGTTACTTCTGCCTTGTAAAAATTGAAGGGTTTTCACAAAGTAATGTATGCGACAATCCATATTGTGAGCTTCCAACTTCAATGCATTCAAATTCTTCTGCAAATTCCACGGACAAGAAAGATACTGTACGCATTTTATTGCACTGCCAAGTTTAAGTGTAGTGTAAGAATTGAACAATTTATCAACATAGACACCGAAATTTAAGTTTTGCAGGTTCTTTGGAACATGGATATTTTGTTCCTTAATGATTAGTTTGTAATCAATCATATTGTTCGTTCAGTATATTTATAGATGCCTAGACCTATCGGGCACTCCAAGCCGTATCAAATATAAAGAGAATATGATCGAACAAACTTTTGAAAAAAGGGAAATAAATTAGGGCAATTATTTGATGATGCCTGTTGAAAATACCTACAATACATACATAATAATATATAATATTCTCATATTATAATACATCATATATTACCAGCTTCAGGAGAATCTCATTAGTGTAGTATTTTCTCATTTACTTTATGTTTTGTTCAGTTATACATACATAGGTAATATTGTCTCTTTTGTATTCTAACTTCTTTTGTGTGGGAAAAACACCCTTACTAAAATCATACCACAATAACAGATGTTTTTTATTTACTTAATGTTGAATTTTTCATGAACATATATTGGTGTTATTATAATTTCAAATATACAATTTATTAATGGTACAATGATTTGATGAAAAGACAATGGGAAAATATTCCATTTTCATTAATAAAACATTAGGTTGATAAGAGCATATTTACTGTTTTATTTATTTTTTAATAAATTATAATATACAGTGCGAAATGTAAAGTGATGAATAAAATTCGTTAAATTTGTATCCCTACTTTTTGGCAATTTTCCTCGAGCAAGTTAATTTTTATTTTTAAATACTCACCTGTTGGCATAAATTATACTTTTCTATACTAACCAGTGGCAGCGCAAATGGGGGGCAATTCAAAAAATTTTAATTGTAATGGTCAAACGTTACATTTTCGGAAAGATCGCTATATCCTCTATCTAGCAATGGCATTTTCTTTTAAATCAGTCGATTAAAATGAACTTTGAACGACATTCGACACTTCCATGCTGCCTGCTCTGTATTATCTATGGTACGTAAAAATTTTCACCTTTGAACAGCTTCTTTTTATAGTACTTTGACAAACTGTTTAATCAATCCTAATTTAATATATAGAGGGGCTAGAATCACGAAATTAGAATCCACTAACGGCTCAAATTTTATATTAAATTCTCCAGGAACAATGCTGGTACGTAATTGCCATTTTTACTTTCTTATACGTAGTATAAGGAAGTATTGTGATGATGAAAATTTTCGACCTCGAGATTTTTGCAGATGTCCACTTTTTGAAGTCCCCTGATACCGAAAGGGTGGTTTTTAAAAAATGTCTGTGTTTCTGTCTGTCTGTGTGTCTGTGACCATGATAGCGGTCAAACCGCTATAGCTATCAATTCCAAATTTTGTATTTACGTGTATAATCTCCCTCTTGAGATCTGATTAGTTTTTCGTTTTTCAGTAAAATCGGTAGACCGGAAGTAGCAGTTTATTTCAGCGAAAAAATCGCATTTTACCAATATTTCGTCAACTATTAAGTTTAAACAAATTTATAAAGAATTCATATGTACTTAAAATTAAGTTTGAGACAAATTGTCTAGTTTTTCGAAATTCCAACCGGAAGTAGGTCTTTTACTCTTATCGAAAATCAGTTTTTTGCGAATATCTCGCAAGTGATGCTTTTTAGACAAGTACGTTACGAATATAAAAGTATTTAAAACATAATTTTCAATATCTTTTGTATAAAATAAATTTCAAAATTCAGACCGGAAGTACCACTTTTACTCTTATCGAATAGCGATTTTTTGCAAATATGTCGTAATTTATGCATTCTATATATATTTATCAAAAGTACAAAAGTATTTAGAACTAGATTTGCAATATTTTTTGTATATATGAAACTTCAAAATTCGGACCGGAAGTAGCACTTTTACTCTTAGCGAGTAGCACTTTTTTCGAATATCTTGCAAAGTATGCATTCTATAGCGATTTATTAAGAGAATGAAAGTACTTAGAATAGGACATTGAATAAGTTTTGTATAAAGAAATTCTTAAAATTATATAGTTTGAAACGCCCATACGTATAAGAAAGTCGTGTGGTGGTCACACCTCATTTTTTTATTTGGTAATTATGCTGAACTGGTCGGTTATACCACAGACACAAGAAACAACAATATTTGGTAAACCCTCCTTGCAGTCCAAGTAATAAGGGAATAATCGTAAGGTCATCACAGAATTGGCAAAGATGACTTGAATATTGAATAAGATTTAATACAGCTGACATACTGTCATACGTTTCTTTTGTGTTTGTAGAATGAACAATTGGAATTGGTGGTTTCGAGTTACTATTATAAAGTAAAACGGCTTTGAGACTTGTTTTCGACGAGTCGATAAGCAATCGCCATTCTGCAGGATTATATTCAATACTCATATCATACAAAAGTTGATTTACATTAGTACAGTAACAGAAATTTCTTCAATACAGAGATTCTTGTAGTGGAATGTAAAAGATGCCATTCTTTAATTGAGATTCCAAAATTAGTGATTTTTCGTTGGTTAAATCCAAATCCCGTATTAAATTATTCAGATCTGATTAAGTAATGAGAAGAAACATACGTTAGATGACTTGAGAATGACACATTCAAAACATTGTTTATATCTTCCGCGTTTGTGGAATTTGCAGAATAATTTGAATTACTTTGTGAAAACACTTCAATTTTTACATGACAGAAGTATCAGTCTATGACGTGATCTGCTGGTTCATGCTAAATCATTGGCATTTCTGCCTTTTTGACAGAACTTCAGAAGAATTCTTGCTTTTGTTCCACTGAGTTAATTTGACATAACACGAAATACAGCAAATATATGGTACCCATTTGTTGTCTTGTTTTTTAATTTTGAAGCCAAAATATTGTTCATAACATCTTTGGATTAATTCACTTATAAGCTTCTTTTGCGAATTTGTAACATATAATCCAGAAACATCACAAAAACTGTCCGTAGAATTTTTACAGCCTCTTGCACGATTTCCATTCATGAAAATCACACGCAACGCAACTTATAAAACACTGCTTCAAACTTTCTGAACTAAGTGACAATTCAGTGACATTTCGTTTGTCTCTTACCACACTGCGTCAACAACTAAACAAGAAATAAATCACTAGATCGGCTACAACCTTCATATATGCACGTATCGATTCCAGAAGTTTTCATTTTAGTGTACTCCACGATGAGTAATATATTAGAATTCTCTACTTCTCTCTGGAATGCGTGACGTCGTATCCATTTTGAGTTGCCGCTGCCCTTCAAGGTATAGCCGCGATTATGCTCGAGTTTTTTACAATGCTTTATTAATTATAAATTTTACGTTAATCTTAGTGAAAACAGAAAAAAAATGATTTTGATAATGTGATACCCTATGTTATACAGTTTTTATGTCTAAAACAATGCAAAATACAAAAATTTTAGACTGTTAGGTCAGTTATAAAAATCGTGTCGGCTAGTGTTATCTTTTATTACTGGGTTATCAGTTTAAGAAAATTAGTTAATCTGTAGCCGACTGTGTAATGACGTCACCTTGGATTTTTCATTTAGGGTACTCTTGCAAACCCTACTATCTCTGTCATTAGTGGCGCAGGTTAAGTTTTGCAATCGAATCTTTCTTTTAAGATTAGATCCATACATAAAATCAGTTCAATCTTATATTTCGAATTGAAATGTTCTGCATAGTGCTCTTTCAATATTACAATAATGTTATTCAAAATTTATATCCATTTCCATATTATTGGTGTTTTAAGTTTAATAAAAGTGTTAGAATAAAGCAACAATTCATGGAGGATTTAACAAGAAAAAATCATCCAGTAGCAGTATAATTTTTTTTCCAAATGTTGTAGAAATCTTTACTTTGTGGAGAATAATCAATAATTATAATTAATGATAAAACAATAAATCTTGATTGTTTCTTGTTGGATGCTAACGAAGATTTTTCGTGTTTTTATTTTTATTTTGGATCAATTCAGTTGGTATTTGTAAACTGTAAATTAGCATATTAAACTGCAAAGAGTTGGTAGATATTAAAATTATAGCCAGCTAAAAGATTTTGAAATTTTCTCAAAAGTAAGTAATACAGTAAAAAAAAGCTTGTAAGAAGATTCATGAGACAGGCATCATGCTGTAAGATTTGAATGGTGTAATGTAAATTGTTTCCACGTAAAGAAGTTATAAAGATGAAAGAATTCCATGAATTCTTTTGAGCAATCCACTAATCTAGCTAAATCATGATCATCGTTTAAATTTTACTAAATTCGGTGTATTTCTTTTGTACAATTTAAAAGTTTACAAGCAATATATCCTTTCCATGTGTTCGCAATCAACACGCTTGTATTTTTTTTCATCTCACCCCAACCATTTCTACTCGTTCTACATACATTTATTTCTGTTTGTTATGGACAACGGCTTTCGGGCGTCCATACATATTATTTTCTCGCCTATTTACATTGATGCAAAATAACGGCCGAAAACACCACCGTAATACCTGCAATTTTTATAAATAACCTGCGAAATATGTGACCGAAATATAAATATGGTAATATAATATTTTTCCTACTCACACCAATGCCTGCGGTTTCCGTAGGTGGTTGAATAACAATGTTCCACCTTTTTCCGTTGGGCTCTCCTAATAAACGAGCATTATTCGTAAATGCACATTGTGCGAAAATACAGAAAAATTTATTAAGCATAAAAATATAGTTTTTAGCGTCATTTTGCGACGTGATAAGGTAATGGAAAAATATCATGTCTCAAGTTATTCTATTTATTATTAAGCGCGTGTTATGATTATTTTCCGCAGCATAACGTCGATTCCTTAACATATTTACATAGTCACATTATCAAACAAATCGACAATTTATATGTGGATTTAATTTTTAGGCGTAGTCATCGTTTACTCATAATTACAGCTAGGATAGTTAGGCAAAATAAAGTCTCAAAAAAGGCATGCAAAAAGACAAAAAAATTATTTTTTCTGTGACGGGAAAAAAAGTTGACATTTTATCCTTCTTGACAGGTAATAAAATGTCACTTTATCAACCCGGGCGTAAAGTGTTACTTTTTGCCCATGGGAAAAAAGTTCTACTTTTTGCCCGCTTAAATTGGCAGGTTTCCATAGCAACGCAGGTGTAATGTCACTTGAAATGTCACATCGATTGATTTTCTGACTTTAATATAAAGTATTTACGTGTTTTTTTCAATATTAAATCGTCCCATCACAGAAAAAAATAGTGTATTATACACGGGAAAAAAAATTAGATTTTAGCTCTCGGTAATTTATCTTAACCTTACCTCGAGCTCAGATCTAATACCTTTTTCCCTTGTATAATAAATAACTATTAAAAAAATGAGGTGTGGCCACCACACGACTTTCTTATACGTATGAGCGTTTCAAATTATAGAATTTTGAGAATTTTTTTTAGAAAAACTATTCAAAATCCTATTCTAAGTACTTCTATTCTCTTAATAAATCTCTATAGAATGCATACTTTGCAAGATATTATCAAAAAAGTGCTCCTCGCTAAGAGTAAAAGTGCTACTTCCGGTCCGAATTTTGAAATTTCATATATACAAAAAATATTGCAAATCCAGTTCTAAATACTTTTGTACTCTTGATAAATATATATAGAATGCATAACTTACGACATATTTACAAAAAATCGCTATTCGATAAGAGTAAAAGTGGTACTTCCGGTCTGAATTTTCAAATTTTTTTTATACAAAAGATATTGAAAACTATGTTTTAAATACTTTTATACTCGTAACGTACTTCTCTAAAAAGCATGACTTGCGAGATATTCGCAAAAGACTGATTTTCGATAAGAGTAAAAGACCTACTTCCGGTTGGAATTTAGAAAAACAGAGAGAGAGAGAGAGAGAGAGAGAGAGAGAGAGACATTTTTTAAAAAACAGGGTATCAGGGGACTTCAAAACGTGGACATCTGCAAAAATCTCGAGGTCGAAAATTTTCATCATCACAATACTTTCTTAGTAAAAGCACTAAAAAATGGGAAGAACGTAAAACTAAAATAGCTTATTAAAAAAAAAATAGCTCTTCTCGCTGACAATTTGTTTGTAACTTGAAAAGGACCTTTCCACGTCACATGATGTTATCGGAGCGTATTTCAGAGAACTGATTTGTTGTGGTGGCAGTATATCAAAGATATAATTTCGAGTGGAAATCTCCTGGTGCATTTCGGAAATTATTTTTAACTTTTCTAAAGAAGGCTCGGGATACAGTACTGCGACGTTGCAATACTGATGTATTTTGGACTTGCTATATCAAGTGTTCCATTACACAAGCTGAATACGGTTTTCTACAATTTATTTCAGAAATTTAAAATGTGCTTTTTTCTAAAAAAAAAAAAATGCTAGAAGGTTTTTTTTTAAATTGAAAATTTCAAAACTAAATTTCTTAAATTTTTAATTTAGTTTACAATAAAAGGCACAAAAAGGCAAGAAAACAGGAGATTCCTAAAAAAAAGGCAGAATCCAAAAAAAGACGTAAAAAAGGAAAAAATTCATAATAAGGCAATTTGCTTAATTATCCTAGCTTCACGCATAATATATGGTTTCACATGGAGAATAGTATGTTATTCAAGTGAAGTATGAGTCCAGCTTTTGATTGCGGAGCTGAGATTGAAACAGTTAAACATATTGTTGAAAAATGTCCTCTAGCTAAGTTTGAATTTGGATACACGGACTTACATAATTTAACTCAGAGACTGTTGCTTGGATCTTAACAACAAAAGACCTTTAGCTTTGTGGCACTGTGATGAAGGTTTTTTATACTGCAGGTTTTTTCCTACATTCTAGACCAAATGGTGCAGTGTTTTAGAGCCCCCCCCCCTGTAGTTATGGCCCTTCTAAATATATTTCTACTTTTGTAATATTTTCTTTTCTTGTACCTGTCATGTAGTTTCATACGAATATATATAATCTCATAAACTTTTAATACGTAAAAAATTTTTGACGGTAGAATTGAGAGCGCTCAAGGTTCCTAATCCAAACAACCCGCCATATTGGATTTTATCTCGTAATAATATTAATATTCTTTATTGTCGAATAATAATAACCATTTATAGAACTTAAAATTAAAACATTCATTTCACAAACAATGTTATAAGTACAAAATTAAATTTAAACATATTTCTAAATTTATTTTAGTTAATTGACATGTGAAAAGTAATAATATATTATTTATTCATTAATGATACACATACGAGGTAGGCGCCATAAATTCTCGGCCTGACAGACTTATACAGGTTCAAACGTGTACAAACTCCGTCACGTCATGCATGCACATACGCGAGGTGTACACAAGAAATTGTCAATGCTTTCGCTAGATCCTTCTCATATGAAATGCCTTCAAATACAGTGTATCCAGAATCAGTTTATAACCCTTTACCTTATTCCTTCTCCAATGTAACTGAAGAGGATTTAATAAAACTTATGGCTACTTTCCCTAATGAACAAACAACTGGTGATGATCTTATACCTAGCTTCTTGATTCGGGACTGCAGGTATATATTTGCTTCCCCTCTCAAAGTAATTATTAACTTATCAATTTCCTCTGGAATATTTCCCGAGCGTTGGAAAGAAACTAGGATTGTACCTGTCCACAAAAAGGGTGACCGTGCATTGATATCTAACTATAGACCGATCTCTATAATATCTAACTTCTCCAAATTATTCGACAGAGTTCTATGTTCCTTTATATATACCAGTATGCGCTCCTTTATCTCAATTGACCAACATGGTTTCTTATCTGGGAGGTCGACAGTTACGAACATGGCAGTACATACTCAGTGTATCTCAGAGGTTCTGGACAGGCGCGGACAAGTTGATGTAATATACACTGACCTTTCGAGGGCATTCGACATGATTGACCATGACCTGCTACTGCGTAAATTTAGTTCATTTGGCTTTGTTCCTTCGACTGTCGGCCTCATTGGGTTTTACCTTAGTGGGAGATGTTATGTCTGTTTTGGATTTTCGTCCACTGAGTTTGTAGTTACTTCTGGTGTTCCCCAGGGGTCAAATTTGGGTCCCCTGTTGTTCATATTGTTTATGAATGATCTTCTCCTACAGATCGATTGCCATGTTCTTGGATATGCAGATGATATTAAAATTTATTCTGTTATAAATGGTCCTGCTGATGTGACTAACCTTCAGAGAAATTTAAGTGTATTGTCTTCATGGTGTGAACGTTCTGGACTCAAGTTGAATGTGGATAAATGTTGTGCAGTAACCTTCACTCGGTCTTCAACTTCGTACAATTCTTGTTACTTCATTGGTGACAACAAGTTAATGAGTAAAACTGAATTTAAAGATCTTGGAGTTACCTTCGATTCCAGCTTGAGCTTCAAATCTCACATAGAGAACATTTGTACATCTGCGTTCGGATCGTTGGGTTTTGTTATGCGTGTGTCTAGGTATTTCACTGATTCAGCATTGTTGAAATCTCTATACTCTGCCTATGTATTGAGTAAACTAAAATATGCCTCCTTAATATGGTTTTCTATTTATGCAAGTGATTGTTTGGCACTGGACCGTATTCACCGTAGGTTCTTGAAGTTTCTCACGTATCGGGCAGATGGTGTTTATCCGGAGAGGGGCGTGGCGATGGGTGATCTGTTGCGGAGTCATGGTATGGTATCCTTGAGTGAGAGGAGATACCCAACATGTGAGAGATTTTTGCTTAGACTGTTGAATGGCAGCATTGACTGCCCTGATATCCTGACCCGAATGTCATTTCTGATACTGCGGCTTAACTCCAGACATAATTGCACTTTTGCAACACCTTTTGCGCGAACCAACATCATGAGAAGAGCTCCAACTTACACACTTTGTCGCTTGGCGAACAAAAATGTTGACCTATTTGCGTGAAGACTGTGACTGTGGATAGTGGATCATCATGGAATTTGTTGTTACTTACTGTTTTTCTTCCTTTTTTTATATCATGTATACACCTGTAATATAGTTTGTAACCTTGTTTTGGGCATTGATTGTTGGGAAATAAAGATGATTATTATTATTATTATTATTATTATAAATATGACGGTTCGAAGCCTAGTAGTTTTTAATAACCAGCCAATCAACGTGACTAGCGAACGAAAATGTCTGAAGTGACGAAACTTGAGTACCGCGCGGTCATTAAATTTTTAACAAAAGAAGGGCATACACCTTATCACATTAATCAACGTTTAGATGGCGTTTACGGTGATTTATCTATTTCGTATTCAACTGTAAAAAAGTGGGCAAAATGTTTCCGTTTGGGACAAAAATCCCTAGAAGATGGTGATCGGTCGGGTCGACCAATTGAAGTGATAACGCCTCAACAAGTTTCAATTATTGGACATTTAGGGTTGGTTTCATAAAGGAATGTTAAATGCATTATTAGTAAGCAATGAGTTAAATTTAACAACTGTGTAATTTTAAAAGATGTTTCATAAACTTAACTAACACAATTTAGCAGTCTATTAAGTAACAGTTCGTTAAATTCATTTTGGGGTATTTTGTATGTAGGTTGGTGTTGATCTGGTGTTGATGGCAACTATTGGCAACCACATATTCTAACTTTACTTCATACGTAAATGACATTTGTCATTCTACCGTTGTGTTTATTTATTTTAATAAGTAAGTAAATAAGTAATTGTTTTATAATAATGTACAAATATTGGTTTTTCTGGAAGATATATGTACTTGTGTTGTTTGTTATATAGATATGCCATAAAACAGAGGTCATAATTATACTGAAAGAGAGAAGCAGGAGTTGATAAATATTGTGTGTAAATACAAAGATGTAATTGAAAATAAAAAAAACGATGGATTGACTATTAAAAAAAACGAGAAACCTGGGAATTTATTAGCCAAGAATACAACAGTTTGGTCGACCGACCAAGAGCCGCAAACAATTTGAAATCTTTATACAGCAACATGAAACGGGCTGAAAGAGAAAATGTTGCAAAAGAATGTGTAAGTGGTTATTAAATTTTACACTATTTATTAACCTTGCTTTAATACTTTCATTTTGTGAAACTGAAACGTCACCTTTAACCAATATTTATGATGATGGTGCATTATATTTTAAAGGTAGAAAACAAAGATATTCTTAATTCCTGTAATCTCCACAAATTTTATAAATATTACAACAGAATCATCCGAAAAAACAAATTCAACTAGCAGTGTTGCAGTAAACAGTGCAATAGTCAGCAACGATGTATTAAGACCTGGACCATCTCGGATCAACACGAGAAATAATTTCAAAGAACAGTTGAAACTGTATACCAAAGAAAATCGAAGAAAACTGGAAAATGAAAATGACCTTATAAATATATACAATGAAAGAAAGATAGAATTAATAGACTTACAAATCAAATATCAAAAGGAAGTTCATCAGCAACAAATGATAGGCTTACAGCTAGATAATGAAATAAAACAAATACAGTTAGAAAATATGAAACTTGAATTTCAATCCAAAAATTAATACCTTTCTCATCTTGTTAAACTTTTGTATTGCTAAAAATAAAAGTTTTTCTGTCTTATTAAACTTATTATTTATTTTAAAGATGCATGTATGTTTTTAATATATCATAAATCAAAATAATTATGCAAATATTGTATTTATTAATTTCCTTCTAACAGTATTGTTATTGTTATTTTGAAAAATTATATCTGCATTCAAATTAAAATCTTGAGGTAATAAGATGTCCTCAATAGGATCATCTTTCATAAATATTGCTAAATTATGAAGTACAAAACAACTTGCAAGATGCAAGTATAGTTAATGATAATTATTATAAAAATATTTATATACATAATTTGATTTAAATTGTACACGTACATATTTACAGTTATGAAAATATATATGAACAAAACTTTAAGATTTTGTTCATATATATTTTCATAACTGTAAATACGTACGTGTACAATTTAAATCAAATTATGTATATAAATATTTTTATAATAATTATCATTAACTATACTTGCATCTTTTAAAATAATGCTAAAATTTAACAGAGGTTACTACCTCTGCTAAATTAGCATTTGATTTAACAGTATGCTATATTTAACAATTGTCGGTGAAACGAAAAATTGAAATTTAACGAAGTGCTAAAATTTAGAACCTTTGTTAAAATTTAACATTCCTTTATGAAACCGACCCTTAGTGCTAGAATATCGCCGTTTAAAAGTGAAGGAATTATCAGTGATAACAAACATTTCCGAAACCAGTGTTCGCCGAATTCTCCATGACCATTTGGGTATGAATAAAATTAGTGCTAGATGGGTACCGCTACTTCTTTCTGCTCTCCATTGTGAACGTCGAGTTGAATGTGCGCAGTTGTTTTTAAACATGTGTGGAGACGACCCAAAACCGATTTTGGAGTCCATTGTCGCAGGGGATGAAACAATGGTTCTGTTTTACGATCCTCTATCGAAAAGGGAGTCCATGTAATGGCGGCGACCTGATGAACATCTTCCCAGAAAGGCGAAAGTTGTTCAATCAACGAAAAAGGTGATGGCCGCAATATTCTGGAATTGTGAAGGCATTTTGCTAATTAACTTTAAAGAGCGCATTATAAGTGTGAACGGCACATATTATGCGTCTTTATTGCATAAATTAAGGGACAGTATTCATGCAAAACGTCGTGGAAAATTGACAAAAGGTCTACTGCCGCCATTTCGCAAGCCGCCATCCGCGAATGCGGCTTTCAAAAATTTCAACATCCACCGTATAGTCCGGATATGGCTCCTTGTGATTTTTTTTTGTTTCCTTATTTAAACAAATACCTTAGGTGACGTAGTTTTAAGGACGACAGTGAGTTGCAAGCAGCTGTTATAGAACATTTTAACAGAAAAACTTCAGATTATTTTTGCAAGGTTATCGAATTATTAATTAATCGTAGTAATAAATGTATAGAAGTTAGAGTAGATTACATTGAAAAATAAAAATTCTTATATTACTCCAAGTTTCTTTTTTCTATATCAGGCCGAAAATTTATGGCGCCTACCTCGTATATATGTGGTAAATACCTCATAAAATTTTAAAGTAAACAACTTAAAAATATAAAATATAAACACATAAAAGTCGGACAAAACCAACAATTTGTAAATAATTAAAATTAAAAAATCATTTTATTTTAGTAGATGAGAAAGTGAAGTCAAACATCTTGTCACGAGTTAAATTCTACCCGGTATATAATTAAATTTTGCTTAATATTTAATATTATTAAAAGGCACCAGTGACGACGAGATTAAATCACATATTCAAAGTGACTCTGTCCTTAATTGAGATATAACATTCAAGACATTACCAGTTCACACAGAGGCAGTTGAACAATGCCTCAGGAAAAATTTGCAGTCTAGGGAAAAAGACTCTGCTGTCAAGGTCAACCCTGTCAAACAATTAGTAAAAACGGCGATGTTCAATTCAATAACATAAGTTTCTTGGACTTACGACTACTGACCAAAAAATTGAGTTGTTTCAATAAAAAAAATCTATTTCTAAATATTACTAAAGATCTACAATAATTTGTTTACATTTAAATTTGTATTCAATAAAGAAAACCAAAAAACCGTTATAAGCTCTTAGTATTTTTTTTTCTGAACTGTGATCCACTTTTTTTGTAATTATTTTTTCAAAATTTCGTTAACTTTGAAGCCAATACGCTACCGGCAGATAGAAACCGATTTTATTTCTTTTTTAACCTGTTCAGTCTACCAAGTTCGCAACTTTTCCGTAATATTACGACTTGGAAAACATTTTGAATTGTTTTGACCCACCACAACAAGTTTAGTTGTTGTTGCTTCTGTAACCTTCACTACTTTCCAGTCACGACTGGTGAGTACGTTTTGGTGGGGCACGTACATAGACAAGACTAATTTGTTTATTATCGGTGATATACTCCCAGATGCCGAGCATATCACCGATAATAAACGAATCAGTCTTGTCTATGTACGTACCCGACCGAAACGTACTCACCAGCCGCCATTGTTAGTTTCCTCTTTATTAGTTATTGTTTTGAGTTTCTTATATTTAGCAGAATATTAAATATTTTTTTTTAGTTGTTTTACCTTTTCGGTTATTGAATAATAATAATTTACGTTAAAATTATCCTGCAGTCGATGTCTATAGGCTAACGTCGTAACTATCTGGTTTTCCTTGCTGTTAGTTGGACGTAATTATATACATTTTTCTACTTCTAGATTTTTTCGAACATTTAACTCGTAAATTGTGTTGGAATTCTGTTATTTCTCTCTTAAATATTATTCTAAGTCTAATATATAATAATTCCGATTTTCCATGTCTAACTAATTAAAAGCACATGTTTTGGTCCGAATGACCATGTTAATAGGCTAACCTACCTTGGTTGATTTGTTGAAGTTATCCCTGAAAAATCAGGTATTTTTTTAAATATTAATACAAACAGGGGACCAAACAAGAGAAGCATACTCGAGCTTAGAACGCATAAAAGAATAGTAAATTCGTAAAATAGCATCTGTCGATGTCAAATTTGGTGAAGTTCTTACCACAAATCCCAACATTTCCAATGTATAGGAAGTCTTCACAATGTGATTCCAAAAAAATAAGCCTCGAATCAAAAGTTACTCATGGACCCCTTACAGAATCGCAGCTATTTAGTAACGTATCACCAAACCGGTATTGGTAATATAATGGATTATGAGTGTTTGGATATATTTATTTGCAGCTTATTATTGTCTTTCAATAGCATAAACCTGTGACTGAAGAATCGGCAACTATCGATGAACTCAACTCGCAAGAAAACTTTTAAATGGTCTGCGAAAAGCATTTTTTCGCACTGCAACTGATCACACAGATCATTATTAAAAATTAAGGAAAGTAAGGGACACAGGTTAGTTCCCTGAGGGACACCCGACAACAGCACAAACACGTCCAATTCATGGTCCAAATAAAAAGCAAAGTGCTTCCAATCCGTGAGATATGATTAAAAAAATCTTACTAGTTTGGGTTCAAAGCCTATTGTAGAGATAATACCCTGCTCCTACCACAGCTGTATATAACCATTAATATTTATGTATTATATATTTGCACAAATATACTATTGTTCCAATTTCTATTTATTTTGTGTAACCGTAGCTATTAAAGTTTACAAATTACATTTATTGTTGAAATCGTGGACACATTCAGTTAATAAAGTGATAAAAAGAAAAAGAGTTTCGCTGTGTATTTAATTACAGGAACATTATTATTACTATAAGAAATTATTAAACAAAAATCCTTTCGTTTAATTAAAAATACGTTTTAGATATCGAGTTAAACAATAATGCACTGTTGTACTGGCTTGTTACAAGTGTAAAATGAGATAAAAAGCCATGTCAAAACGAATGAATTTATTTGTAAATAATTCACGGAGCAGGGATACTTTTTCGAAAATCTGGATAGTATAAATTCATTATAAAATAAAACTTTGTTGTGTGTATTATAGTGAATAAAATGTATTTATCATTGAAACTGTGGCGGTGGCGCAATTTTATTTGAGAACACATATTTTCCCACTCTATGTCGATTCAAATGTGAGTGATTATCGAGATATGCTAATATTTGCCTGATCAACTTGTTTTTTAAAAAAGCATTAATAATTTATTATTTGCATGTGACGTATGCACAGTAAACTGAACATGACAAACCCCACATGTAAATAAATCCTGTTTACTATTAATTGTGATTATATTCATATACTCAATGTTGTATCCACATGGTCAATATCGCTACAAAAAGAGAATGCGAAAACAGCGACATCCCTTCGTAAGGCGATTTATAAGACGTTATTTTTTTAATAATGTGTGACTTAATTAGTGGGGATCGGCAGGTAGGATATCTTGCAGGCCTTAAGGGGGCTTACGCAGAGGTGCCGATTAACTGCGGTGAGGTAAGACATAAGGGGCCAAGGGGGTAAGCCATATGCGCTAATGTAAATTCTGGACTTTACAGGGTTTCGTTAAAACAATAGTACCGCTTTTATTTACGAAATATCAAAACGAAATTTAAAACACAAATAAACAAACGCTCAATGCATGCTCGACTGGAATTGGTTTTTAAGATAAAATTTCTGAAGCTGTGTTGTGATGTTGTAAATTTTGGCAACTTTGAGAGTGAAATGTAGGAGTATATAATTTTAATTATAAGAAAGTACTCCCAACGAAGCGTAAATTAATCCTTTGTATTCAATTTAATGCAAAAACATAATAAGAAAAACAAAAGTGTCTGCTGTTTGTTTTATTTTAACAAATACCTTACATCGGCAGAATTTACATTAGCGCATATGGCGCCACCCCCTATCTCACGGCAGTTAGTCGGCACCTCTGCGTAAGCCCCCATTTGGAAATTGGTCACAGTGATGACTTCAACCCCCCCCCCCCCATTAGTAAATAACACTCACAGCAATTACCTTGAGGCAGAATATGGAATACCACAAGAAGGAAATTTCCCATCCATTTGGTACATAATGTACACAAACGATATTTGCCAACTAAATACAAAAAGGAAAAATATACGTGATGCGTCAACAAAGATCTTGATACAATCAAGAATTGGTGCTACTACAATCTCCTCATCATCAAAGAACATTTTCATAATTCATGATTTTCTCGGAAAATTCGGAAAAAACTGAAAGTGCTTTTTCTCCAGGATTTTCGTATAAACTCAAAACCATAACTCACGATTAGAACGATGGATATGAGTAATTCTTTTTTGTTTATTATGGTCTTGGAAAAGTTTTCAGGAACAGAAGATTCGGGAAAATTAAAAGAAAAAAAGAAAAGTTGGAAAAAAATTATAAAAATGATAATTTTTGTAAACACTCTCGATCATAACTGACGCGAACATATCTAGCTCGATTGAGGGTCTCCTTTAAACTGAATTACAATAGCAACTACTAAAAATTCCCGGAACTTCAACTTTGTTTTTCAACTTTTGGCCAGCTTTTTGGAATTTGGCCCCACTGTGTGACGATAAGACGGACATGTTTGGTTGATTCTTTTTTTGTTTTGTTCTTTATGCTCTCGGGATGAAAATAACTCAATGGAATGTTTTCAATTGAAGAAAATCTGGAGGATTTGGAGATAAATCTGGAAAAATAATATATATAATCGTTGGTGCGTCTCTTAGTGATCGTGTAACTTCTGAACGACTTGACCGATTTAGGTCATTTTCACACAATATATTCATTTTGTCGAAACGGAGGTTCATAGCTGTGCTAGGATACAATAGGTGGCGCTGTAGTCAAGTTATGAACAAATTCTATAGTTATGGACCAAAATGACTAATATTCACAATATATGTTGGTTTAATGTCAAAAGAAAAAATTACATAATCTGGACCCCATAGGTGGCGCTGCGGTCAACTTCTTAATAATTTTATATTTATATACCGAAATGATTTATATATACAAAATATATGTATTCGCGTGGCCAACAACACAGTTTTGGTATATGCAACCGTCAGATAGATGGCGCTATTGCTTTGGTAGAATTATACTCATCGCGCTACTTACTGAAAAGGGCAGAACAACATCTACGGGGTCAGCCAGTTAGACATAAAAATTAAAACCTAAGCTAATGAGCAAATAGACCAAATAAAGTACTTAGGTTTAAACATATAGAGAAATTTAAAATGGGATCAACACATAAGCAATCTAGTAAAGAAAAACTCAACAGCAATTACTGGCATCAAATAATAAGAGCCATAATACCTGAAAACACCCGAAAATCCATCTAGAACGCCGTTGTTACATCGCACATGAATTACTTAATAAATATATGGGAAACACAACCAGTATAAACATTAACAAGTTACAAGGTCAACAAAACGATATCATAAAATTAATTCATAAACTAGAGAGCAAAACATCTACTGAAGAAGTATACAATAAGACAAAAGAACTAAATATTAAACAAACAATAAAACTAAAAAATTTAATACTGATATACAAATAACCATAAACATATATATTGACAGGCAACAAGAATAAAATCAAACATACGAACAGAAAGTGCAAACAATTAAAATATGAAAAAGTATCTACACCAGGCGTTGTAAAACAGTATAACAAACTACCTAAAGAAATAAAAGGCTTTAAATATCTTAAAGAGGAATGAGACCAGAGCTAGTCTTCAATTCCAATAGTCCGGGATGAATATATTGCTCAGGGAACAACCTGTGACGAAGATGTAGGATCGTAGCTTATGCATCTGTATTTACATACATAATTATACATTCTAAGGTTTACTTTTATTGTTATGTATGTATGAATAAATATATGTTTTTTATTATTAAACAAAAAATTAAACTGATTCGAATCTCCAGAAATTAATCAAAATAGAACTTCAAATAATTTACACAATTATCAATTAGAAATAAATAGTTCCTCGTTGCTAAATACTTTTTTCTAATGTAATTTGTTTAACAGAGGATTTGACATTATATCAATAATAAGGAAGTATTGTGATGATGAAAATTTTCGACCTCGAGATTTTTGCAGATGTCCACGTTTTGAAGTCCCCTGATACCAAAAAAGTGGTTTTTAAAAAATGTCTGTGTGCCTGTCTGTCTGTGACCACGATAGCGGTCCAACCGCTATAGCTATCTATTCCAAATTTTGCATTTAGTAGTATAATCTCCCTCTTGAGAACTGATTAGATTTTGAGCAAAATCGGCAGACCGGAAGTAGTAGTTTACTTCAGTGAAAAAATCGAATTTTGCCAATATTTCGTCAACTACTAAGTTTCGACAAATTTATAAAGAATTCATATGTACTTAGAATTGAAATTTTGTGAACAACTTTATTAAAAGAAGTTTTTTCGAAATTCCTACCGAAAGTAGGTTTTTTACTCTTATCGAAAATCAGTTTTTTGCTAATATTTTACTAGTCATGCTTTTTAGGCAGGTACCTACGTTATGAGTATAAAAGTATTTAGAACTTAATTTTCGATACCTTTTGTATAAAAAAAAAATCAAAATTCGGACTGGAACTAACACTCACTTTTATGAAGAGTACAAAAGTATTTAGAGTTGGATTTGGAATATTTTTTGTATAAATGAAATTTCAAAATTCGGACCGGAAGTAACACTTTCATACGTATAAGAAAGTCGTGTCGTGGCCACACCTCATTTTACTTTCTTATACGTAGTATAAGGAAGTATTGTGATGATGAAAATTTTCGACCTCGAGATTTTTGCAGATGTCCACGTTTTGAGGACCCCTGATACCAAAAAAGTGGTTTTTAAAAAATGTCTGTGTGCCTGTGCCTGTGTGTGTGTGTGTGTGTGTGTGTGTGTGTGTGTGTGTGTGTGTGTGTGTGTGTGTGTGTGTGTGTGTGTGTGCGCGCGCGCGTGTGCGTGTGCGCGTGCGTGCGTGTGTGTGTGTGTGTGTGTGTGTGTGTGTGTGTGCGTGTGTGTGTGTGTGTGTGTGTGTGTGTGTGTGTGACCACGATAGCGGTCAAACCGCTATAGATATTAATTCCAAATTTTGTATTTACGTGTATAATCTGCCTCTTGAGAAATGATTAGATTTTGAGCAAAATCGGCAAACCGGAAGTAGTAGTTTACTTCAGTAAAAAAATCGAAATTTGCAAATATTTCGTCAATTACTAAGTTTAAACAAATTTATAAAGAATTCATATGTACTTAGAATTAAGTTTGAAACAAATTGTCTTAAAAAAGTTTTTCGATATTCCAACCGGAAGTAGGTCTTTTACTCTTATCGAAAATCAGTTTTTTGCGAATATCTCGCAAGTCATGCTTTTAAGACAAGTACGTTACGAGTATAAAAATATTTAAAACATAATTTTCAATATCTTTTATATAAAAAAAATTTCAAAATTCAGACCGGATGTACTAGTTCTACTCTTATCGAATAGCGATTTTTTGCAAATATGTCGTAAGTTATGCATTCTATATATATTTATCAAGAGTACAAAAGTATTTAGAGTTGGATATGGAATATTTTTTGTATAAATGAAATTTCAAAATTCGGACCGGAAGTAACACTTTCATACGTATAAGGAAGTCGTGTGGTAGCCACACCTCATTTTTTTACAAATAAAGCTAGCTGAATTGTCAGGCAATGTCGTTGGTTAATGACTAATACATGGGTAATGCGATACTGCTGTAAAATTCGGACTTAGTCATATTTAAAATCAACAATACGACATAATTTAAGTCTTTTATCTTATCTTAAATGGTTATTTTTTTTATTTATCAAAAGGGGTTTCGATACAATCAAAACTTTTTATAACGAATAATAATTTTTTCTCCTAAGACTCGTATTAAAATATTTTCACCCATAGGAAACCACATGACTTTACACACCGTATAAACGTATATACGTCTAATATTTTACGCATTTCTGAAGAAGCCACAACACAGCGTTTGCGAAACAATTGTCATATTTATATTTAAGATATTAAATAGTAAAAATCCAATATTTAGTAATCAACATAACTTACATTTTAAACAGAATCTTAATTGAAAAATTGTAGTATCACATCTACTGATTTCAAACAATAGTAACGCACAGAACTTATCGAACTAAATTCTCAAAACAACACCTGATTGTCCAACCCGACCATCCCGTTATATACTACCACTACTGTATGGAACAGACTAAATAGATTATGTCCCGTTGGGCGCCACGGCGTCTGAAATTGCTTGTAGGAAGAGCGCCAGTCACCAATCGAAACTTTTTCAAATTTTTTGAACGGATACATATACATTGCAGTGGCAATAATCTGCTGTTTATCGGGACGTAGGAGAGAGGTTGCTCTGCGGAAACTACGCCCACGATGTTCTTGTAAAATCAACAACAACGCCGGTTTAGTTGTCGTGGTTCGTGTATTGCTTTTGGGTGACTGGTTTCGGGGTTTAGGGGAACGACGATTACATGAAACATTAACCCTGTGCGAAATCGAATTAAGGAATGTCACAGATTTGAGCTATATACAATGAAATAATTTTTGCAGAATTATTCAAGGTAGTAATAGGTGTGTGACAAATATAGGACGTTTTTCTTTGGAATGAAAAAGAATTAAATTATGCTTTAATATATCATTAATCGTTAAACAGCTTCGTATACTATAGATGATACCATATAGGTCCACCAAACATGTTTTCCGAGAATGTTTTTAGTTTTTATATCTGATTTTTAGGAAAGCGTAGCTAAGACATTACTTTTCAGGCATTTATTTTACACCTACAAATTACAGTTTAACTAAAAATTGTGTAAATTTACAACTGAATTGTAAATTGAAAACGGATAATTGACAGTTTAGTTTTAGGTTTAATATATCATTAATCGTTAAACAGCTTCGTATACAATAGATGATACCATAGGTCTACCAAACATGTTTTCCGAGAATGTTTTTAGTTTATATATCTGATTTTTAGGAAAGCGTAGTTAAGACATCACTTTTCAGGCATTTATTTTACACCTACAAATTACAGTTTAGGTGTAAATTTACAATTAAACTGTCAATGGATTTTAATTTACAATTAACATTTTAATTTACATTTAAACTGTACATGTACACTTAATCTGTAAATTTACAGTTTAGGTGTAAATTCACAATTAAACAGTCAATGGCTTTTAATTTACATTTTAACTGTACATGTACACTTAATCTGTAAATTTACGATTATCAGACCTATGTATAAGGAGGGAGACAAATGTAATCTAACTAATTATCGACCAATAGCGCTCGTATCAAATTTATTAAAGATCTTTGAGAAAATTATACACAACAGATTAATGGCATTTTTCCGAAAATATGATCTGATAGCAGAAAATCAAAGCAGCTATCAAAAAGGGAAATCAACTACTACCACCATTTATCAAATTATTAGTCAAATATTGGAGGGATAGAACCACAATGAACAAGTTGTTGGTATTTTCATGGACTTGTCTAAAGCGTTCGACAGCGTAAGGCATGATAAATTATTAGTGAAACTTGAAAGACTGGGAATAAGAGGTAACACTTGGAACTTGATAAAATCATATCTTAGCGACAGAAAACAGTGTGGAACAGTAATAGATAACGAGGGAGAAGAGGTACGATCATCTTAGAACACTGTACTGCAAGGTATCCCACAAGGGTCGATACTGGGACCACTTTTGTTTTTGGTCTACATCAGTGGTTCCCAAACTTATTTTGCCTACTGCCCACTTTGAGAATAAATTATTTTTTAGCGCCCCCATTTTTTCGAGTGTGTGAAGTTAGCCCCCCTTTTTTCGAATATCGGAAATCTGACGGTTGTTCCAGGTTGTTCTAGGTTTGTTCTAAATTGTTCCAAAGTATTTCAAAAAAAAAGTCAAAATTGGCCGAGATAATTGAAAAAAACGACTTTTTCACCCAGCCCCCCTTTTTTCGAAAATTGAAATTCTGAAGGTTGTTCCAGGTTGTTCTAGTTGTTCTAAACATTGTTCCAAAGAATCTCGAAAAAAAAATCAAAATTGGCCGAGATAATCGGAAAAAACGAGTTTTTGCCAGCCCCCCTTTTCTTGAAAATTGTAATTCTGATGATTGTTCTAGGTTGCTCTAGGTTTGTTCTAAATTGTTCCAAAGTATTTCATAGAAAAAATCAAAATCAGACGAGAAAATGGGAAAAAACCAAAGCCAAAAGTATGAAGTCGGACCCAGTTTTTGCAAAAATTAAAATTTTGACGGTTGTTCTAGGTTGTTCTAGGTTTGTTCTAAACATTGTTCGAATACGTCAAAACCGTATCTCTTATATATCAAAAGATATGGCAAAAAAACCAAATCCAAAAGTGTGAAGTTAGCCCCCCTTTTATCGAAAATCTAACTTCTGACGGTTGTTCCAGGTTGCTCTAAGTGTGTTCTCAATTGTTCCAAAGTATTTCAAAAAATAAATCATAATTGGCCGAAAAAACGGCAAAAAACTTTTTTTTTCTGGCGGCCCATTTTTCGAAAATCGAAATTCTGACGGTTGTTCTGGGTTGTTCTAAGTTTGTTTTAAATTGTTCCAAAGGATTTCAAAGAAAAAATCATAATTGGCCGAGATAATAGAAAAAAACGATTTTCCCACGGACCCCCTTTTTGCGAAAATTCAAATTCTGAGGGTTGTTCCAGGTTGTTCTAGATTTGTTCTAAACATTATTCTTATACATCAGAACCGTATCTCTTATATTTCAAAAGATATTGCAAAAAAACGTTTTTAAAAAAGTGTGAAGTTAGCCCCCCTTTTTTCGAAAATCTAACTTCTGACGGTTGTTCCAGGTTGCTCTAGGTGTGTTCTCAATTGTTCCAAAGTATTTCAAAAAATAAATCATAATTGGCCGAAAAAACGGCAAAAAACTTTTTTTTTCTGGCGGCCCATTTTTCGAAAATCGAAATTCTGACGGTTGTTCTGGGTTGTTCTAAGTTTGTTTTAAATTGTTCCAAAGAATCTCAAAGGAAAAACCATAATTGGCCGAGATAATAGAAAAAACGATTTTCCCACGGACCCCCTTTTTGCGAAAATTCAAATTCTGAGGGTTGTTCCAGGTTGTTCTAGATTTGTTCTAAACATTATTCTTATACATCAGAACCGTATCTCTTATATTTCAAAAGATATTGCAAAAAAACGTTTTTAAAAAAGTGTGAAGTTAGCCCCCCTTTTTTCGAAAATCTAACTTCTGACGGTTGTTCCAGGTTACTCTAGGTGTGTTCTCTATTGTTCCAAAGTATTTCAAAAAATAAATCATAATTGGCCGAAAAAACGGCAAAAAAGTTTTTTTTTCTGGCGGCCCATTTTTCGAAAATCGAAATTCTGACGGTTGTTCTGGGTTGTTCTAAGTTTGTTTTAAATTGTTCCAAAGGATTTCAAAGAAAAAATCATAATTGGCCGAGATAATAGAAAAAAACGATTTTCCCACGGACCCCCTTTTTGCGAAAATTCAAATTCTGAGTGTTGTTCCAGGTTGTTCTAGATTTGTTCTAAACATTATTCTTATACATCAGAACCGTATCTCTTATATTTCAAAAGATATTGCAAAAAAACGTTTTTAAAAATGTGTGAAGTTAGCCCCCCTTTTTTCGAAAATCTAACTTCTGACGGTTGTTCCAGGTTGCTCTAGGTGTGTTCTCAATTGTTCCAAAGTATTTCAAAAAATAAATCATAATTGTCCGAAAAAACGGCAAAAACCTTTTTTTTTCTGGCGGCCCTTTTTTCGAAAATCGAAATTCTGACGGTTGTTCTAGGTTGTTCTAAGTTCGTTTAAAATTGTTCCAAAGGATTTCAAAGAAAAATCATAATTGGCCGAGATAATAGAAAAAAATGATTTTCCCACGGACCCCCTCTTTGCGAAAATTGAAATTCTGAGAGTTGTTCCAGGTTGTTCTAGATTTGTTCTAAACATTATTCTTATACATCAGAACCGTATCTCTTATATTTCAAAAGATATTGCAAAAAACTTTTTTCAAAAAGTGTGAAGTTATCCCCCCTTTTTTCGAAAATCTAACTTCTGACGGTTTTTCCAGGTTGCTCTAAGTGTGTTCTCAATTGTTCCAAAGTATTTCAAAAAATAAATCATAATTGGCGGAGATAATAGGAAAAAACGATTTTACAATGGGCGGAATGCACTTTCCGAACATTACTGTGTTGAAGGAAGTTTTTGTATGATGCAGTTCTATTTAAAGAAATAAACATCTAATATAGCAATAAATATATATTTTCGCAAGAAATATAATGTTCATTTATTACAAAACGATATTGTTACCAAATGCTGATGAACTATTTCAAAGAAAAAATCAAAACCGGTTATGAAAAAACGATATTTTTCCCCAGTCCCTATTTCTTAAAAATCGAAATTCTTACAGTTTCAAAGTATTTCAAAAAAAAAAAAGCGCTGGATATGGGTACCCAACTAAAATCAAACAAAATGGGGAAGTCTATCAGGCTCCCTTTGTTATTTTATTTTGTCTAGTAATAATAAAAATAAAATACTGATTTTGAAGTTTGAAAATTTTAATTATAGTAAACCACTACAACGTTATTTTGTCTAGCCGTGGTCTGGCCACTTTTTTTCATGGTTTTTGCTCCGGGAATGCAAGCACGTGTAGACATTCCTATCAAGTATGCTTATTTTTTGTAGCCCCTCTTCGTAAACATGTTGAAATATGCTGTCTAATTTTCTCACTAAAACGATTCAAAGGCTACTATTACTTTATTTGGAAAAAATATTATATAGGTACCTATTTAGATAATATAAGATAGTATATCCGTCAAAGAGTAGCCGATTTGGGAAAGGCTGTTTTACAATACCAAATTGATAAAAAAAAATATTATTTATGTCAATGTTATCAAATAATATAATAATATCAATAAATAAATTTTACAGAAAAAATATATATTTTAGATTTTAGGGATAAACTAAAGCATGAACTCTAATAAAAATAAACAAAGAAACATCAACCTAGCAGCTCATGAGAAAAACACTAATCTTTTTATGAGCAAGGTATAATCATTCTCAATATGTTTATGAGGTAGTTTTTAATCTACATTAATAATGTAACTAACGTCACTGTTCTAATATTATTTTATGTTAGGAGCATCAGCATTTAGTAACAATATTGTTTTCAAACAAATGAATTATATTACTTGGGAAAATATATGTATATTTACTGCTTCTGCTTTATTCTGAATCACAAATGAGTATTATTATTCATTTTAAAATATAGATAATAGGTAAAATCGATTTACCTATTATCTTGGGCAATTTCGATTTTTTCTTTGTAATCCTTTGGAACAATTTAGAACAACCTAGAACAACCGTCAAAATTTCGATTTTCGAAAAAAGGGGCGCCAGAAAAAAATTGTTTTTTGCCGTTTTTTCGGCCAATTATGATTTATTTTTTGAAATCCTTTGGAACAATTTAAAACAAACTTAGAACAACCCAGAACAACCGTCAGAATTTCGATTTTCGAAAAATGGGCCGCCAGAAAAAAAAACTTTTTTGCCGTTTTTTCGGCCAATTATGATTTATTTTTTGAAATACTTTGGAACAATTGAGAACACACCTAGAGTAACCTGGAACAACCGTCAGAAGTTAGATTTTCGAAAAAAGGGGGGCTAACTTCACACTTTTTTAAAAACGTTTTTTTTGCAATATCTTTTGAAATATAAGAGATACGGTTCTGATGTATAAGAATAATGTTTAGAACAAATCTAGAACAACCTGGAACAACCCTCAGAATTTGAATTTTCGCAAAAAGGGGGTCCGTGGGAAAATCGTTTTTTTCTATTATCTCGGCCAATTATGATTTTTTCTTTGAGATCCTTTGGAACAATTTAAAACAAACTTAGAACAACCCAGAACAACCGTCAGAATTTCGATTTTCGAAAAATGGGCCGCCAGAAAAAAAAAGTTTTTTGCCGTTTTTTCGGCCAATTATGATTTATTTTTTGAAATACTTTGGAACAATTGAGAACACACCTAGAGCAACCTGGAACAACCGTTAGACGTTAGATTTTAGAAAAAAGGGGGGCTAACTTCACACTTTTTTTAAAAACGTTTTTTTGCAATATCTTTTGAAATATAAGAGATACGGTTCTGATGTATAAGAATAATGTTTAGAACAAATCTAGAACAACCTGGAACAACCCTCAGAATTTGAATTTTCGCAAAAAGGGGGTCCGTGGGAAAATCGTTTTTTTCTATTATCTCGGCCAATTATGATTTTTTCTTTGAGATCCTTTGGAACAATTTAAAACAAACTTAGAACAACCCAGAACAACCGTCAGAATTTCGATTTTCGAAAAATGGGCCGCCAGAAAAAAAAAGTTTTTTGCCGTTTTTTCGGCCAATTATGATTTATTTTTTGAAATACTTTGGAACAATTGAGAACACACCTAGAGCAACCTGGAACAACCGTCAGAAGTTAGATTTTCGAAAAAAGGGGGGCTAACTTCACACTTTTTTTAAAAACGTTTTTTTGCAATATCTTTTGAAATATAAGAGATACGGTTCTGATGTATAAGAATAATGTTTAGAACAAATCTAGAACAACCTGGAACAACCCTCAGAATTTGAATTTTCGCAAAAAGGGGGTCCGTGGGAAAATCGTTTTTTTCTATTATCTCGGCCAATTATGATTTTTTCTTTGAGATCCTTTGGAACAATTTAAAACAAACTTAGAACAACCCAGAACAACCGTCAGAATTTCGATTTTCGAAAAATGGGCCGCCAGAAAAAAAAAGTTTTTTGCCGTTTTTTCGGCCAATTATGATTTATTTTTTGAAATACTTTGGAACAATTGAGAACACACCTAGAGCAACCTGGAACAACCGTCAGAAGTTAGATTTTCGAAAAAAGGGGGGCTAACTTCACACTTTTTTTAAAAACGTTTTTTTGCAATATCTTTTGAAATATAAGAGATACGGTTCTGATGTATAAGAATAATGTTTAGAACAAATCTAGAACAACCTGGAACAACCCTCAGATTTTGAATTTTCGCAAAAAGGGGGTCCGTGGGAAAATGGTTTTTTTCTATTATCTCGGCCAATTATGATTTTTTCTTTGAAATCCTTTGGAACAATTTAAAACAAACTTAGAACAACCCAGAACAACCGTCAGAATTTCGATTTTCGAAAAATGGGCCGCCAGAAAAAAAAAGTTTTTTGCCGTTTTTTCGGCCAATTATGATTTATTTTTTGAAATACTTTGGAACAATTGAGAACACCCTTAGAGCAACCTGGAACAACCGTCAGAAGTTAGATTTTCGATAAAAGGGGGGCTAACTTCACACTTTTGGATTTGGTTTTTTTGCCATATCTTTTGATATATAAGAGATACGGTTTTGACGTATTCGAACAATGTTTAGAACAAACCTAGAACAACCTAGAACAACCGTCAAAATTTTAATTTTTGCAAAAACTGGGTCCGACTTCATACTTTTGGCTTTGGTTTTTTCCCATTTTCTCGTCTGATTTTGATTTTTTCTATGAAATACTTTGGAACAATTTAGAACAAACCTAGAGCAACCTAGAACAATCATCAGAATTACAATTTTCAAGAAAAGGGGGGCTGGCAAAAACTCGTTTTTTCCGATTATCTCGGCCAATTTTGATTTTTTTTTCGAGATTCTTTGGAACAATGTTTAGAACAACTAGAACAACCTGGAACAACCTTCAGAATTTCAATTTTCGAAAAAAGGGGGGCTGGGTGAAAAAGTCGTTTTTTTCAATTATCTCGGCCAATTTTGACTTTTTTTTTGAAATACTTTGGAACAATTTAGAACAAACCTAGAACAACCTGGAACAACCGTCAGATTTCCGATATTCGAAAAAAGGGGGGCTAACTTCACACACTCCATTTTTTCACCTACTCAAAAACCACTATAACTTCAAATTAAATTAATTATTGTGAGCTATATTAGCGGAGATTAAACATTCATTCTAAACGAGACTTTTACTATGGGTTATAGTAAAAGTCTCGTTAAGAATGAATGAGTTAACTTGAGACCTGAGCGTAGTAGGTAGTACACAACGGCGCTCAGGTCTCAAGTTAACTTTTACGGGCTACACCTGCCAATGAGAATGATTATTGAAACGCAACTTTATAGTATTCAGACAAAGTATCTTTTATTCAAAATTCAAAATAAAACAAACATAATCGATTCTAATATAAAAACTAATGTGAAGGATGAATCTGATGCTGTTTAATAAGTTTGTTGATATCAGGTTCCAATTTACTCAAGAACAGCCGCAAGTCACCACGTTCGGTAACATGCAAACGATTTCTCTTTTTAGTAAGCAGCGTTGCTACAGCACTAAATCCACGTTCACACAAATATGACGATGGGAATGCTATCAAGAATCGTTGAATGATTGACCACAATCCAGGGTACAATTGCGGGATCAGTTTTTGTAGCCAAAATTCTTGGTAGCCATTTTTGAACTTGATTTTTATTTCCTCGTTCGTTGTCAATTCTATAAGTTCTTCTTCCAGATGTGGTGATATTGCTGTGTTGACATTTGAAAACGGATCCAACACCCAGTCTGGTATTTCCAAGTTCAAAATATCCTGGTATCGTTCGGTGAAGTCAATGTGGAGCTTTTCCAAATGTTGGCAGTAGGCAAACAAGTCGTCGTTACTGCAGGATACTGATAAATTCGGAAAATTATGAAACTCACGTCTGCCCATATTCTTTTTGTGTAGAAGCAGTTTGGCTGCGAAAGCAGCAACGACATTTTTTTGTTTTAATTAAATTTAGTTCATCGCCTTGCAGTTGGAGATTCATGTTGTTGAACAATTTATACAGGTCTGTCATGTAAGCTATATCATTTTTTGATGTAATGAGCTTGTTGCGCAATTCTGTATCTTTAGTTTCCAAAAACTCTATCACAGAGTCAAACAGGTTGTAAAATCGAGTCAGACAATTGCCTCTTGATAGCCAACGAACTTCGGTATGAAACAACAAACGGTTGAAATCTTCGTCATTAGTAACACAAAGCTGATGAAATAATCTATCATTCAAAGAGCAGTTACGGATTTTATTGACTGCTTTGATGACATATTGCAGTGATTGAAATAGTCGTTCACTTAAATTTCTAGCAACCAAATGTTGTCTATGAATAACGCAATGTACAGCAAGGACATCTGGAATTTTATTTTTTACGTACGCTATGAAGCCTTTATGGCACCCTGTCATAGCCGGAGCGCCATCCGTAGCAACTGATATAATATTTTTCAAGGGAATCTCTTTCTCATCACAAAACTTTTCCAATGTATTGAATATGGTTTCGCCTTTTGTATCGGTCTCTAAATTTCTAGCAAACAATAGTTCTTCACATATTTTCTCATCTTTAATAAACCTCACGTAAGACAGCAACAATGCTTCATTAGTTGGTAAAGTGGACTCATCGAGCTGAATTGAGAATTGACTAGTCCTCAGATGATTGCACAATGATTCTTCTATGTTTCCGGCCATTTCATCAATTCGTCTTTGCACAGAATTATTACTCAAAGGAATTTTTCCGATAATATCTGCGGCCGGTTTATGAAGCACAGTAGTTATTACTTCCTTTATTGCTGGCAAAATTAACACTTCTCCGATGTTGTGTGGTTTGCCTTTTTGAGCAATTAACAAAGAGATGTTGTACGAAGCTCGAAGTCCGTCGTCATCTTGCTTAGCAGCCGCCGAAAAGAGTTTTGCTACACTTGGCCGAGTATTATGCTTCTTCTCTAGGTCTTGAAAATATGCTACATTCTTGTCTTTCTTATCTGGATGCATTTTATTCAAATGATCTTGAAGTCTTGAAGGCTTCATTGCTTCATTCGAAAATGTTTTTAGGCATAGAAGGCACAAAGGCGACGATGGGTTTGTAGGATTTTCAATGAATCCGAATTTAATATATTCCGCACAGTATTGCCGTCTCTTCTTTTTTACTTCCGACATTGTTTTGTTTTGAGAAATACGTAAGTATAAGTGTTGAACTTAAGTACTGCTTATCTATTACGCGCGAAACCGCAAATGAAAATAAAATAAATATTACGTTGTTTATATAGGATTGCATAAGCAGCACGCACCGACAGGAATAAGACAAACATGCATAAACTCGTTTATCTCATTCGACGCTCAATCGTACTCAACAAGTAAGAACAAGTATTCTATGAACCAGCCGATTGATACAGTTGCCTTTTTATTTGTTTGTTTGTGTCTCTTTTCGTTTCGAAACGGAGCGACCGATTGATATGTTTTTTATTTTATTTATTCAATAAAACAGGACAGATATATGAACTACTCGGAGAGAAATATCGAACCGAGTTGGTTTGAGCAATCTCTTAATTAATATTAGTTGATGTTCACAAGCTGTAGTCGAGAGTAGGGATGGGACATCGGTGGGTAAACATCGATATCAAACATCGATGTTAACATCGTTGATCAACATCGATGGTTGCAAAATATCGACTACCAAACATCGATGTTTTTAAACATCGATAATTATATTTATAGATTTATTTTTTGGCAGTTTAACAAAAACTTTATTATAACTTAATTAATTTACGTCCTTAACAAAATGATATAAAAGATATCACTATTCAAAAAAAATAATAAAAGAAATATATACATTTATAATATGTAGTTAACTTTAGAAACTACTCAAAAAAAACTATATAAAAAAACAATATTATGCAATTACGTATGAAACAACCACATGACTTAAATCGTCTGATACTTAAAAAATATATACATTTACGTGTATCAAAGCTTTTTAAGAGAACGATTTTTATTTGGGATTTTATAGTCTTGCATTTTTTTTTGACTACGCTGGCAAATACCGAGATACATATGGATATGGTTTTATATTTCTGATGTGTCATCTTGCATTTAATACGTGTATCGTCGTGTATGATTGTACGCACTAGGGAATTTCCCGAAGAAGTATACATCGGTAATGTCTATCTCCCTTCTTTTTCTATGAAAATACGTTTACCTTCTTCACTTATTCTGCATGCATACATAATTTAACTTTTATTCTGCACATTAAAAGTACTATAAATTTATGTATTTAATTATATATTATTTAAATATTTATACTGAGTAATATTTAAAAGAGCCTAAAATGAAATATTCGAATTTATATGATATAGCACTGTGTAATTTAAATACTTCTTTTATTCGTAGACAATTTTACATCCTCGTAGCCTGTATGTGAGCTGTTAATTTGGAAACATTTTTGTATTTGTCAACAGAGGACGCTGTTTTATTTTGTGATTAGTGCAAATACATTTTGTCAAGCTTAAAAGTTCGATGTTCACTATATTTCTTCTAACATCGATAGTTTATCGATAAATCTAAATTGCAAACATCGATGCAAAAACATCGAACATCGATCCTAAAATATCGATGTTCAATGAACATCGATGTTTATCGCCCATCCCTAGTCGAGAGTCGAGAGCTCAGTCGGTGTCTAAGAGTCCTCCTAGATTCTAGATGAAATTACAAATCGCCCCCTAAGCCTTTACGCAACGCCCCCATTTTTTTTCTGGGTCTCTTACCGCCTCCCTTTAGACCTGCAGCGCCCACAAGGGGGCGTTATCGCCCACTTTGGGAACCTATGGTCTACATGAATGATTTTGCAGAAGTAATGACTACATTCATCGCGATGTTTGCTGATGATGCGTCTCTGGCTCTGAGGTCACCTAATGTTGATGAATTGAAGGAGGATGTTGCTAGGGCTCTGAATACAGCTGAAGAGTGGTTGGAAAGAAATAGCTTAAAACCAAACATAAACAAAACGAACATAGTCCACTCACAACGATACGGCAAGAAACTCTCGATATTACTTACAAAAATGATATACTTGAGTCATCTTCAACGGCAACATTCCTTGGGTTGGAAGTGGATTCACAACTATCGTGGAAAGACCATTTGCGACACATAGTGAAGAAATTGTCTCCTTTTAGCTATGCGCTAAGAACTATTGCAACTCCAGTAAACTTGTAAGCGGGTATTAGTGCATATCGGGCGTATGTGGAATCCCGGTTAAGATACGGTATAGGTTTCTGGGGTAGTGGTGTGGATACTGACAGACTTTTTGTTCTACAGAAACGATGCATACGCAGTGTTTTTAGCTTGGGGTGTAAGGACTCGTGCAAAAACATATTTATTAGAAACAGGTTCCACACACTTACTGGATTATACTTGAGTGCGCGTTGTTTACTCGCAGGAATGGTGATCGACTCCTACACATCAATATGATACGAGAGGTGGGAAGAATATTTACCTAAAAGCACCACAAACTAAACTTTCGAAAATACAGAAAAATGCAGTGGAACAAATAATAAAAATATATAACTTCACCCCGCCTGAATTACGTCACCTAAGTGACATTAAATTTAAGCGCGCTCTTGAGCGCCATCTTTATAACAAATAAATGACATACATACATACATACAGTTTAGGGGTAAATTTACATTTAAACTGTCAATGGCATTTAATTTACAATTGAGGAGCTTACGTGCAACACCGAATAAATCCATATTTTGACGAAATTGCGTTATACATGTTAATTGTATAATGTTGATCTGCTATAATCATTTTTGTAGGGTTTTGTGAGCAAAACTTAATAAAAACATGTCTAAATAGCATATAAAGTTGAAGTATGCGTGCAAAAGCGGACAAATCCACGTTTTAAAGCAAACATAGCTATATCTGTTGACGTTAGTTGAAAATGCTAGCTTTGTGTTTTAAAGTATTCTGTTCAGTGAACACTGTAGTATAAAATGGTTGGTTTCTGAAATTATCAACTGCAGCATTTGACATTAAGGTTTTGGAGGAGGTGTATCAAGAAGTTTTAAAAAAAAATGCAGAGACTAAAAGAATAATCTTAAAGAAAATCTTTCATAAAAGTAAAAACGTGGATATTACAGTGACTTGCTCAGAATTTTACAAGTTTGAATCTATGATGGGAACTACCCAAAGACTTACAAGAGGCGGCAAATCGGATATAATAAATTTGCGAACTTTACCGCCGAGAACCCAATACCTGAACAGTAGAAAAAGAGTTTGGGCCATTTGATGGAAAAAAATTTTGGAGCCGAATGACAAGAACGAGATGATCTGCAATGGTGCAGAGAGCTGCTTAGTTCACCTACGACCACTGAAAACGAAGAGATTACCGAAAACGGTGGTGACAATGGGGTGTGTGCTTGCTTAACTGACGAAATAGCTTTCACGTCTAAATTCTGTTTTTTTTTTTTTTAAGTTTTGTTTAGGTTTGGTAAGTGTTAATTTTAGACAAAATATACTGTTTCATTTCTAATATTTCTTATTTATTTCAACAATTTTTAATCAAAACCGGATAAATCCAATCTTTTTTTGCAATATTTTCAAGTCCCCCCAAAAAAATACAAAAAAATGCCTTTATAGAAAGCCTGTCCGTATACCAAATTTTCTTGCATTAACTTTTTTGATACGTTGAAGGGCCAATGTTTTATATGTTTTCTGTGTTTCCTGAAAAATTTTACAAAATAGATATATTCGCTTTTGCAGGGAAGCTCCTCAATTAAGCTTTTATTTTACATTTAAACTGTACATATACGCTTAATCTGTAAATTTACAGTTTAGGTGTAAATTTATCACTAGCTTGTCAATGGCTTCTAATTTACAATTAAGCTTTTAACTTACATTTAAACTGTACATGCACACTTAATCTGGAAATTTACAGTTTAGGTGTAAATGGTGTAAATTTACAATTAAACTGGTAATGGCTTTTAATGTACATTTAACCTGTACATGTACACTTAATCTGGAAATTTACAGTTTAGGTGTAAATGGTGTAAATTTACAATTAAACTGTCAATGGCTTTTAATTTACATTTAACCTGTACATGTAGGTGCACTTAATCTGGAAATTTACAGTTTAGGTGTAAATGTTGTAAATTTACAATTAATCTGTCAATGGCTTTTGATTTACATTTAAACTGTACATGTACACTTAATATGTAAATTTACAGTTCAGGTAAATTGTAATTTGTATGCGTGAAAAGTGATGTTCTAACTACGCTTTCTTAGATTTTAATATTTCAATGCCGATTCTAAATATGCAATCAATTTATTTTACGAAACAGACTACAAATTTTTATAGTGGAATTGTGCCTTAAATGACTTACTTTTCGTTTGAATCTCTAGAACGGTATAATAAAAATATTGTATTTCTAAAAAAATTTAAATAGAATCTACAATGATTTCTACGCAAACGTGACCATTAGAGACCGGAAGTAAGGTTTACATGACATCAATTTCAGGGACGATGTAATATGTTTAACAAGAACGCCCTATTAAATCTAACCTAAATTTTAAGTTTAATACAAATTACAATTCATTTGCGTCTTCATGCTTCAGAATGATTGAAAATTATTGCTATTCGTGGAATAGTAAGAATGGCAGTAGGTAAATGATGATAAAGAAAGTAAATAGAATGGAATAAAACATCTTTTTCAGTTTATTTAACAACATTTTATGTAAATATAGTTAAATAAACTATTGTTTATGTGAAAAAGGTATTTTATTCAATTTTATTTAGTATTTTCACAAGTGCTCAACATACAATAGTGAAACAAAGAAGATATATAGAATAGTGCTTTTCTTTTTTAATTTATTACCTTATTAATATGTCATAGTTTGTGTAAGTTGCTGATTTAATAACGTGACTATATATTATTGCAAAGATACATTTTATTAACTAATAATTAAAGAGAATTATTATAAATTGAAGTACCTATTAATTAACAATATTTCGTAGTTCTGAATAAAACGTATATTGAGGAACACCTATTTTGAAATTTTCGCGCCATTTTTGTGACGTATTTATGATGTGCATTGACAGATTCAAAATCTCAACCATATTGTTCTTATTGGTATTTTTTTTTTTAATAAATTCTACAAAGTGTTAAGCGGCTAAATAATTTCGCAGCCATGAAGTGAAAAAACTCCATTTAAAATTCAGTACTTCCCATGTTTTCAAGGTATTTTATTTTTTCGAAATAACAGACAATATATCTACAACACATTCGGAGGTGAGGATTTAACAATTTGAAAACAACCCGGAAATATTGCTTAGAAATATTTCAAGGTACCAACACGTAAAATTTTCTTTTACCGTTTTATATACGTCAAACGACTATCTCTTGGGAATATAGTAAATTTTTACTGAACAAGATATGGATATTGTTTGTTTAATGACATTGTTACAGTACATAAAAACTAGACTCAGACAAATTATATAGCAGGGCGTACCCCAAGGATCCGTTCTAGGGCCCTTTCTATAACTGATTTTAATAATAACATTATATACATTATTATTATTATTATTATTATTTCATAAATTTTTATTGTGGGTAAGTATTTTTCTCAACATTGTTTATTTAATGGTTATTAGTGCAGTGCATTTTGCATAAATAGACTCAGCTATATCCTTTAGACATTTTTAATACACATATAGGCCAAATTGTTCGTGAAAATAAATTCACATAAGCCATAAGAATTATTGTTTTCTTACGCGGCCACATGTTACTGAGATTTAAATTATTTGTTAATTTGGGCCTGTTTTGGACTAGCAACAATAAGTTGCCACAATTCAAAAAAAACATTATTCCGGAGTAGTGCCATCTTAAGCTCAGATGCTACACTAATTCTCTTTCTTAATTTAGTATCAGTCATTAACTTTTTTTGACATCATTTACATAGGAAGATTTCGCAGTATTTGTTGTTACAATGCAGAACCATTTTTCAGATCCAGGAAGGTGCAATTATTTCAAAATTCCAGTTAAAAATTATGTATGTTTACCTCTAAAAGGAGTATTTTATTCACAGTTTATAGTGTCAAAGTGTCAAAATTTGAGTTTACAACTTTTATATAGGCATTTAAATTTTAGTCGATGAATTAAAAACATTTTCTCTTTCTCTATACATATTATCACTCATGCATAGCAGTATTACTATCACAATATTCAAGATCGTTATTATTAAAATCAGTTATAAAAATGGCCCTAGAACGAATCCTTGGGGTACGCCCTGCTGCTAAATAATTTGTTTGAGTTTAGTTATGTACTGTAACAATGTCAATAAACAAACAATATCCATATCTTGTTCAATAAAAATTTACTATATTCCCAAGAGATAGTCGTTTGATGTATATAAAACGATAAAAGAAAATTTTAGGTGTTGGTACCTTGAAATATTTGTAAGCAATATTTCCGGGTTGTTTTCAAATTATTAAACCCTTACCTCCGAATGTGTTAGATATGTAGATATAGTCTGTTATTTCGAAAAAATAAAATACCTTGAAAATATGGGAAGTACTGAATTTTAAATGGAGTTTTTTCACTTCATGGCTGGGAGGATTTTATTAACAGTGTATATAAATACCAAAGTTGATACTCCAGATTATAACATAACTAACGCTTAAATTCGTTGGCAACGACGCAGACGTAATTTAATATAGATATCAACTCCACAAATCTCTCTTGAAATTTCAGTATATTTTAGCTACATTTTTAAATTTTTAAATTACATATGAATAGAAATAAATACATGTTCATATTTTGTACATGAGTAAATACGTATTCATTTTCTGGGCATAGAAGAATACAAAAACAATATTATAACATAACTATCACCTAACTTTTACTACTGAAATTACAACATTTTATATTTAAATTTCCCTCGCATTTAGAGAGTTTATGCAGTGTTAAATTACTGCAACTACGGCGTAGTAAGGGAATGAAAAGAACTTGTATTGTGTTTACAAACGCCGGTGTAATAGTATGTAGTTTGTAGTGTGTTGTATTTGATTTAATGTCTAGCGATCTAATTTTGTATTTTAAGCCTTTTATTTTATATGAAAGTACATACAGTTGAGAGTTCGAATCGCGCCTTACATGTGCATTTTGTTATAACTTTGTTTACATTTACGTAATACACGACGAATATATTTAAAAACATGTGCGATATTCAAGAAAATTTTAAGGTTAACGATATTTTCGAAAGACTGTGCCGTACATTATCGAGGAATCACGAAGTTACCGAAGCTTCCGAGAAATTTACCGCGCTTCAAACGAATGTGGAACGAGTATTATTCGCCGACGATTTATTAACAAAGTATAAATTGTATCCCCGACTCGTCGAAGAGAAGAAAAACGATGAAATTAGTACTAAATACAGACAGGAAGGTAACGAGGCGTTTAAGAAAAAAGATAGCCTTTTAGCTTGGAATTTATATACCAGAAGTATTTCACACGCACCGATTAATAGTGAATGTTTAGCGTTGGCCCACGCGAACAGATCAGCTGTTCTATATGAGAAAAAGTTATATAAACAATGCTTGGAGGTAATTAAATTACTTTAAAATTCAGGATAAGTCATAATACTTGTTTGTACGCTGGTGTTACGCTTTTAAAATTATGCATTATCTTATCATAATGTTTTTATTTGAACGGTATATTTCAAATTAGAAATATAGGTTAGGTGCAATATTCAATTTCTATTACTTTAAGGTATTCTATTTAGAAATTCCCAGTATTGTCAGATATGTTAATTCCATATGTAATTAGTAATTAACGAAAATTAAATCTCTGTTTTTCGAGTTTATAAGCAATATAAATATCCTATATCAAGAAAAAACATATAAAAATTATTTTTGATTTGTCTTTGGTACACTCATGGGAAGCATAAATGTTACCCACAGTTATGAGTTTTTCTTTTAAATGCATCGAACCAAACTGGTCAACTGTAGAAGTTTATAGAACGGTATGTTTTTCGTGTTGTACAGAATATTTCATAGTATAAAGTACCTACATTTAATATCAAAATAGGTGAATGAAGTGTTTAATTAAAATTTATTAAAATGCTTTACAAATATAGTCCTATTAATAAGAATGACATTTAAATATATTGTGTTTTATAGATTTCTTTATTTAAGTTGGTGCCCGGAGAATTTGATTTCAAATAAACAGTAAAAATATTTGACTTGTAAACGGTATTTCGTATGCCGGCGAAAGTTAAAATCTTACAGGATAAAATAAGTTTCTTTCTTTTTTTTTTTTTTGGTAGCTAATAGTCAATTAAATGGCAATACTTTCAAAATTCCTAATATACAATTGCGTTATAAATTATGCTCTGTTTTTTAATTTCGCGAACCACCAAATAGAGCTACACTATGCAATAATATATGATAACATTTATTTTTGACAAATTTATTATATAAGTTATGTACCTACATTATGTTATGTCTATTATGTGTGTTACTTTGAAATATTTATATCAAAATATGGCAACAATATTTGCATTTTGGTCAAGGAAGACAGTTAGTTATATACAAGATGTTTAAAAATAATACAAGAGATTTACTAGATTTAATAGTTTTCATGTTTACAGAGAGAACTGTGGAATATATTTTCTAATGTTCAAAAAACTTTTTATTTCGGCCCATGCTAATTCAATGGGATTTAGTTCACCGTGGTAATCTCAACACGTGTTTGTTCTTTGCTATTGTCATTTCATCAACAACATGTTGGTTGAAATTGTGACGATGTTGTTTAATCAGATCCAGTAAAACTCTTTACTCATTTATACTTGAAATGGTATTTCTTTTGATTGTAGACAATTATGCATGTCCTTTTTAGATGATGTACGTGGAATCTCTTCAACTTTGCAAGAATGGTAGGGCGCGTTATCCATAATAATAATTGTAATTTTTTAAGAATTCATATCCTCTTTGTAGTCGCCAGTTCTTTTGTTTTGGAAAACTAACAATCCACCTTCAACAAACCAATCTTTAGATCCTATGTGCACAATAATAAGCCTTTGCTTTTTCCTGTTGGACTTTTCAAACCTATCGAGACACCATCTATAAATGCTTAACTGCGGTTATGTACATTAACATCAACCCAAACTTTATTGTGTGCACCCTTCATTTAACCACGTTTCATCTAAGTAAAATATATCTTTTTGTTGGGCTCTATATGACTTAATAGTTGTTAAATATCTATATCTCCAAGTACTTATCTCACTTTATGTACCTATAATAATAATAATAATAATAATAATAATAATAATAATAATAATATCTTTTATATACCTATTCATCTTAAAAATAAATATATTTTACTTGAAATTGATCTTTTTCATTAGCATAGAGTTTGATTATGTATACTATAGATATACAACTGAAGATTAGTTCGGGTAGGTAGCCAACAGAGGGGTTCGGCAGTAGGATGTGCCCATTCATAAATTTCTCCCGCTAAATTTGTTATAGTAAAAGCAGTCTTCTTGTAGTAATAAAAAGAAGCCAATGGGATCTTAAAGGAAGTGACGCAATTATCCAATTAGACCAATTGTGTTTGTCACAATTTTATAGGCGTTTTGCTTTAGATTTAAATATCTTAAAATATTTTCAATTGAGAGATATGTCTACTGACTGTAATTTTTTCAATTCCAAAAATAAGTAATGATGTGATTGTGGATGTTAAATGTTATTTTGAAATACATATTACAAGACGATGTAACGAAGAAATGTCATTTTTCCTATATATTTTATCTTATAATTGAGAATGATATTGCAGTACAAGCTGAAAAAGGTTCAAAGTACTAACCCTTAATAAAATCTTTGCTTGGTTGGGAATTAATATCTTTGTATAACTTGTTTGTAATTATTGTCGAGGATAGTACATCCTCAACAATAATTGATGATTATTCATCATAGCAGTTGTTACGATTCAGGCCAGGATAAAATAAAAATAACTAGAACCATAATAAAATATGTAATATCAAAGTACATTCAAGTGTGTATCTAATTACCTTTTACGAAGTGAAAGATTATAATTATTTTATAGCTTACTTCAATGAGTATGATATATAACACAATAAAATCCATAAAGATTTCAAACAATTGCAATTACACGTGGGTGAATGAAAAATTAAGTGGTGGAAATACAAGTAAACTAGTTTTGTTTGATAACCCCAACGTAACTTCAATTAATAGGAATTACTATTATTAAAAGCTATTTTTAAAATCGCAGGTAAATACATATTAAAGAAACGTCCATATACAGCCCACGTCTAGGCAGTACTTACTATATTGATAATTATTAAGAATGTAAATGTATAATGAAAGTTCCTGCGACTTCCCTGATGAGATGATTAATTATAACACTTCTGCAGTAAGAAGGATGGTGTTTCTATTACAATAATAAATGTATTGTAGCAATAAAAAGATTTACATACTATTTATACAATAGCACAAGTAATCCAAGGTCCAATTTACGTCACTGACATTGTAAAATGTTTCTTGAAGGAGAATGTCCTTTATTTTCTCTTTAGATACGAAAGTAGAAAAATGTCTACACATAATTTTGATTTTGTTAAATAATTACCAGTGACGATGTTGTAGCGAAGTGACTTTTTTCCTATGAAATGTGGGTTGTGCAGCAAATGGTTATGAGGGGTGGAGACTTCTGTAATCTTACCCCTAGTATCAGGTGTGGCAGCTTTTTCAAAGCCCTCCTTAGTTGTTGCAGAATGTGTGTCTAGACTAATGGAATTATCTTAAGCTCTCTGAAGAGAGGTTTGCAGTGGATAGTTTGTGAAACACAGACAAGTGCTCGAACAGCCTTCTTCTGCAGAATAAACACCTTTTCTATGGAGGCCTACTTACCCTATATTGGTTAAACATAGTTGATATGTGATTTGATAGTCTATAGCAGGGGTCGGCAAGTAATTTTCAGTGGGGTCCGGATTCGGTGTAATTTTTTTTATGGAGGTCCAGAAAAAAACTAATCATTAATAGGTACTGTTTTTTATTTTGTTTTCAAGTCGAGTTAGTTTCCAAAAAAAAAAAGGTAAACCAAGTAAAACAAGTAGTTCTCAGTTAATACTGTAATATATTCAATGTGAGAAATTACATCGACGGTCTTGAGCCAGTTTTTTAAAGTTCCGTGTACGAGGGGTGCAGCAAATGCGAAGTATGTCTTCGAGGTGAGCGTCCGTCAACCTTGACCGATATGTGTTCTTCGAAAAATTCATTTTCGAGAACGACGATTCGCATATATATGTCGAACCAAACATAGTGGCCAGATTGATAGTTACTTTCTACAAATTTCATATTTTTCTGAAACATATTTACCCCAAAATTCTTCAGTGGATACAGTTTTATACATTTGCAAAGAAATATCTTCTTGCAAGTCGATTATCTCCATTTGAAGTGAAGCCTTTGAAACGCTGAACAACTTAGCAGCCACATCAGTCCATTCTGCCGATGCATCAACTTCATAAGGAAATTTTAGGAATTGAGACAGCTTTCCAATTTCTGCGAAGTCTTGAAATCTTGTAGCAAATTCCTCCCTTAGATCGGACAGAAATCTTACAAACACTGCAATGTCTTCTTCACAGTTCTCTTTTTTATATTCAAGAATTGTTGGGAAATGAATAAATTCGTGCTTTGCAATATCTTTTTCAAAAATATCCAGCTTACGACGAAAAGCAGACACGCTTTCTATCAGATCACATATTAATTTCCCATTCCCTTGTAACTATATTGAGCGCATTTAAATATTTTAGAATATCCTTCAGAAAAGCAACAGCTAGCATATTGCGCTCGTTAGTTATGTACTCTAAGTGCTTCTTTGCTCCCTGCGTATCCAAGATTTGCAAGAAGGAGGTTACTTCTTCCTTTATTAGCCAGAAACGTTCAACAACTTGACCTTTACTTGACCAACGAACATTGTTGTATTGCAACAAGTCAGAATACGCAGCATCACATTCTGAAAGAAACTTCTTGAACTTTCGGTGTTGAAGAGAAGAATGAGATCTCATAAAATTAATCAACTTCACCAAGCTGTCCATTACTTCATTCAGTGTAGCACTGAGTTTTCCACAAAGGGCGGTCTGATGAATTATGCACTGATACGATATTACACCTGGATTCTCAACCCTGATATTCTTTGCTACACCTTTTTCTTTGCCAATCATCGCTGGGGCGCCGTCAGTTGAAAGCGACACTATTTTATCATAACGAATGTTGGAATTATTAATAAATTCATCAATAGCTTTGAATAAATCTTCTCCTCGAGTGTTACCATTCAAAGGCAATATTGCGAGCAATTCTTCCCTGAATATCTTATTTTCAATGTCGAAAAATCTCACGAAAATAGATATTTGTTCATCATCAACAATGTCACATTATTCGTCAAGTGCAATGGCGTAGCAAGGTGCCTTTTCCAAAAGTTCAAGCAGAGTGCTTTTAATATCAGCAGCTAAAATTTCCGTTCTTCTTGTATTACTTCTTGCCGGCATTGGAATACTTTGAATTGCAGCGACATCATTTTTTTCTTTAAAAAGTGCCGAAGCTACTTCCAATATACATTCTTTCATTATTTCAGAATCTGAAAATGGTTTCTGGTGTTTACTAAGTGTCCAGCACACACGTAACGCTGCTTCTGCCGATTTTTCTTGCTCACTCATGCAGCGAACTAGCAATTTCGTGCTTTTTTCGTAAGAAGTGAGATATTCCTGTAATTTAAATTTAAATTTTAACGTGATAAGTTTACAAAGCAGTTATACATATCACATTTTTACATTAATAGGATTATATTACCTGTACTTTCTCTTTACGAGCCTCACTGCCAAGAGGAAAGTTTTTGTGGAATTGCTGATGAGTTGTTTCATAGTGTCGCTTTAAATTGCCACTTTTAATAACAGCGACAGTTTTATTACATATTATGCAAACTGGAACCGGTTGAGGTCTATCTGGCAGCGTAAAACAATATTGTTCAGCCCATTCAGTCAAAAATCTCCTATTTTCAGTGTCCACTTTTCGCTTTTTAGGACCCATTATTAGTATAGGTATGTATGTACGAAAAAGTTTTTCACACGACAAATTGTAAAACAAATGAATAATTGCTCTGCGCTCTCTTCGACTAAAGCGACAGGTTCGGACTTGTTTAACAAATGAACGAGTGAGCAGTGACGCGTGGTGGGAGGCACTACTCGCCGATCAGACACGTCTTGTTGGACGTCGGACTGTATTTAAGAATATTTGGCGGTCCGAGGTTCGACCTTCCGCGGTCCGTATACGGACCGCGGTCCGCCTGTTGCCGATCCCTGGTCTATAGTCTATCAGTTATAAATCTGATACGTCTAATTGCATAAGTAGCAGAATCTATGTACAGCTTCCTTGTTAATCTTGTGTCTAGTCTAATATCAAGGAAATTTCTATTCATAGAATAAATGTTTGATCTATGTTTACTAGTAAAGTAAATTGTCTCATATTTATCCTGGTTAAATGATAAACGATTGGCTGTGAACCATTTATATTTCTAATTTCTGAAGATACCAAAACCTTAAAATAATGTGGTGTTTATAGTGTATTTTCTTTGGAAAACGTACTACATTACTGGTTTTAATGCCTCACATAAACCAGTCAAGTTGATAAAACCAACTTAATAAATGTTGTGGTTCGGATAGCTTTTAATTACTTTTTCTTGTTTTACATAACATATTTAGTCATACGAAATACATAGAAACCTGTTTTAGACATACCTGCCCAACACATAGAAGAAAATGGGAATAACCCAAACTCTGAACCCGAAACAGACTGACATTTGATATAGGTATTTAATAAAAAAGCTGACTTTTTGATACCGTTTCCTTGTTTAGTTTATCTTTTTTAAAAAAATTAATTCGTTTTTTAAAAAGCCTTTGTATAATGTTATTTATTTTCTTTATTATACTATAAAAGGGTAATTGTGAATATAATAAGGAAAAAAATAAGTAATCCTGCGATTCTTCAATAAAAAAAATTATTGAAAGCTACTTTATCATAGAAACAGCTATATAGGTTATGTTGACATGTAATTCAAGGGCAAACGATGTGAAAAGCAAATCAAACAAATTATACTCTTATGTAAAATTTAATAGAAAATATATTTAAAACATTTTTTATAAACTTCCAGATTAAATTGTAAGAGTGGGGATGAGAATCTTTTGAACTGTGCTGTCAGTAATTTCATTGGCTTACAAGTTTTCATTCATGAATATTAATTCCTTTGAAAGATATCAGAGGACGGCACTTTACTACCATAGAAATATTTGCCGTTTTCTCTAGGTTGTATAACTATAGAATTAATAAACAAGGGTATAGATATAATGATGAACGGCTCATTTGAGGGATATTGGAATGGTTTTGAATTTCGTTAAAAATTTTTGTTAAGTGTAAGAGGATTGTTATAAAAAAAAGCTGTGTATTACTTGTGTTACAGCATTTTTTACATTTTCGTCAAACTTGTTAACTAATGAGCGTCTACTAGAGCTTTGCTTGGGCTGAGTAAGCGCTTTCTTGGACTTCTATTCCCTTATAACTTTAAAAACTGTACTTCTTGCAATACTTGCAATAATATAATATGAGTAACTTCAGAAAAATAACACATAACCTAAGAAAATACAATATTACCTGTTCTGGACACTATGTGCGATGCTATTGCCCTTGTATTTTTTTTTTGTAGTTTCATTTCTCAGCTTCTTATAAGTACTGAGAATTATTTGCTTTTCAGTAAGCGACAAATGACTAAAACGGTCGCGTTTTCTCGGTGGAGAAATAAAAACTTCTACTCGGCATTGGGTCTATGATATATATTGTAGTAGACACTAAATAAACGGTCTAAGAGTTCTAAAAAGAACTATTTTTGTTGTATAAATACAAGAACAGAGAAAACGAAGTAGAAAAAAGTCGTGGAAAATATGTAAAATGCAACTGACAAATGGGTAGAAATGACTGTCAATTAAAGTGTCATTTGGGCACGAAAAGAATTAATTGAATTGGCTGCTTTTCGCCCTATAATTTAAAGGTGGTCCGCGGAATCGCAAGCAGTAGTAGGCGGCATTATTGGTATTTCTACATTTGGAGTTTCCTCATTTTCTTCTTTCAAAGGACGTAGTAGTTGGTCAAGTGTACCTCTGAAAATCGAAGTGTGTCCTTTTAAAATAATAATATTTATTGCTTGAAAATAAGTACTGTCCTTGTTTAGATATGACTAAACTTGTTTTTATTGATAATGATACAATTTATTAACAATTTGTTATAAAATACCTACCTCACAAGTATAAAATAATATGGACAAGTCACTTTTGTCTTGCAAGTTAATCTCTCACAATAATCACCTGTTTATTACAAACTTTCAAAACGATGATCTAATAATATAAAACTACTGGATGTACTGTAGAGAGAGAGAGGAATTGACCTCTACATACAAAGGAGACATATATACAAAACCGCTAGTTGTGGTTAAAACAAGGCGCCAATACATGGTTTTGTATATAACCTTTCTCAATTTTGTTGATTTATACATATTTATTTGTCTTATTGGTAAGTTGGATTATGTATTTTATTAATAGATTTCTTCTAGTATTGATTCCATTTCATATTCAACTGATTTTATATTTGTTTAAAGAAATATGAGTATAAAGACTACTGTGCATTCATGATTATTATTAAAGTTGCAATACCTTTACTTTCCTCTTAATATAGCATATTTTTAACAAAATAATACTTTTAAACATTATAAGTCATTACAAGCTATAGCAATATATTTGAAATTTATGTAAAACTGTCAATTTCGTTAATCCTTGTCAAACTTTCGACGCTCATATATTTTCCTTCTTTCTCTTATGGTGTGGGTCACTTCCTAATAAGCAGGACATAGCGTACTGTGCATCTAGTTGTATAATAATAGTATTGGATCATTGTGTCAAAATGCTGTAGTATTATAACTTATCAGTTACGTTTCAACACAAAGCGACATCTATTATTACAACGCGTAAGTTTTATATTAATTAAAAGGGGGGGGGGGCACCCGCGAAACGTCCTTTTAATAGGACAGTGGGTATATCTGGGTTAATAAATACTAGCCATGCGCGTGACAAGTCTGCAGAGTTTCAGTTTGGCACAATGAACATTGAGCATTGCCCCTATATTGTACGTAAAGTTTACACATCGTCTGCTCTGCTTTCAAACTTATATGATATTTATGCATTGCTGTCTACTAATATACGGGCTGTTATGTCGAATTTTCTAACTGTTTATAAATTTCAATTGTAAAAAAAATGTATAGAACTCAAGCGGCTAGAAATTCTAAATCTAAAAATTAATTTGAATGATCTTTGGTTAGATTTTCATCTGCTGTCATAATTTAATTTAAGAAAAATGTAAACAAACTTTTTAATTCGGTCGTCAAAATCAATTATTATGACTCGTCCTAGTAAATAAATAATTTAACAATAAAATGACTTCCACGTGTCTCCAACATATTCACTACGAATTAAATCGAAATATATTTAGAGAATGAACTGACCAACACCAGAGGATGACGATCGACGACGGTCGCAACAATCTGCGAACACCGCGGACGTGAAATCATTAAGATTTGATTTTTCTTTGTTGACAGGACATCACCAACGCCTTCAAAAACAATTATCCCAAAAATTTGCACGAGAAATTGATCCAACGCGAACACAAGGCTCGAGAACTCCTCAGCTCTGAACAAACCGAAAAGTATTACGAAACAGTAATGGAGCTAGAGAAGAAAAATAAACGAATTCAATGTGCCGGACCCAAAGTTGAAATAAAAAAGTCCGCTTCTCTAGGTAGACACGTCGTGGCTGTGAAGAAAATAAAATTTTGCGAGATTGTAGCGATTGAAAAACCTTACGCCAAAATTTTGTTGAAAGATCACTTGAAAGATCACTGTTATAATTGTTTTGAATTGTCTTATAGTCTGATACCGTGTGATAGTTGCGTTTACGCCATGTTCTGCTCGAAAAAGTGCCAAAATTTAGCGTGGAATTCTTACCATAAATACGAATGTGCCATATTACCTACGTTGTACAGTTTAGATGTGACCAAATTACAATTGGCTGCATTAAGAGTGACGATAGTCGCTAGGGATGAGTATGGAAAAATCGAAAATTACAAACAGGACGAAGATAAAGTCTACAAGTCGGAATGCTACGAGGAAATTCATTTTCTCGAGACTAACACTCACCTGAGAAAGACTGCGAATATGTTTCCGAAGGCGGTGACCGCGGCTGTTTTGAGAAACATCGTGAAGAACGGCAGCACCTTCTTTGGGAATGGAGAAAACGTTCAGAGAGATCAGAATTTATTTGACGAACTCTTGATGAGGCATCTGCAAACTGGGCCGACGAATTTTCACGAAATATCCGAGTGCGTCGAAACCGATGCCGGTTTCGAACAGAGTCAAGAGATAGGGAGTGGCGCTTACGCTTTTCTCAGTTTGTTGAATCATTCTTGCAATCCAAATGTGGTGCGACATTGTCACGGCTCCGAGATTATTTTGAGAGCAATCAAACCGATAAAGAAAGGCTCTGAACTCTTGGACAACTATGGGTATGTATACTTTAATGTATAATATACAGGCTGTCCAGACCATGCGAGGACGGAAGATTACGGCTTTATTATTAAAGTTAAAGAAAAGTGTTTTAGACAAAAGTTGTAGCCACTCCTAAAATACACATTCTAAAATTATTTTCAACTATGCAGAGTGTTGCGTAAGTAAGTGACGATACAAACTTGTGTTTTTTTTAATGGTACACCCTATATATTTTGGCGTATTTAGATGCTACTCTTAAAAAGAAGGACATGGATATAAACATGTGTAGGGGTATCTCTTACCGTTGTAGCTTTATTCGCAATTTTGTCCAACTTTGTGGAGACTCTGAGACGAAACCTAAAAGAATTTTTCAGATCTGTATAGGCAAGAAGTTTTCCACTTTCGTCAAGTTTAATAATCTATAATCAATTTATTTATTCTTAAATAAATGAATTTGCAGGAATAACAAATGCAAAATTAACATTTACGTTTTTTTTTTAAATAGAACACCCTGTATATTTTTCTTCTAAAGTACAGTATTTTTTATAAGCTTTTTAGTGATACCACGTTTTCCCTATCCACACTTAGTATTTTATAACTTATTAACTCTTATTATTAATAGATTTTAAATTTAAGCGAAGAAAAAAAGAATTTAAGTTGCTGTCAGCTGTTTAACAAAATACGCACTACAACATATTGAAAAACAAAAAATAATATTTATTAGATTAATGCAAAATTTTAAATAAATAAATAAAATTCAAAAGTATAACATATTTATAGCAGATGCTCAAAAATTCCACCGTCTTGTTGAATGCACAATTCGAGGTGGCGCGGCGGCGAAAATTGTTTTTAACATCAGTAAGCGTTTGCTGTCCAATATTTTCAAAAATGGCCATTGTACGTGTGGTTGGAATGTTTCGATAAACCTGTTCTTTAACATGTCCCCAAAGAAAAAAATCAATAGGAGTTAAATCAGGAGACCTTAAAGGCCAAGCTATAGGACCCTCCCGATCAATCCATCGTTTTTCACACCAGTTATTTAAAAAAAAATTACATAATTACTGTGACTTACATATATGCCTTTATACGTAAAACGTATATGCATATATGCATGTGTTTGAGATACACACATACATTAAGTGCTATTGTCGACAATCGAACGCACAGACACCGGTGTTTCGACCTATGAAGTCTCATCAGTGTGCGTGGAGATTCTCGACAATAGCTTCAAGACTTAAATCGCTGCTTATGTCATTTTAGCGTGTTAAATGCAGTGAGAGTATCACAGCGACATCTAACACCCAAAAGATGACACAGAACAAAGCGAATTACACTTCTATGAAAATGTGGTGGAGCTCCATCATGCTGATACCACATTATTCTTCGTGTATGGAGATCGACATTTTCCACTAAATTAGGTAACGGATGTCTTAAAAAAATTTCGTATATGGCTCTTGTTACCGTTCCTTCAAAGAAATAAGGACCAACAACTTGTAAATTAATTATGCCACCCCATACATTAATTGACCATTGATGTTGAAAGTCAATTTTTCTGACCCAATGGGGATTTTCTGTTGCATAATAATGCATATTATGTCTATTAACTAAACCGGTACTTTTGAAAGTAGATTCGTCACTAAATAAAATCGAAGATTGAAAATTCGGATCCAAATTCATTTTGTTTAACATAATATTGCAAAAACTTAAAAGATCAAATCATTTCCACGAAGGTCCTGATGTAATGATATATGGTAGGGATGATACTTATAAGGATACTTATTTTTTTATGATGCAACTGATATTACTCCTGCTTATTCCAGTCTGGATATTCAAATTTCGTGTACTTGAGGATTTTCTTCCAACGATAGCAAAATATTTAATTAATTTTCCTCATTAGTAACCCATCGATTTTTAATCTCCTTTTTGGAACAACCAATATTTCCAGATGCTTCAAAACGTTTTTTTTAATTTTTGAAATGCTTCGATTCTAGGAGGCCTTGCATTTGGATAACGTTGACAGTAAATCCTGAATTGGCTAATAAACAGTTTCTTTCGCTCTCACCCAATGCGTAAATCATATAGACCATTTCATCTTTCGTGAAATTCATCGTAGAAGTAAATACAATTATCAGCGTTATTTTGTAAATACAACGTAACTAATGACATACAAAATTCAGATATTATTTTAATTAAAAATTCACAGGTGACTACGACTTTTTTCGTTTAAATTTAGAATCTATTAATAATAAGAGTTAATAAGTTATAAAATACTAAGTGTGGATAGGGAAAACGCGGTATCATTAAAAAGCTTATAAAAAATACTGTACTTTAGAAGAAGAATATACAGGCTGTTCTATATAAAAAAAAGCGTAAATGTTAATTTTGCGTTTGTTATTCCTGCAAATTCATTTATTTAAAAATAAATAAATTGATTATAGATTATTAAACTTGACGAAAGTGGAAAACTTCTTGCTTATACAAATCTCAAAAATTCTTTCATGTTTCGTCTCGGAGTCTCCACAAAGTTGGACATGTTGAGACACAAAATAGCGAATAAAGCTACAACGGTAAGAGATACCCCTACACATGTTTATATCCATGTCCTTCTTTTTAAGAGTAGCATCTAAATATGCCAAAATATATGGGGTGTTTCATTTAAAAAAATAAAAGTTTGTATCGTCACTCACTTACGCCACACTCTGTATAGTTGAAAATAAGTTTAGAATATGTATTTTAGGAGTGACTACAACTTTTGTCTAAAACACTTTTCTTTAACTTTAATAATAAAGCCGTAATCTTCCGTTCTCGCATGGTCTGAACATCCTGTATATAATAAAACACAATTGTTTAGTTTCAAAAAATTATAATGTTCGCACACTACATATGTTTCGCTACACTGTGGCTTCATTAGGTGGATGAAAATACAATTTCAAAGTACACGTTAGTTCCTATATAAATCAATACAAAAGTAATGTCATTCTGAGAGGGGGTGGACATATTTGAATATTAAATTGAGTAGGGGGAGTTATTTATATCTAGTTGGTCATTTAAAATTATACCTAATTTATTAAATTTATTAATTTCTAAACGTTCTAGCACATTAAGTTTTTTACTTTTTTCTAAAACATGAATAGTTGTAGAATTGGCATTGAATTTATGATTCTGTTCTAAGCAATGATTAGCAAAAGTTGAGTCTGTCTTCTTATCCTTATAACATCTTTCGTGTTCTTTTATTCTAGTATTGAATGTCCTTCCTGTCTGTCCTACATACACTTTTTACAGTCTCGCGTGTCAACACCCCTGAGTTTAATCTATTGTCCGTTTTATCTTTATTGTTTTTAATTGCTTTTCGTAAGGAATTGTTTGTTTTGAATGAAATAATTTCTTCCCTACTTGTTTTAATTAAGTTCCCTACTTTGTCGAAAATGGTACCAATGTATGTGATTGAATAACTCTGGGTTCTATTGTTTTTTTAATGTGTGGTAAATTAAAGATAGTGTTTTAGATTTCTGTAGTTTTGCTAAAATATTATTAATTAAATCTAATGAAAAGCCGTTATTTAGCGCTATAATATATATGTAAAATGAGTTTAAAGTAATAACGGACCAGGCAACTAGATGCTACTTCTTTCAAATCTTGGATTGAGTTGGTCTTTACTTGATGTAAATCCATTTTCAATGTGAAATAAAACAAACAAATGTTTAAGATTTACACTGTATTTAATAACAACGACAGCTGTTTCGCTACACTGTAGCTTCGTCAGGTTGACATATACAATAATGTAATTATTGTAAAGGGTTTTTCAATTGGGACGGGTCGATGTTGGCAACCAGTGGCGCCCATGTTGTTTTGGCGGCGTCTGTCTAAACTTTTGTTTATAATTCAGTCACTAATGCCAAATCAACATGACAAGCTACACTATTGAGCAGCACGTCCAAATGATAAAATTTTATTATCAAAATGAGTGTTCGTTAGTAAAAACGTGTCGCGTGTTTTCGCCCATTTTACGGCAGACGCGGTGGCCCTTCAAAGTCGACTCTCCAACGTTTGGTGGCCAAATACGAGACGACCGGTTCGGTAAACAATCAGCCAACACCCGTACGTCAAAGGAACGCTAGATCGGCCGAGAACATCGCCGCTGTCCGTGAAAGTGTGCAGGAAAATCCGAGGCAGTCAATTCCTCGACGTGCACAAGAACTCGGCCTTTCGCAGACTTCAACTTGGCGAATTTTGCGTCGGGACTTGGGCCTGCACCCGTACAAGATCCAACTGACCCAGGAGCTCAAAGTTAATGACCATACACAACGCCGTTTGTTCGCGGCCTGGGCTTCGGAGCGTTTGGAAGAGGACCTCAATTTTGGCCGAAAAATCATCTTTAGCGACGAGGCGCATTTTTGGATGAATGGATATGTTAACAAGCATAATTGCCGTATATGGGACGACACCAACCCACACGAAGTTCACCAGGTATCAATGCATCCACAAAAAGTTACTGTTTGGTGCGGATTTTGGGTCGGCGGCGTCATTGGTCCGTACTTTTTCGAAAACGACGTTGGTGAGGCCATCACCGTCAACGGCGAACGCTACAGAACGATGATAACCGATTTCTTTTGGCCCAAATTGAACGATATGGACGTGGAGGACATGTGGTTCCAGCAGGACGGCGCTACGTGCCATACAGCGGACGCCACGATGATAATTCTGCATGAACGATTTGAGGGTATGGTTATCTCTCGCAGAGGTAACGTGAATTGGCCACCAAGATCGTGCGATTCGACCCCGCTAGACTTTTTCTTGTGGGGTTTTCTGAAGTCGCAGGTCTATGCCAATAAGCCACAATCGACCGATGCCCTTAAAGTCAACATAACCCAGACCATCGCTCAAATTCAGCCGGATCTATGCGGCAGAGTTATTGAAAATTGGACCACTCGGATCCGTGCCACCGTGAGAAGCCGCGGCGGACATTTGAACGATGTTATATTCCACACGTAATGGCATACATGGGCCTTTTAAATAAAAAAAAGAATTTTGTTAATACCTCACACACAGCTTGTTTTATTCCATTTCAACATCGACCCGCCCTTATTGGAAAATCCTTTATATGTCAACGACATTGAAAATGGATTTACCTCTCTATGAAGCATTGATTGATAAGCAGATAATTTTTGTGTAATTGGATGAAACGAACGTGCGTGTATAGTTGTGTCTGTATGTGTAGGTTTGTGGTATATTGAAAATTCATGTTTTTTAGTTATATGAGTATAGTGAGATCTAAAAAGTTAATAGTTTTATTTTCTTCTATTTGAATCGTAAATTTAACGTTTGGGTGAATAGTGTTAATATAATTATGTAAAGTTTTTAATTGCCTATCTGTACCGTTAAAACAAACTAATATGTCATCCACATATCTTAAACTGTAAATGCAATGTTTGAACAAAGGGTGTTTGCTTATTATGTTTCCTAAATGATTCATAAATATGTCGGCAAGTAGACTTAACGGGTTTCCCATGTATCTCCTTCGTCGATTATTAATGTATAATTGTGGTAAAAAAATGGTGGGGTCTTCAAACTGTCGATTCATTCAATTTTGTCATACGAGGTCAGACTGCAAAGTAATTAGCAATTACAAATTACTTTAGAAATCAGTAATTGTAATTAGTAATTAATTCCTTTGCCTTTTCAAGTAATTTGTAATTGTAATTGCTTGAAAAATCGTGAAGTATTTGTAATTTGTATTTAAATACTTTTAGTTTTTTAAAAGTTCAATTACAAATTACTTTTCCAATTAACTCATATTTAGGACATACCCTTAGCTTCCCTAGAATTACTAGGTGGAACTCAATGTATGACAGTATCAAACAAATACTGGACGTGAAAGAAAAACTTTCCATCCTCTTTTTAAAATTATAAATACCTTGCTTTTCTGAATACGAGTTCTTTAATCTGCAAGAATATTGTGAAGTCACTGCACTTTTAGCAGACACCCTAAATTTTTTACAAGGTGAAAACAAAGCTTTTTATGGCGATCGTCTTCCTAGTCTAGTGTCACTTAAAAATAAGCTAAATAAATTAAGTAAAAAGAAGTTTAAAAGTGGCGGAGATATAATACTTCAGTGCGATTAAAGGTTTAAAGTTTAGATAATAGATTTAAAAACAAACATCTTTTAACTTTAGAGGATACCTATGCACTTTTAGGAGCAATCACACATCCTGAGTTTAAACTTCGTTGGTTTCCGTTAGTCGAGTCAACGTCTGTGTTATCTAAACTGACCAGATTGTAACATTGGTAAAGCGGGGCACTATTGACGGGTGGGTGGGGGGTTTCGTGATTAAAAATTTGGTCTATATGGAGCAACAAAAATGTTCATAGAACACAAAAATAGTATTGTAATATTTTTTTTTAATTTCAACATAAGTAAAATTTACAAATATAATACATTAAAAAAATATGTATAGTTTTATTTTATTCTTTGGCAATTTTTTTGAGTAGATTGCTGTCGTTGTTTAAAAGGTCATGAAATTTTTCACAAGACTTTGTTAAATTATATTTCACACATAAAATGGCTTTCAAAGTCTCAACACTTAATTGTGATTTTTCTGATGTCCACACTTTATTTACCGTAGAAAAAACGCTTTCAGTCGCTGCATTAGTTCCTGGTAAGGACAGCGCGTATTCCCTTGTTGGAAAAACACAAATTTATACTAACCGATGTTTTAATCAGTGATTACGCTAACCGGCATTTTAATCGGAGATGGAAAAACCGGCCCTTAGTTATTATCAAAATTCATTTATTTCATAGTACGAATATTTTTATGAATAAGTAATACCCTAAAATATGACCATTCCAAAAGACCTGAAATAGGGCAAATTTCAATATCTGAGATGTTTAACTTCCAACACTTAATATCCCTTTGACTAATAAATCCGTCTCTTATTGATTTTTCTCTTTCTCTTTTCTTCAGTCTTGTTTGCCACTTTTCACCGGTTTTTGCATAAGTAAACTATTTTAGGATTGCCTCTTTATCACACACCCAGTGATCTTTTTTTACATTTCAGGTATCACTATGCCGTTATGAAAAAAGCCGACCGTCAACGTGAGCTGCAGAGACAATATTTTTTCAATTGCGTTTGCGAAGCGTGCGAGAACAATTGGCCACTTTATAATAGCTTACCGCTACGATCCGGTATACCATTTGAAATAGGCAACGTGGATGATTTAGTACTAGGTGATAGAAGCGGGGCAGTAATGACAATGAGGTTACTTTTGGCGGATGTCGACCTATATATTGATGATATTTTAGTTCCTAGCAAACAGATGGCAGACCTACAGGAAATTGTTAAGCAATGTCTCGCCTTATTAGGAAATAGGAAATTAAAATTTTGAAATAGATATATGCCAGTATTTTTTTATATGCTCATGTTCTTATTGTTGTGTACTAATATTATACTGTTTATTGTTCTCGAAACAAGAAAATGTGTTTGTTCCTATTTATAATTTAAAAAAGACAAAAAATAAATTAAAAGTTATTTTTTGTTGTGCTATATTTAATAGGATCTTTATTTATATTGTCTGAATGATATTTTTTCCTTTTCCATCGCAAATCATTACATTTAAGATTACATATTGTTATCGTTTTGAATTTGTAATAATAAAATTGAATTGTTTATAAGAAATACTTTGGTTTTTATTTTAAAAAAATAAATCAGTTTGGGCGCTGATAAAAAAATAAACGCCCAACACAGCGAGATACAACAGTACAGTAGAACTCCAATTATCCGGATCAACGAGTTCTGTAATTTCGTTCAACAGTTATCAGTTCTAACTCTAATATCATTTATGTGCCCTTTGGTGGGCTGTTCTTACAGTGAGTGTACTGTATCGGTTACTGCATGAGTCATCAATCAAGCGAACACTTCGTTTTGTCACGTCTTCTGTATACGTTTTTGTTTTGTGCGGGTTTTTTTTTTTTCTGTGCATTATGTCATCTAAAACAACAGGCGTTGTGTCATCGTTGGAAGACAAAATAAAAGCCTTAAAAAATGGATAAAGGAAAGACTGGCAAGTAGTTAGCTGAGGAGTTTGGCATTGGAACATCAACAATTTCGTATATTAAAAGAAACAAGTCTTCAGTTTTGAAATTTGTGTCCGTCCTTGAGAATTAAGATGGCAGTTCGTCTAGAAAAGCGATGAAAACAGCAAAACACAAACTTCTCTGAAGAGAACGTATTCAGTGGTTTTTGCAGCATGAACATTGGGCAACCCTCTTTCAAGGCTGATTAGACTAGCCGACAATTATAATTTTTTTTTAATAACTTTTAAAAATGGATGTAGTTTTATAGTCTTAACTGAAGGCATAACCAAAAACCAAATCTTTCCACCACGTCTAGTTTTAGTGTTTTAATCATACTCCGCCAGTAGATAAACAATAATATTGTATTGAGAAAATTTGTTATACAGCAGTTATTAAAAGTAAAAGGTAATTGCAAAAATCTTGACATAACAAATGCTTGAATGTTTAATTAGTATCAAGAATACAAACACACTTAACTACACACAAAGGAAAACTGCTGATATATCAAAGTTTTGCATAAATAGAGTTATTTCTTCTTATGTTGCCTCTTTCCTTCTCTAATGTGAAACCAGCAAAAAAACTTTCATCAGGACAGGATTCTATCTACCTTGATATCGTTTCTCCCTTTCTGCAATCTCTTGATGGAACTGTAATAAATCGGCTTACGCGATTTATTTGTTAAAATTTTATATTTTTCTTTCATGCATTTATGTAATTATTCTGTATTTTTTCATAGTATTCCGGTCAACTCTTCCTAAAACCCCTCTCCTTAAATTAAAAAGGGCGGCACAAGAAATCTTATAAACTAAAACCACACCTATCGTCTATAAACATGGACCAATGAGAAATGTATACATATTGCTAAAAAGAAATATATTAGTTCTAAGTATGTCAAGAGAAATGAATATACAAGTACCTTTAAAGATTGCATAAATATTCTTTAAGGGAAAATACAAGTGTGTGAAATAAAACTATCACTATACACAACACTTGTGACCAGGCACTATAATGTAGACGGTCAGTAGAAATCCTTGACATGAGTTTCAAGTAGTTTATTATGGGGAGGTTTGGAAACTTTATTGTTAAAGGTTCATAAATATGTCAATAATAATAGATAATGCGGAAAGTATGTAGAATTCTCAGTTGTAATGGAGCATTGACCACCCTTGTAGAAGAACATGTGTGCGGACCAGACCTTTTAGTCAAATGTGGGGTACATGTTCTTACGTCTGCTGAAAAATATTAGATCACACAGTGGTGTCAAAATTATATTAATGGCAAAAACAAAATAAGAAGGTAATTGTGAAAGGCGTATCTTTACCATATGCAAAATAAGTTCGACCAATAAGACGTAAAAATGGATACGTTAACTGTATACAGGGCGTGACATAATTAGACCAAGAACTAATAAAACTAGGTGCAGATGAAAAATAAGGAAGTTCCAACAGTTCGACAATTCCGCAAACTTGTCGAAGGATCTCAACCTCGACTTGAGTCCATCCGATAAACGAACAGTCGCAGCTAAAGTTGTAATTTGTGTTTTAAGAATTCGGTCTAAGAGATGAACTGCCTATAATTGTGTAACCAGTTGAATTCCTTTTGTAACATTGTGTTGTGTAATTTTTTGTTGTTGTTTCCTTTTTTTGCGTTATATAAATTACGTTCAAGCTATTGTAATGAAGAATTAAATTCACCAGTGATTGTTGTGAGTTTGGTTAATTTGTGGTGGTGTAGACGATAGGCTGGATGACAATAAGGTCGATAAGTCGTTAATATATTTTGTTTTGGTTTGTTGTGGTTAATGTTAAATTTACGGAAAATCATCAGCGAGATGAATATAGCTTTGGGTAAATAAGATTTCAGAGGCCGAGATAGCGCCAAGTACATTCTTTTACTTTTGTTTATTTGTTTAATATTTTATCGCATTCTGTAATGTTTATTGTATTGTAAGAAAAAGTGCCTTAGCACTATTAAATACATAGTTTTATTAAAAATACATGTTTTCTTTATCTCAATCCTGTAATACCCCACGCTCGAAGAGATCATAGTTACTCGACCAGCTCGACGCGTTACTCAACAACACGTGAAACCTGTGTGGAAAGAAATAAGACATTTATTATATTTAATTAATGTAACAATAGTTTACATTTGGTGGCAGCGAAAACAAAATTCTCCGATACCACAGGTGCAGGCTGTTACAGAACTTTTCCCCCTTTTCATCACTCGTCTTTCCTAATTAGCAGGAAACGAGGGGTAAACCAAGGGGCTAACCGAAGGGATGTTTACTGTACGCACGAAAGGATGTCCAAAGGATGTTGGGGATGTTCGAGGATATTCGAGGATGTCCCGGGATGTCTGGGGATGTCCGCGGATGTACACGTTCAATTTATATCACGACGCATGCGCATGCACAAGCGCATTGTCTTCTTTATATCATCTGACACGAGAAATCATGAGAATCCTCACGTCGTGTATATGTGGTGTGCGGTTGGGTAAATAATTTAGAAATAAATTGCAGATTCAAACCGAATTCAAACTAGAAACAAGTAATTTAGGTAAGTCTACAATATAGATATTTTATTTATAACCTTTTTAAGCTTTTAACATTTTTTAATGATAGCTACTCCGTGTAAAATGGATACACCAGATTCTTTTGCTGAAGTCGAAGCGGAATTAAAAATAAGTGTTCCGAGGTGTATTAAAAACATTTTAAGCATAAATGGGTTCAACAATGGTATACTACTTTCAGAAATTTCGGACGTAGGTAACCATCCAAGAGATTGAACACCAATATAAGGATTATTTTAGAATTCTTCATTTGAACCCAAAATGATTTTAATTAGTACCTAGATATAAACAAATAATTTATCTAAGAGTTAAGTTTTCAAGGATAAATTTAAAAATGAAAATGCAACTGTCACTTCACTTATTGTCGCTTCTGACGGTAATAACATACAAATTAATTATTTATTCAACTATAATCCTTTCTTATTTTATTTGCAGTACAAACAGAAACCCAAAAAGCAAAATTAAAGATTGGCCGTTCGAAACATGACTCTATTGTCAGTAATAACTTTACAGAAAAAACTAGAGTAATTTCCAGAACTATTAAGGCATGGTTGCAGTCCCAATATCATAGTGAAGGAAATTGGAACATAATTAAAAAAAAGTACGATGACTTTGTGTTTGAAACAAAAATTAGACATGAAAAACGAACTATCTTGTATAGTAAAGTGTCTGTGTGGCATGAAAATTAAAATAACGAAATATGCAAAAAATTCAAAGAGCACTAGATAGTAGTAACATACATAAATACTTAAAAAAAATATTTAAATGAAAATCTTCTAACATTCAGTTCTTCTACAACATTAAACGAGATGAAGAAGACGCCAAAAGAAGCTCAAAGGTGTACCCTATTAAGTTATTTCTTTCCAACTCAGTCAACTAATACCACAGATAATGAAACGGACACTAAACAATTCGAAATTTTACAAAATATTGTTCTTTCGCCAGGTACTGCAAGGAATACAACTGGGAACACACATTCTCATAGATGTCATTATCAGCAGCTATACTCAGTGATTGTCCCAACGATCACAAGTCCTACAACAAAAAATAAATAACCACCTCATTATTCATAGGACAAAAGCCACTTCAGTACAACATCGTCACTGGTAATTATTTAACAAAATCAAAATTATGTGTAGACATTTTTCTACTTTCGTATCTAAAGAGAAAATAGAGGACATTCTCCTTCAGGAAGCATTTTTCAATGTCAATGACGTAAATTGGCCCTTTGATTATACCTGTGCTATTGTATAAATAGTATGCAAATGTTATTATTGATACAATAAATTTATTATTATAATAGAAACACCATCCTTCTTACTGCAGAAGTGTTATAATTAATCCTGCTTTTACACCCACAATACCTCATCTCATCAGGAAAGTCGCAGGCACTTTCATTATACATTTACATTTTTAATAATTATCAATATAGTAAGTACTGCCTACACGTGGGCTGTATATGGATGTTTCTTTAATTTGTATTTACCTGCGATTTTAAAAATAGCTTTTAATAATAGTAATTCCTATTAATTGAAGTTACGTTGGGGTTATCAAACGAAACTAGTTTACTTGTATTTCTACCACATAATTTTTCATTCACGCACGTGTAGTTGCGATTGTTTGAAATCTTTATGGATTTTATTGTGTTATATATGTAGAATTTTAGCCTTCATACTCATTGAAGTAAGGTATAAAATAATTATAATCTTTTACTTCGTAAAAGGTAATTAGATACACACTTGAATGTACTCAGCTTTAACATTACATATTTTATTATGGTTCTAGTTACTTTTATTTTATCCAGGCCTGAATCGTAACAACAACTGCTATGATGAATAATCATCAATTATCTATCCTACACAATAATTACAAACAAGTTATACAAACAAATTAACTCCCAACCAAGGAAAGATTTTATTAAAGGTTAGTTCTTTGAACCTTTTTCAGCTTGTACTGCAATATCATTCTCAATTATAAGATATAATATATAGTAAAAATGACATTTCTTCGTTACATCGTCTTTTAATATGTATTTCAAAATAACATTTAACATCCACAATCACATCATTACTTATTTTTCGAATTTAAAAAAATACAGTCAGTAGACTTATTATATCCCTTAATTGAAAATATTTTAAGATATTTAAATATAAAGCAAAACGCCTATAAAATTGTAACAAACACGATTGGTCTAATTGGATAATTGCGTCACTTCCTTTAAGATCCCATTGGCTTCTTTTTATTACTATAAGAAGACTGCTTTTACTATAACAAATTTAGCGGGAGAAATTTATGAATGGGCACATCCTACTGCCGAACCCCTCTGTTGGCTACCTACCCGAACTTGCCTTCAGTTGTATATCTATAGTATACATAATCAAAGCCCAGAGTTTGTGTACTCGTATAACGCAAACGAGACTGGCCTTATTTGGAGCGCTTTGCCTAAATCCACTCTAACTTCTAAAAGGGAAAGAGTAGTGCGCCTGTCCATAAGGTTAGCAAAGACCGTGTTGCTGTGCTGAATTGTGCCAATTGCTTTACACGGGATGCAAATTATATAATAAACATCCATCTGAGATTAAAACACGAAGGTTTAAAAAAGTTTAAACACAAAGTTAAGGAATTATAATTAACAATAAACTGTTACTCCTGTGAGGACTTCCTGAACATATAATGTATGTGGCTTATATTATGATGTTTAATTTTAACTGTTTAATTTTTTTTTTTAATCTGTGAAATAAATAAATTATTATTAGTTATTTCCAAACTGAAACAGGTAGAAAAAGAATAATTATCCCATAAGGATGAGTAATCGGATTGTTTCGATGAATTCACTCGTATAAACTCATAAAGTGATTTATCATTTCACATAACTGAACTTATCGAAATTGAAGGAGCGTGGCGTCTGAGTGATTCTAGAATTTTAAGCTATTTATTTTATGTTGCTCGTGTCTTCCTTTCAGATAAATTTATTGTACGTCATCTTGTTTTGCAGATCGTAATGAAAATATGACGTTTCTATTTCTGACGTCTCTATTTGTTAAGTGTGTTTTACTCGGTCACGGAGCCGTTCTAGTTTCATCATCGTATCAAGGTTATACTTGCTTGTATTCTAAATTTTACATGCACTTTTCAATTAGAATAAGTTACTTCTGCTGTACTGATTGGGCTCAAAAATAAAACACTTTTTTTGACGAAAATTATATGCTTTAGTGTGAAATATCGTGTCGATAGTTTATACGCAATTGTGCCAGCGAACCCATATAAAGAAATAGAGAGACAGATACCTATTCGAAAAAACAAGAAATTTTAACAAATCTACTTATAACTCAATTTCTTGACTAACAATAAGAAATTGCTGACAATTTTATCAGCAATTTATTGTTGACTTTGGCTGGTTTACATTTATCAAATTCTTGACATAGTTTTTTTAATGAATTAATAGTACAAACAGTACAAGAGTAATGGTGACAAAATATCTAAAAATAGCTACCTACTTTCAATGATCGAATTTGAAAATTAAACAATGTGCACAAAATTACACGTGGTTTTTATGAAGTTTAGTTATATTTAAATCATGTCAAAAAGGCAAGGGTTCTAAAACGAAATTTCTGTTTATATTGTACACAGTTGGCAGAACACCTATAACACACATTTCACACAGACTAACTGGTAACTAAATTCCAAATTTTATCCAGATTATGCCTCCTTGTTTAACAAATGAAAATATCAATCCTCTACCATCTTTGTTAAATTAACTGAACGGGAGATGAGATGGCGCTAGGTCGTTTGAAATTTTTTATTATGTTAACGTCATTTCAAACCCCGCGATAATATGCTGCTAGCGCCATCTTCGTACACGTTCATTCATGTGTGACAAGGATAGAAGATCTTGGATATTTTTCTACCCAGTAGTTGCCGGTCTGGGTTTGTTTAGTCTGTGCATTTTAGTTGGAAACAAAAAAAATTGATCCAGTTCAAGCAAAAAATATACATCATATTCTAAGGCTTATTTATTTATTGACCAACTTGGCTCGACAAATGTATGAGAGTAATTTATAAAGTTTCCGGCCATTTTAAGAAAACCATAGGTATATCGAAGCTAAACAAAATGTATTCCCTGACGCGGTCTCTTTGCACTATAAATTTTGTTTAACATTTCTCCCAACTCTCCACAACCCAGAAAAAAAATTGGTTTACAGTGTCTTCCACCTCAGCATTTGAGCCATATTTTTTTTCCGAGAAGCTTTTTGGGAAACAGAAAGAACTTGCTGGCAACAGCATCTGGCGAATAGTGTACGTGTGCAAGCAATTCAGACTTCACTTTGTTCAATTTTGATCGTAACCATGGTCTCAAGCGTATGGTGGTATATCCAGGTTTCATAGATGGTTAACGTTCGAAAATTCCACAAAATTCTTTTGATATTTTATTTCATCTCCAAATCTTCTGCTCAGTTTCAGATGTTATTCTACAAGCCTCAATAATACCGATGGTCTTCTGTTACAGCTCGATGCACTAAATCGACCATTTCGTCAGTTGTAGCGATTTTCGGACTCTC